>WBNO01016047.1:497544-613080 GCA_013400575.1 Peucedramus taeniatus | reverse complement strand
TCTTTTCTTTTTTTCTTTTCTTTTTTTCCTCTCCTCTCCTCTCCTCTCCTCTCCTCTCCTCTGTGCTGTACATGGTTGCTTCTTTCAAGGGGGAGCCTGCAACCAAAATTGCCTGTGACCTTTCCCATGAGCATGGACAGAAACCTCTTCTTGGCTGAGATAAAGAAATTACAACTTCACTCTTCAATGGTTTACCCCTAGGAATGCATTTTGGCAAGATGCTAAGAATAAACCTGTTATTGAAAGGGGGATCTGGGAAGTTGACAAGCATGGCTAAGCTCAGCAGAGAAATTTGACAAGGAAATAAGATGCTTTGTAGATCAGTGTGTAGTGATTAGTCTTTTGAATGCTGGGATTATTATATAAGCAAAAAAAGAGGGGGGCACTTATTGTATATCTGACAGCTGCCACTTACCCAGGTATTCTTCAAACTAATGAGGAACATAATGGTGTATTTGTTTATAAATCTTGAGCAAGACTCCTGCAGTTTACAAAAGTCAATTAAATGGGATGGAAAAGTAAAGACAACTTTTCTTTACTACTCTCACAAATTAGAATCCCTACAGAAAGAACAGGTAAAAAAAAATATCCAGTGCCATATCACTGTCTTCAGTCATGCTGCATTCAGTCTTGGAGTTTATGTTCATCTTTAAACAAAAACTGTATTATATATTTAAAACACCATGTTTTGCACACTGTACACACACACTGAGGATAACCAAATATTCTGAAGTCAGTGCATCTGCTATGACAGATATTACTTGTCATCATGCTGTACAAAAGCAGACAGTTTAGAAAGGTGAGTAGTAGGAAAATCAATGAAATAAACTTATGAAACCATAAAAAAGAAATTAAAAATTCTAAAATGTCTTATTAAAAATAGAGAAATAGATAATTAAGTAACACTTCTCTTCATATATTTCTTGTTCATAAGTAATAAATTCTTATTTTGAAAACTATGGTCTTCATATTACTAAAATATTGAGTAATCACCCAGAGATATAAATTCCCCCTCTTGTGTCTTCCTCTCCCGTCATCATATACACACACAACAGTGAAGTTTACCCTGAATTATGCACATAGATTCTACTAATAAGGATTATGACTCTGTGTGTGCGTGTGGAAAAAGAGGAAAATGTGAGACAACAGATTCAGCTTCAGATAAAGCTTTGGAATGTTTTATGGAAGTTTGTTTTCCCACATGACACATAACACAGGACATTATTCACACAGAATATGCTGAGGGAAACAGAGCAACTTACAAACTTATTTGAACAACCTGGAGGTTTGATTCAAAATATCCTATTTGCATCATTTTCTGATTATTCCGGACATTACTGCAGTTTATGTTTAATCTTCTGCAAAGGTAGCTACCAAGGTGGTTGAGACCCCCTGGACCCAGCTAGAGTTCCATGTTTCCAGTCCTGTCTGCAATGCCCTTTCCACTACTTACAGACTAATTTGTGTGTAAGCAAGATTTATCATCAGCCTATGCTTCTGCCCCTCACTGGGACATTATCCTTGGGAGTGTTATTCCAAATAGCACTTCCCCAGTTTAAGTGAAAACATTTACAGAGTCAGCTTATTGAAGGGAAGACTGAAGGATATTTATGATTGTTTACACCTAACTTATGCACATACTTCTATATGCTATGGGATATAACACCACCTGGACTGAGGCCAGAGCTCACTGTTTATGTGCACAGAATATATGGTCTCATTTTGTTCCACTTTTTCTGAATTACAGGGATAATCTAAGTGTAAATGAGTCCCTGACTGAGAGAGAGCTTTACTGAATTAGTTCCAGGAGCAAGTACTTAGTTATGATAACATTTTATAGGTGGAAGTTCCAACCAGAAAAGAAAGGGGACATTTTTCAAAAAGTGTTGCTGTTGCATTCATTCATATATTAAGTAAACTGGTTCTGGTGAACCCCATTTTGAAGAGTATTCTGAGTACTAGGAGCCCCTAGCAACCTGCTATTGCTCCTTAAACTGCAGTGGACTGACTACCTCCCTGAGTTTTGGAGTCTCAGAAGAATTTTTATCATAGGCCTAGCTTAGTCCTGGTAGCAGCACTTTGCATATTTTTACTTTGTATGATGACAAATTACTCTAGATAAATTTTAGGAGCATGAAGAACATATTGCTCACCTATGTGGAATCTGCATGGAAACCCCATCTTTCAATTTCTTTTTCAATTTCCCTTTACCTCTAGTCTGCTGTAAGCTTATTAGAAACAGTCTTGTATAAATATTCACATGTACTCTGTTTTGATCAAACAAATACTTGTACATTATTAGAGGATTGCTGGAAATTTTGAGAGTTCTTGCCACAATCTTTTTCCACAGCGTGTTTTTAGGTAAACATAAATCCAGTTACAAAGGTATTCTACAGATTGTTGTCATCTTGAACAGATGATTTCTTGTCCCTATCTGCACAGAATTTTTTTGATCCTTTTGATTCTAACTGAGGAGTCATATCTGTGAAGGATATGACTCCTGAGATGACAGCCACAATTTATAGCCAGAAATTTGGCTTTGTGATTCCTGGTGCAGAATGCAAAGGGTGTCTTTGGATTTGGTTCTGTCATCATTTTAATTCTATTGTTTTTCTTTTCTTACACTCACTGTTGGAAAACCTGGAGGTTGTCTAGATCCAAGACTTTTTGTAAACATCTTTGATATGAGTCTGTAAAAATCTTTTCCACTTGTCTGTATTATGCTTAACAGTGAATGCAAAGACTGTCTCTGCAGATAGTGACTCACAGGAATGCAACATGCAATCCACACAAAGGAAATGTAATACCCTGGCAGCTAATTAAAAAAGCATTATCTTCCACCAGTGCTGACCTCCAGCCATGCAGAAAAAGATGGGTGTCTGTCAATCAAGTTTACCTAAGAAACCTTGGCACAGTATAATGAATGGACAAACCTAAAAAAGGGTGATACTTCTCAGAATTCTAAGGTACTTTCAATACCACATTTAAAGAAGCAGAAGGACTTGTCAGTAATTTGAAACCTCAGCCTGCATACTAGGAATATACCAGTGCTAAATTTGCCGAGTACTACGGATACTAGACATGGACTATATAGAACCATTATAGACCTCCATGGGATTTTGATAAGCTGAGCACCAGGGTGTTCAAATCACAACAGTACCTACAGACATCCTAAAACCTGCACGCTTGTATTTCAGTCTTTCATCATTCCAACAGCAGAGCAAGCACTGAACTTTAGGTGGGCTTTTTGTTCTAAAAAAATTTTTTTGTATGTATGGGAACTTTGCGACTGATTTTGGTTTTATCAGTTCTAATTTATCATTAATTAAGGCTAGTTCACCTGCTACATTGTCTGCAGAAACAGCATTTATCCACTGCACTGTTCTTGCAATGCATTTGATTCCTCAGTCCCACTGCCCATATATTTTTTCATCTAGATTTGTATCATGCAGCATGTTGCTCCAGAGTACTGTGATGACCAGCACAGAGCCCTTACAGTGAGGAACAGCTTTTAAAATATATACCTTTTGTTTTGCTTGAACTAGGTAAGAGGTGAGAGGATAAGGTCCTAGTTATTTATAACAGTACCATGTGAATACACATCTGAGAGTCTGGGCTACAGGCTTTGGGCTGAGTTATTGGAAAGTTGCCCACCAGAAAACCACATGGAACATGAGCCAACAGTGTGCCTGGGAGGCCAATAAGGCCAATGGCATCCTAGCCTGTATCAGCTATGGTGTGGCCAGCAGGAGCAGGCAGTCATTGTCCCTGTGTACTTGGCACTGGTGAGGCCAAACCTTGAGTGCTGTGTCCAGTTTTGGGCTAGTCACTACGAGGAAGGCATTGAGGCGCTGGAGAGTGTCCAGAGAAGGACAATGGAGGTGGTGAAGGGTCTGGAGCACAAGTCCTGTGAGGAGCACCCCAGAGGGTGCTGGGGTTATTTAGCCTGGAGAACAGGAGGCTCGAGGAAGACCTCATTACTCTCTACAGCTATCTGAAAGGTGCTGTAGCCAGCTGGGGGTTGGTCTCTTCTCCCAGGTAGAAAACAATAAGACAAGAGAAACAGTCTCAAATTGTCCAAAGGGAGGTTTAGATTGAATATTAGGAAAAGATTCTTCACGTAAAGGGTTTTCAAGCATTGATACAGGCTGTCCAGGGAGTTGCTTGAGTCACTGTCCCTGGAGTGATCTAAAGGACTTGCAGATGTGGGACTTGTTGACATGGCTTTTTGGTGGGCTTGGCCGTGTTTGCAGTTGGACTTGATAATTTTAAAGGATTTTTCCCAACCTAAACATTCTTTGGTTCTATGATTCCATCACTGTTGATCTACATGGTCACAATCAAATAGTATTAGACCAGTGCCTTAGAAGATGATGAATGGAGATGCATGACATGATGAACTGAGAAGAAAGATGAGGAAAAATGGAATTGCCATAAATGTAAAGCCTGACAAAAGCTGATTTGCTGTGAGTCTTGGCTCATCGTCTGAAGGGGAAGGGAAGGACTTGTCAGGGTAATGTGCTATTCCCATCGAGGTTCTTGGACTCCAGAAGCTTGAGAGTGCTGAGCCAGTTGTAACCAGAAGCCACAGCAGATGGGGCAGGTGGCATCTGAAACCCGGAAGCAGGTAGATGGGCTACCACTTCTCTCTCCACAGACTTCTGTTGCTTAAACTGAATTGCTCCAGATAAAATTTCTGTGTAAGAGATAACATCAAGATCACAGTTCCTAGGAAGTAGCAGTGAAAAAAATTCAGTTTTTCTTCAACTATTTAGGCAAAATATGTATTTCTTTTTGATGTATATATTGCCCCATGCATTGGAAGAAGAGTTTGGAATGTGATAGAGAGAAAGTTGTTTGCCTTAGTGGTGTGTTGATTTTTGGCCTCCTCAGAAAATTCTCCCACAGTGATGCCAACTTTGACTCACTTCACTTTGCACATGCTCAGCTGTGAACTCCTGAATTTTCCCCGTTGCATTTCCAGAATATTCCAGTTGCTCTGCGCATGCTCCAGGACTCTGCAATTGCAGCTGTGGGTTCCTGTCTAAGGATACAGTTTCATGATCAGCATAATTTGATCTAACTATGGGCTGCTACCCAAAAGGAATGGCCCCATTTTCTCTGGTATCCCCAACTGCATTTTCCAAAATTCCTTTTTGCTTCTGATCTTGCAACTGCACGATTATGGAACGGCTTCTGTGAGTGAGAGAAAAAAAAATCTTCCTATTTTTTTTCTTTCCTCTGTTTTCCAAGGTCAGTGCCAGTTCCAAGTACATGGACCATGGGCAATATGCCTGACCCTTGTTCCCTCTCACTGACCACACTGCTTGGGTATGCACTGCATGGGAGGAAAGAGCAGCTCTCCAGGATGTGGCAATGACATGGACCAGAGCTGTGCAGTGGGCAGTCGTAATATTATGCATTTATGAAATAATACATGAAAAAACTTGGGCCAAGTGAATGAGAGTAGTAAACAATGTCCAGGGTATTGGCTCTGCAGATACTTGTTTAGTATACAAGCCATCAGGTACACAGTATCACACCTGACCATATGGAAGCATCTTGGTTGCCAGCAGTAAAGAGAAGGAAATCAAAATTTCTACTATTAATTTAGCATGTACTGGAAGAACATCAGATACTTAGCAGATATCTCAGAAAGACAAGCATTCCATGATGAGCTTGCTTGTTTGGTGTAAGAAGTATGGGCAACATATCTGCTGTGCTATGCCTGTTAAGAGGAACATAGATCGTGGTGCTGGATGACACAGTCTTGCCCTGGGGTGGTGTTCTTCAGGTTAGTTGGGATTTTATCTTTAATGCTCATCATCTAGGCAAGACAGAAAGTCAGATACCTTTCTCTGAAGCTGAAGCAAGTTGTATCAGTAGTCTGTGCATTTAAAGATGTTTTGTCTGTCCCGTGCTGCCTCCTCCTCAGCAGCTCAGAGCAGCATGACGGCTGTTGGCTGTCTGTACTGTCCTCTCCAGTGGGAAAAAAGAGTTATCACAAAGCTTTGATTTAACATGGAGCCATGCTCTGCCTGCTGACTGCTTGCTTAGTGCTGTCTGTTGCATCAAAATAAAATGGTAGCTAATATCTCTCACATAATACTTCTGTATTTTCACACCTAAATTTGTCTATTCATCACAAGCTTTTATAGTAAATGACTCTCAGGGGATGACCTTGCTTTCTAGCAAAGTGACCGGGAGAAGCATAGTTTAATTATTTTCTGAATATACAAAAACACATTCACAGAGAAATAATGCACATCCACATACACACAAAACCCAAAGGCACTTCAAGAAATACAGCTTTCAATATATTACCTAATCCAATTCAGAGGAACTCTCTGAGTACTAAGGCTGGGCTGGTGTGATATGATTTGAGCATATTGATATAAAGAAATGCTAAAAAAAATGGAATTAAGTAGCTTATTTATGTTCTCCTCTACCCAGTGCACAGCATCATTATCATTTTATCAGGATCCCCTGGCACTCCTGATGAAGTGAGAGTAGATTGACTCACCAAAGCCACAGCTCAAATGAGCCTTTACTCTCTAATGTCCATAGACAGCTTGTGAGACTTTCCAGTTTATGCTGAGATATCCTCTGGGAATACTATGAGGAGCTCAGGAAACTTTTTCTTTTTTTTCTTTCTTTTCCTCTTTCTTTACCATGCTATCTTATTTTATAACGAAAGGAATAAATCTCACCGCGGGCAATACAAGCTTGTGATAAATGCAAAAAGCAAAACAAAAAAACTTTCAGAATTTTTCCAAATCTAGCTTGTCATTAATATCAGTGAATTTGTGTTCATTTAAATTTCATGCTCATTTTTGGGAAGGGGGAGAGAGACACTTCAAAGGGTTAAATCCTTTGTTACAACAGAGTTTGCCTCTGATCCACACTTCTGTTAGAAATGACCTGCTTCAGTGCTATTTGAGGGCTCAACTGCACACTTGCCAGCCTTGCCAGAGGATTGCATCCTTTGTAACAGTCCTTAATATCTGCTAATGAAGAGTCATTTATTGAATTTCAGCAGTAGGGAGGAAAAGAAAAAGATGTGTATGTATGGTATTCGTTTACCTTCAGGTAAATTCAGGATCTCACTATTGCTCCTTTGTAGTCCTTCAAAAAGTAACTATCAGCATCAAATATTGTCATATATTTGAATATAGATGAGAAATATATATATATATTTGACATAAGCTGTAGTCTTGTGTTACAAAAATTTGCATTACATCTAGCATATGAATTGAACCTGTTTGGTCTTTAAACAGCAACCCCCATATATTTTAATGCAGCTGCTATTTCCATAGTATGAATAAAGTATAAATTCAGTATTTTACTGGGGAAAAGACCTTCAATTATGGCCTCAAAGCTACAGCCAGGTTAGCTCTAGTCCACGCTATGGTACAAAGCCATGTTTAAACAGTTAAAGAAATAAAAGTTATAACCAGATCACTCAATATTTTTGGCTTTTCTGTCATTCTTTTTTTCAGTGAAGGTGAGTCATAAAGGACAAATGCAGGTGATGAAGACTGAACCAAGAAGGTTGGTATACAACAGTAGAGAGAAGCCACTCCCTTTCTAAAGACATGTGAGCAGATCTTAAACTTGAAGTCGAAGGCATTTTTTTTTTACTCCCAAATACCAGGGTGACTTAATTTGTCAGCTGTTATTTTCATCAGTAATTCATGAGCAAAACCAAAGAAAACACTCATCAGGAGTGCTTTTCTACCCAAATAATGAGCCATTATTTTAAGTCAGAATGCTCTCAGGAAGGACAGGGGAAAATAAGCCCCTAAATCTGTAAAATGCTGCAAAACATTTAAATAAAGAATGTTGTTTCTCACATCCTGGATGTGCTGAGGCTGTGATGAAAGATTTTTTTTGGTATGTGTGCATTATTTCCCTATGATTGCAACCACAAGAATGGGTTTTAGTCTGCTGAGGACCAAACCCTTCTTTCTAGATTTCTTCTGTAATTATGGATATTATTCCTAGCTGGGAAATGTAGACAGTTTTCCTTCCTTTGCAAGAATCCTTGCTTCTGGTGCAAGTGATTTTTAAGAAGAAAATTACCTAACGAATTTCAGTATTTTCCCCTCTTTAAAAAAAAAAAAAAAAAAAAAAAAAATCCTTGGTTTTAGGTCTTTGTCAAAAAAGTGAGTGACAAAATAGTTGTCTAAAATTTGTACATTTTTTTTTAAGTCACAACTCCAGCAACTAACAGAAACTGAGGAACAGATAAATCATTCATTAAAACCAGCCACACAACCTATTGAGGAGTGCTATTATCTGTTCTTACACAGCCTTGACCCCTTTATTTCCACCTCTCAAACATCTGAACTGTGGAGCATTTGCATGTGCCATTACCTAAGCTGCTCTCCACAGTCCAACTTAGCTGCCTTAGCTCTCAGAGACCAGAGAAATTTCTGCCTCCTTCTGGGATGAAGGTTGGGAACTGGTGAGGGGCAGGAGTGACGGTCCTACAGGCTGGTGCTGACTCACTACCACCCATCTCAGACCAGAATTGTGACTCCCACTGCCCTGTCAAACCTGGCTCAGCAGCCCCTGTGCCTTCCCCATGAGAGACACAATTTGAGCTGGAGCTATTCCTCCACAGGTATTTGAATCAGTCAGGTCACTGCAGAATTTTGGGGCACGACTCCAGAGGTGCAATGGATTTCCAGTCCCAGCTGTAGCATTTTACCTGGCGATTCAGGGAGGTTCTCAGCCCAGAGGACACGGTGGAGTTCATGTGTCAGGACAGAGGGAGACTGGGAAGCTTGTGCTTTTCATGCTCCTGGTCCCATAGTAACAGCAAATCAGAGCATTCAGCCTTTCCTTCTGCAGAAGAGGAGGTCCCTGCTGCTCATTCACAAGAATGCCTCGAGTCCTGTGAGTATGAGCAAAGCCACCTTCCTCTGTCATCTGGCAGCCTGGACTGGCAGAGGGTTGGTCTCATGCTCGCAAGGAAAGCAGTAAGAGAAGTTCATGGGCTGCACCTGTCAGAAAAAGGTCCTGAAGGCAAGCAAAGACATTGGAACCATCCCTCATGTCACAGGCAGTGGCACTTCAGGAATGATTTCATATGCCAGCCAGACTCCAGCTTCCCTGATTCCTCAGAGTCTTGTCATGGCTTGCATACACCATGCGGCACCAAACATGAAAAACTGGAGATCACTGATCAACCTGCTCAAGGGAGCAGATTTAGGACATTGCACATTAATTTGTTTTTACTTTGGTAGTCTTATTGGCTTGCTTATTTGTTTGTTTATTTAGAGCTTGTTCCATTCATTCCCACATCCTTCTCTACCCTTCACAATATTTACAGGCAACTTGATGGAGTTTGGGACATACAGAAAACACTAATTAATTTGTGGTTGAAACTGCAGCCTTGATTTAGGCAGCTTGTGAAGGCGAGGGAACTCTGGGGACACTTACAGCAGTCAGAGTGTTGCAAATAAATTCTGTTTTCCACAGTTATTCTACAGTTTTTCACTGTTTTTAATAAAGAACTGGCCTACAATCTAGCTTACATGCATATATTTTATGACAGTGGAATTCATCTCTTCCTCCCTCTAACACCTTTTCATGAATTGTGCTAGAGGGACAGCTTTAACTAATGTGTATTGGCATAGAGTGCATAATTCCATCTTGGGTAAATCCTTCTGTCCATATCCGTTTCTCAGAGTGATTGCCATGCCCTGCACAGATCCTCATGGCTCACTTTCAGGGGGAAGGGCTGCACATTTATAGCCACTTACCACTTCAGTGTCTGGAAGTTAAACTATCTGTAAAACAAGCAAGTGAGACTTGGGGTAAGGAAACCAAAGGCTTCTCATAATGGGTTATGTTACATTACTGACTGCTTAAAACAATTCATCAGCGAGGGCAGTTTCATAGAGTCACAGAACATCCCCAGTTGGAAGGGACCCACAAGGATCATCAAAGTCCAACTCTGGTTTGATCACAAGCCAGCTTTCCCTGAGTCCCCATGGAAAAACAAGGAAAAGCCAGTGTTCACCCCCAGAGACTAATAGGATGTTTCTCTAATCCTGTGTTCAGTTTTGGGCCCCTCACTACATGCAAGACATTGAGGCATTAGAGAAGGGCAGTGGGGCTGGTGAAGAGTCTAGAGCACAAGTCTTTTGAGTAGCAGCTGAGGGAGCTGGGGGTATTTAGCCTGGAGAAAAGGAGGCTTGGGGTGGGGGGGGCTTATTGCTCTCTACAACTCCCTGGAAAGGAGGTTGTATCCAGGTGGGGGTCAGCCTCTCCCAAGTAATGAGTGATAGGACAAGAAGAAACAGTCTCAAATTGCACCAGGGTAAGTTTAGATTGGATATAAAAAATTTCTTCACTGAAATGGTGATTAAGCGTTGGAACAGGCTGTCCAGGGAAGTGGTGGAATCATTATCCCTGGGAGTGTTCCAGAGATGTGTGGATGTGGAATTTAGGGACACGGTTTAGTGTTCAATACAGCAGTATTAAGTTAATGGTTGAACTTGATGATCTTTCCAACGTAAATGATTCTCTGATACTGTGAGCTAGCTCAGCCATCAAGTAGCCATGCTGAACGTGCTGAAATCAGCCAGATTAAATTTCCACAGGTAGATGAAAATAAGGCCAAATGGTGAATGTGAGTCCAAGGCAATGGCAGTGTAACAGGAGGCTCCTGGTGAAAAATGGCAAGACGAGAATCCTAAGTGGCACACGTGGCAGGTGCTCCATGTGGTGAGGAAGCAAAGCATGTGAACCACAGAGAGACTTGACAGGAAAACATCTGACAGATGGAGGCAGCAGCATATCCCAACCAAAGCACATCTCCAAAGAGCAGGACAGATTGGCCTGAAGAGCTGAATATGTGATAATCATGGTATTAACTGGCTACACTATGACAACAGTAAAAACATATCCCTGTAAAAGAACTGTGACCTCCTAATCTCTTACTGCTCCACAAGTCAGCATATGATGGCTCAGAAGACAAACTCTCAAAGAAAATTGGTAACACCAAAGAAGTAGGAACTTGTACAAGATTTCAAAGAAGGACCATGAGCTACCAGAAGGAAGAGTCTGAAAGGGGTAGGAAGAAGTCACTCTGAACACACATCACCAAAGTGCCAGCAGCACACACACAGTATCTTCATTAATAATTCTCCTAATAAGAGAGTTGTTTTTAGAAATTAGGAGCTTTCTTATTTTGTTATCTGGAATTTAGTCACTGAAGCGGGATTATAAAATGTATACGCATAGTCTGTCTTAACAAACCCTTGTTATTTGACATGTGTGTAATCTGTCACCAAAAAAAATTACCATTTCATAAGTAGAGCACATCCCTTCCAGGCATCATTTGTGTCATCCGCTCACATGACAGCTGCAAAGGATTTTCATTGCAGTGACACTCAAAAAGGAAGGACATGCAGAAGGGATACAACTACTCTGATATCTAAGCATGTTGGCTCTTGTTGATTTGTGAGTAATGCAAATGTTTTGCTGAAGTGGGCTGAGCTCAACAAGAAAATAACTGGGTTTCCTGGTGGACATGGAATATTTTGGCTTTGAATTCTGATGCTGCATCTCTTCCATAGCACAAAATTTTGTAGTTTAGACAAGAGTATTTCTGGGCCAGAAAGAAAGCAAACTTTATGTTTGTAATGGAAATATGCACCCATCTACTGGGCAGAAAGAAGTCATTGTAAACATGATATCCAGTTCTGCTTGTCAAATCAGCTTCTTCCTTGAGTTACCCCTCAGTGGCAGGTGACATACTCAACAAGTCTTCCTGAAGGAGAAGGTGGTGAGTGGTTCTGTATATTTTCCATGTCCCATGAAGGCATGGATAGATACTAAAAAATTCTGGACAGGAACTGTTTGAAACAACATCCCAAACAAATACCATTCTTTCCTGGTACCTGTGAGGGTAGACTAGAACCTGTTGCTCTAGAAATGCCAATAGATTGGAGTTCCCTGAGTTTTGCCTTCTGGATCTGATGATCCAGACATTGCTGCTTAAGCTACTTGTGTGCTAAATTGATCTTGACGACCAAGAACACTTCTTTTAGCTACTTGAGTGCCACAGGTGCTGCAGTGTAGTTCAGGCTCCATTATTTAGACTAACTCAGCAATGCAGAGCTTACCTCTTGGTTCCTCATCACTGCTGTCCTTGGAACATGTCCCATGGACATTGACAAACAGGCTCTGCAGAGGATTTAGCAGTGTGGAGAATTGAATATTTTCCCTTGAAATCGCTCAGTACAGACCCTCTGGTTTCCTGAGGGAATGAATTCCCCTGTGGGCTTCTGTCCACATTTAAAAAGACACAGAAACATGCAAATATCCTCTTTGGCAAAGTAACTTTATCAAACTGGAGCTGGGAGACGAGGACTAAGTACAGGAATAGAGGACTGAGTGACAGAATTGAGAACTAAGTGCTGAGGTTTCTGACAAAGAAATCCATGTTACCTTTTGACTCATTTGCCCTTGTGCTATGCCTGTCTTTCTCACAGTTTTGAAGGATGACACCAATGATTGTAGAGTACTTTACAGGATACTTTAAATACTAATCATTAGGGATAACTTAGTAGTATGAGTGGGTGCTCTATTCAACAGGTAGTAATTTTTTTACTTTAGAGACATTCCTAAAATGTTTACCAAAAATTGTGTAGCTACCAACATGGTCATCAACACTTGTCAAAAATTAATTTCCTGTCATTTTGCAGATTGTGAAAATTAACTGTTCCATGGCATGAATGGATAGTGGGTGGGTTTTAATCTCCTTAGAGTCACATCCTAGGCAAAACTTGCTTATTTCTGTTGGAGGCAAAAGAGCACAGTGATGATTTTACTCCTTCTCAGTCTTTTAACCTGAAATTCACTAAAAATTTCTCCTTCATGTTTTTGCTTCTGATTTGGGGTGGGCTTGAATGGGCCACAGAATTGTGCTGTGTAAGAAAAGCAGAATTCCTTGCATGGTGGTGGCCTGAGAGGTGTAGAGGACAAGGAGGTATCTGAAGCGAGCTTTCCTCCATTGTTTTGCTCCTCCTCTCAGGATTTCTTGAGAGGCGTCTTTTAATGTCCTGCCCCCAGGTAGCTTTTCAGCACATCAGCTCTTCTGTGCTGGGAGTGCTTCCCAACATCTGTTTCAGATTTGTTGCTCCTTTGTTTCCATTTATGTCCCTTCTCAACCATTATTATTTTTAGGCTGAAAATATTAAATTGTATAGAAAATATCTGAATGGGCTACGACCGGAGTATGCGTGAGGTAAATTTTATTTTAATTGTTGTTTTCTGTCATATTAAGCACAAGAGATTCAGCTGCTTTGTGGAAAGGGGAGAAAATAGTTTTGTCTGTCTTCCATTAGCAAAACAAAGTCTACAGAGAGTATCTGTCTTTTTACAGACCAGCTGTTGCAGCCAGAAAAATACCATGAGGTTTTGAGCTCAGAGTCCTCATCACATCATGCTTTTTACCATCAAATCAGCACTACTACAACAAAATTAACTGATCTAGAAATGTAGCAATTTCTTGTTCTAATGATTCTCTTCATTTTTTCAATCCTCACAGAATGAGAGTACCATGAGAACTGCACCTTAAGGAGTCTGTAGTACGCATCTTGGGGTCTGTTTTTTAGATTATTGGGGTGCTGGGGTGATCAGTGGGTACCCATATGCTGAATAAAAATACTAGAATTTTTTGCATATCCTCATGATTACCAGACAACAGAACTATTCTGCATGATGTTAAAAAATAAGATGGGAATACAAGTGTTTATTTGTTAGAGTTTATGGAAGCAATCCAGTCAGTGCAAAATGAGAGCTTAATCTTGAGCAAGTCTGAAAAACAATTAAAAAGTAAAGATTTGCATTCTGAATATAACAGGTAAACATTGTACTAAATAGCCCGTATAATGCACAGCAGGACAACAAAATAAAGGCATGTGTACAACCAAGAGACCCTTCAATTTCCATTCACGTTCACACTTTATTGTTGATGATAATTTCTTTTTTCGTTTCGCATTCTCTAACCTTTATATATTTCTACCTCAGTCACCTATACGTGCCAAGATGAGAGGGATGCAGCAGAAGTTAGAAGTGGACTGGCTCTCTTGCCATTTCCCAGTCTAAAACATTTAATAAACCCTCAGATGGACATGAAAGAATGTGGCTTATGCTTTGGGGAGCAGAGGTCAACTGGCAACCCAGAGGAGCAAGCACCTCACTGTTTGCAAGGCTGTACTGTCTTTTTCCAGCATAGCATGTCTAGTATTTAAGCTTTGCCCCAATTCCATACATGGGTCCAAGCCACATCCTGTTCAATGGAGTTAGCAGAACCTCTGCATAACTCCTCTGTGGGGCCATTTTTAAGCTCCACACTGGTAGGACATCAATAGCTCTGTACCACAAACATGGTTTTGGCTGGAGTGTGGAGGCAGCCTCCAGAGCAACTTGCTGAATTCTTTGGCAGTCAAACAACAGAAGCATATGGCACTGAGTTACTTACTGGATAATATTAAAAATAGTATAAGGCTCTGCATTTTAACTGAGGAACTATATTGCTGCTCATTAAACACTTCAGAAATGTCCATCTTCATAAATATAAAATACAGAATTACATATGCCAAAGAAAGGCATTATTACACTTCCTTAAAATGAAATCTTCCAGGTTTTAAAATGCTTAGTAATACTGGCTCACTGACATCCTCTTTGTGACCTTAAACAATTTTTTGTTGTTTCCTTTAAATAATTTAGTGAGTGATTGCTCAGTGATGATGTTTAAATAAAAACACAATGTGATAGTTAATCTGCGAGACAGATGCTATTAATATTGGATGGATGTAGTTTCAGAAGTATTCTGCCTGAATTCGAAGTACTAAGCTGGATATAAATAGTGGTGGATTTCCCTTATGTGGAAAATATAATAGCCCCATTAAGCATGTCTTCGATGCAGAGTCAGGCCGTATATTGACCCTCAGCTTTGAGCACCAGCTTTTACTGAGATGAGGTGCAAGGAGCCAGACTGCCAAGCTATTCTAGGCTAATGAATCCTCATTTTAGCTTGGTGCTCCCTTGGGTATTTCTCTTGTCCTTCACAGGGCATCTCACCTAATCCTTTATCTCTGCAGTAGGTGGAGTTGTGTCAAGTCTAAGCCATTTGGTCTCAGACCCTGAGCATCTTTGAATGGCTGAATTACATAGCCCAACGGAAATTATCAATTAAATAATAATGAAATAATCAATGACATTATCTGGGCCTGTAGCAACAAGGAGTGGGTAGTAATGACCATGGCATGGCCTTGGAGAGGGCTCCTCTAGCTTAAGGTCACCTGCTAACAACCAAGGAATGAATGTGATGCCTTTACAAGGTCTAGCTGTTTCTGAAAAACCTGCTCCTGTGAGCTAGGTCCTCACCAGGAAACAGGGAAAATGAGAACATTGCATGATGAAAAGATGTCTCTAACTTCTCTTTCTGGCTTCATCATCCTTCAGAGACTGACAGCATCAGAGTCTGTGTGTGGGCATGACAAATGGAGTAAAATGCAGAGCTGAAATAAGAGTCAAAAAATAACTCCAGTCTGAAGACATGCTGTTGCAGGGGGCTGTTACATGGCCAAGTCACTCTTCCCAAATGCCCACAGTTTCAGGATAAGATGGAAAAGATGTTTCTGTATATGTATGTGCCAACAAAATGCTGGCAGGTATATACTGCCTTAATTCCAGCCCACCCTTCTATTTTCCCTAGAGAGAAGAAATATTATACCTGCTGCTACTTTACATTGTAGGCTATACGCACAGCTACACGTTCAATTATTTTTAAACTGTTCCAGTGACAATTCCTATTTGCTCTATTTGCCCCTTTGTCCTTTGGGTGTTTTTTTAATTTTATTTTATTTTTACAAACAGAATAAAAGATGGATCAGCTAAAGATCTTTGTTTAAATATTATTGGCATAGAATAAATTCAGTAATATGAGAGTTAGTCCTGGAAGGATGTTAATAAGATTACTCATATTACCTATGCGCTTAATAAATTTTTGCTGGCTACTGCTGGATGCTTTGTAGCTTTAGAAACTTATACTTTAAGTTAGGGTAAATCTCAGCTCAGCACTGAAGGGAAGGTTAATGCAGCCATTAGTTACTGCCTGAAGTTTGGGACCTGCAGCTGCTGCTTCCTTGCTTTACCAGAATAATCTTTTCACAAATCACATTGGAGTCTCACACAGGATTTAGCAAAGGATTTTCTGTGCTAAGGAGGTCTAGAGCTGCCACCAAAAGCAGCAATTCAGTCAGCAGAGGCACTGCACCAGGACACAAGGCAGGGCATGCAAGTGCTAGGTCTGTTTCAGCTGTCTTCCCCTCCACAAAAGAAGAAAATATTTAATTTTTAACTCAGGAACATCTTAATTTCTGGATTTGATTGATGGTGGCATGAAATGCTTCTGCTGGAACACAGAGGAGGGTAATGATAGTGTGGGATGAGAGGAAGGAAGGACTGATGCTTTTCCATCACTGGCAGATTTTGTGAACCAGGAGCCACTGTGTTCTCTGCCCCACCATCCCTTCTGTAAAAAGCAGCACTAATACTCCTCTTCCCCACAGGAACTTTGAAGATCAACATATTCCTGCTGCTGAAGCACTCAGATGCAAGAGATATACACACAAGCACTAGATCAGGCCTCCACTGGGAACTTGGGGACTGTATCTCAGCTGTGTGTCTCACATTACTTAGATAAGAAACCTTAAAGGTTTTCTTCAGCACACCTCTGTATCATTTCCTGGATAATGCAATCTTTTTTCTTCTTCTTCCTTAAAGGTTGTTTTAAATATCGGGGAACTCAGAAAATAGAAATCCTGTGCAAAAAACTTCATTGCTTTAACACACTGTATTTTTCACAATTTTTTGGCCAAAAGCAGTCTCATAATTGGACACTAAACTTCTCACTGTACAACAAAATTTCATGTATTTCACTGAATTTATCGTCTGCTGAAAAATATTGTCAGAGACGTGTAATTTGGAGGCCAGTCTGAAACATCTCTATTTAAAGACTTCAATCTTTTATCAATTTGAATAATAATGGTGGTATTTATAGTAGGTATGTCCACTACTGAAATACTGAAATATTTGCCATGAGTAAATGTGCACTTCTGAAAGCTGTGACAAAGCAAGAGGATTTGGAAGCCAAACCCAGAGTTAAAGCCTGAAGTTTTTTTCTTGGTGAAGGAAGCTGGGAGTATTCCTACAGGAAGAAACTTTGGACATTCCTAAAATACTACCAGCGTTTTATGTCTAGGTGATGATTAATGAGGGGAGATGATAATACTGAAATGCTGAAAAATGCTGAAAAAGTAACACTAAAGAAAGTAGAGATACTGTGATAATGGAAAAGAGAACAAAGAGAAAAAATAAGAAGAGTAAGAGAGGCATAATCCAGTTTGTGAGGCGAGTATGTTTGCAAGTACTTGGTAAAAAATACTCCACTGTTCTGTGGTGAAACTATCTTGAGTTTCTCAAATCAATCTTGCTTTTTCATGATAAACAGAACTATGATCTAGATATGTTTTCTGTCTTACTCATACAGAAATAGCAACCTGATTTCTGATATTTGGGTCTTTACTCAAAATCTTCAAATACAGAATTTCTGCACAGTAAAATTAGTTCATCTGCCATTACATTTACTTTTCTTAGGTAATTTTTATGGTCTCACAAATTCTCTCTGAATATCACTGTTGTTGGGAAATAGGCTAAAAGAATCCAAATGTTTCTAGCAAAGAGCAGGAGCTTAAAATGAGTGAATCACATTTAGTACTTTGACAAAGAAAAATGAATGAAAAATATGTTATAAAAATTCATTTTTTCCCAAAGTACACCTCATTGTTATATGTACACATTAGTGATATGCGCTAGTATTGAATATGTACAGGATATAGCTGGTTGAATGGTCCTTTGAAAAGAATACCTACAAATGTAGCTTGTCTTTCCACCCGTAAGTCAGTCTAATTTCTGCAAATACCTTCCTTGTTTATAGCATTTACCAGAGTTTCCAGCAATTGATTCGACATGGTGTTTACAAGGTAGCTGGTAGGATTAATGCCTTATGTTTTATTATCATTCATTCATTGCTGCTCAAATGGAGGACCTTAAATTTCTAACATGTTGATGTTGGTAAAGTGCTTGGCATTTCTCTTCCTGCTGCTGCTTTTGTAGCAAAAACTCATTAATGAGGTAACAATGTTCATTTATCAATTTATGCAGTTTCTAAACTAAATACTCTGATAAATATGCACATTTTTAATATTAAAAGTTTAGTTCATCATACACTCCTCTGCCTACACACAGTTTTCTTTCTCCATTTCGTAGCAGAAATATTTTTTTCAAAAATTATGTGCTTCTAGTAGAGGTGTGTACTTTGTCATTCACACAACAAAATTCAAAGATTCATGGTCAGGTTTTTTCATAACTTGTTTGCCAAAAATACCAGACTAACATAAGAAATAACCCAGTCTCTTGAGATGGTTTTTTTTCCATTCTTATGATACATTTCAAAGCCATTAGAAGCTAATCTGACAACATTTTTATGTGACATGGTTGTCAGTAGGGAAAAAAACGAAAGGCATGGGAAAGCAGTTGGAAAAACTTGAAAATAAGAGACTTCAATAGAGTTGGGAACAGCTGCTAGTGAGATACATGTGTGTGTACAGAAAATGCACTGCCCTAAGGATCAGGATTTTAATAGAGGTTGCATAACACTTTAAGGTATGATGTTTAGTGTCTTTACTGTTGCTGTATTTGCAAGAAGAGTGTCAGAAAACAGCAGCTCGGTGAAGCAGTTTGCAAATTAGGAAATTCAAGCCCCATTTCAAATGGGTGATTTAGGGCATAAGTAACACCACCCATTCTGAAACAATGGTTAATGTGCAGCAAAAATCAAACTGCAAAGACTTATACAGAACTCTGAAAAGTCATCTTGAAGTTCTAGCGCCCACTTGGAGCACTTCCCTCAGTGAAGATGAGTGGCAGACATTGTATGATTGGCCAGTGACAAGACCCTAAAAGCCTTTCTTGTTCTGGGCTAATTAATGCATCTACTATCTATTTTCACACCCAGTTTTCACTGAACTCTCCACTTTGCTATAATTGTTTCGGTTATTACTACACTGAATTGTTAAGTATTAAGGAGGAATTTTCTTAATTTAATTACATGGGGTTTGTATGATTTATCAAAATAGTTTGCAAATGCATCACAAATTGTCATATGATTTGGGCAAACTAGCAGGGACAGGGAGATGTTGGCTGTGTGTATTACAGTATTACAGTGGCAGAAGTATTACAGACTTCTGAAGAGTTTAGAGACAGTGCTCTGTGTGACCTGAAAAGCACTGAGAATTTGTGTACCACGGCTCAATTACTTACCAAACTGAAGGTGTCAAAAACTTCCTACAAAAGTTGACATTTTTAAATGAAAAGGCTAAATTAAGAAGGTTGTGTGTGTCTAGCTGCTACAAGGTATGTTTTCAAAAGCCACTGAAGGAATTTAGTTGCTTCGCCGATGACAGGACACACCTCCTTGAAAAATCACTCTCTGTGCTTTGCCTATGTTAGGTTCTCCAGCTCCATAATCTCCCAGAGTGTACTGTTATTGCATTTTTGACAGCTGGTTCACATACCAAAATCGATGTAACCCAGCTGACCCTATATCCTTTGCAGGTCATGCATGATTCTTGTATTCACAGTTTAATAAAGCTAGGAAAAAAGACTTGCAGAGAAATACATCCTTCCCTGGGCAAAGGGGGTTGCAGCAGCTCTAAACTGATTTAATGATATAATGGAAACAGCAAAGTGTCTGTCTGTGTCAATTTTTTTTTTTTTGCTATGGTAAGCCACCATGTGGATTTTGTTTCCCTCTCAGAAGAGAATATCTAAGCAGTCACAATGGAGATGGCAGGTAGAAAGCGAGTCTTTCTCATTTCAAGACTTGCTCACTTATTTTAACATGATTTTAAGCACATGATTTTGTCATTTCCTTTGCTTCCTATCTCCCAAAGCACAGTAACTCTCCAAGTCTAAAAATTACCAAACAGAATTGTTTTTGTTGCTGTTAAATGACTCCACAGTGACCAAAAATTCCTTTAGTTAAGATTCCTCCTATTTAAAAAAAATTTTGGTGCTCTATTTTCTGTTTTCCTGTTAATTTTAATTATCTCCTTAGAATTCTTTAACAGAGGATTAGGCAAAGTCGCATCCAAATGTGCTGCTTTTCTTTGCTGCAAATAAAAAAATAAGATTGTGTTGGCAGTGATAGTTTTATCAGTGCCTTTGTGCATTACAAAATATTATAGGAGGCTATGCCTGCTCTAGACCAGGTCTTACTAAATGAGAATTATGGACAGCTTGCAAGTCCTTTGTCCCTCTCAGACACACAAACCTTCCAAGAGGTTTTCCCTTTCTTCTCTCTGCTGTGTGATCATGTTTTTATTCATCCAGTTCCATGTCTGCGATGATGGAAGTTGTTAAACCTCTCAGTAGCACAGCTGGAGTCTCTGAAACAGCCTCTACCTTGAGCTGCCCCGACTGTCAGAGTGGAAAGGAAACTGGAAGACAAAAAGGAGCAGTGACAAAGGAAAACAGAGAGGAGCAAGAGACACCAGACAGCGTTTTGACAGCTTGGTGCATTGCACTGACACAAGACTGACGACTTCATTACTAACTTTATCCTGAGTGCAACTGATATGCCTGCACTCTCAGAGCAGGAAAGTAGTTTAAATGCCAAAATAATTCAGCAGGCTTTGCCTGCTTCGGTTTTCCTTAGCTATCTAGTTGTGAAGGTGCAAATATTGTAACCCCAGGGGGATTTTAGGGATCATTAGTGGCATAAAAGTCTGAAGATGTGAGTGACACTTGGCCTAAAGCCTGTGACTGATTGGTAGTCACAAATGTGGTTTTCAGCTGCAGAAAAGGAATGAGGTCATCATCATTAGAAAGGAAAAGAAAGATGGAAACAAGATGTCCTTTTTCAGAGTGAACTCAAAGTTTTGTACCCGTGCCTTCAGCTTGTGTCGCTGAAAGATTTAAATAGAAGGTAAAGAAAGAGAAAGAAAGAAGAGAAAGAGAAAGAAAAAGAAAGACTAGAAAGATTGACAGAACCATGGGTAACACAGTGAAACTTCACTGACCTTCAGTTAATTTGTTCTTATGTTCCTATTAGTGAAGCCAAAAATATGTTATTTCAGCAGTATTAATTTCACTAAACTTATAAAGAAAATATAAATGAGAGCAGAAGGGAGAAATTAACTAGTAGTTGACTTCTAGAAATAATTTCCGGTCACAACACAGTCACTTTATGAACTGTTTCAAGAAAATAACCTCCCACCAAAATCACAGTATATAAAATACTTGTCTATGTACAGAAAAAATCCTCACTTTACATTTCATTCTGCAGGGTAAGCTGCTTAAGTCCAACTGCAACCTTCAGAGCATGACAAACAGCTGTCCTTTACAAAGATAATCAAAAGCACTCCAAAGTAGGAACCAGGAAGAAAGAAATTATTTTATTTGATGAGGCAAGAAAAAAGGTGTAATGGTGGAGAAAATGAGTGTTTTTAAGATCATGTAAGAGTTTTCCTTATAAGTTTGCTCAATCTACAGCTTCATTCATTCTGTTTTCACATATTTTATTGGTGAAACTTTAGAAGAAATACAAAAAAAAAAAACCCTCATTTTTCCTAAAATAATAAGATGGAGATCCACTACAGCCTCTAACAAGATAAAAAGGATCAAAATAAAGCAGATGAAGTTCACAGATCACTTTTCAAGCCCCACAAAGGCAAGCTGCTGCAGTTTCTCCTGCCCTGCTTAGCTGGTCCAGATACCGGGAGAGGAGTGAAACCAGCAGTAGAGCAGGCAGTGAGGGGATTATGGGGACACAAGGAGGGGAAAGAATGTTTTCCACACCTAAGACATTAATTTTTTTTGAGAGGAAGTTATGGGATCTTTTGATGTGCCATTGGAAGCTGAGATGAGGGTCTATTTGGGTGAGAAAGTGGCTTTTATATTTGACTTTTGAAACTGTCCAGAACTTCAAAATGAAAGCACAGAATTGTAAACCCTTCCAAACTTTACTAATGAAATTCATAACTGTTCTGAATTAGAGAAGGATGCATCCCCTTTATGTCTTTGCCTTGTAATTTAATTAAATTGGCCTCCTTTGGCAGCACTAATTAGGGCATGACATAAGTCATTTACTGAGTTCATTCACCATAACACATGAAGACAATAACAGAACTCCAGAGACATGGGACAATAAAGAAAGTAGTAATACCAGCTGACCTTTCTAATTTCTTTCTTTTCTGGTTTGACTCAATGAACTCATTGAGAATCATGAGCACAAGCCCAAGAGCTTCCTCCTGTTCAACACTACCTGGATGTTGCTGCAGGCTCTCTCCTCTCATTTGCCCTCTGTGTCACACTGGAGTGACACTGGTGACATGATTGATCCTCTGAACTGTACACAGAGTTGTTTCACTTGCAATCACTGGGCAAGAATAAAGAACAATTTAAGAAACCTCTAGTACAAATTAGATTGAAGCCAACGATAGCTAAATTGCTTCATCTTTCTAAATGATGTGTTTCATGGTTTGCCTGCAAACTCAGCCTATAAAAATGAGACACAAAGAGATGTCCACACAGTTCCCACACCTTAGCACAACCCCACTGCTAAAACTTCATGGACTCAGGCAAGCCAAGGACATTTATCATGGCAAACCAGATTGTCAGAACAAGCTAAACTTCAGTTCTTAGTGAGTGTTTGTGTCCTGCTGAAAGAAAACCACCTAGGAATAATTTGCATCATTGCCTTGGATGACTGCTGGCACCGGGTTTCCCCAAAACCATTCTCAAGATTAACACAGAATATTGATTTGATAGAATCTGATTCTGTAGAATCACAGACTGGTTTGGGCTCTGAGGACCCTAAAGATCATCCAGTTCCAACCTCCTTCAGCCATGGTCCTTCCATTAAATCAAGTTGTTCAAAGCCCCATCCAGCCCCACCATGGACTCCAGGTGTAGTAAAAGAGCAGGGCTGCATGCTTCATGGTCAGCTAACAACTTCATAAACTCTCTGGTCAGTAATGAAAAAAAAAAGAGTTAAAATCTTTGGAACCTGACTGTGATTTTGTCTGATACAGAAGGAAAGTTAATGACAGGCAAAAGAGCAGGAATCAATAGAGTGAGGGCTAAAGGAAAAGGCTGTATAACAAGGGGAAGGCCACACTGAGACAGCAGAAGTTACCATTTTTGGGAGCTGTCTTGGTCACAAACCTGAACATACAAATAATAAATGAAGACTGCAGGTGGGAGTGCTGATGCTCCATTATCATAAAATTTTTTCATGTCCAGAGGTGCCATTGTCAGCACGTGGAGTGAAGAGATTGATTTACATCCAGTGAATGCACTAGCAACCTAATAATAACATATGTTTTCCAAATAAGCCACTCTGGAAAATCTGGCTTTATTGTAATTATATGTGCCTGTTGGACCTACCAGCATCTTGGATCACAGGCTGTACTCATAAATCATATTGTATTGCTGATTTTATATATATATTGTGATTGCAATTTATGTGTTAGTTTATATTTACTCCCCTGCTTGACGTTATTCCTCACTATGAGAAAGATTTATATTTTTTTCCAGCATTATTTTGACCTTAATAAAGATGGTCTTAGTACAAAATAAATTATGAGTATATGGACCTCTTGGGCAAAGGTGGTGTTCAGAAAAATCTGATGCAAATTTTTCAGGTGCCCCCATCTTTTGGATTCTTCGCTTTCTGAGTTCAACACAGAGTGAAAACCACACAGCTCAGACCTCATGGCCACAGCAGTGCCAGAAAAGACACCTTTGAGGAACTTGAGTGTTTGTGAAATTGCCATCTTCAGAGGTTCAGGACACAACTCTTTCTGGATTTGTTCTCTAGACCAAAGCAATGCCCACCCCAGCCTTGCTTCCACAAATCTGTCTACCTCCCATTTGTTTCTGATGGTGTTTCCAGCAACAAGGTGTACAGCTCCTTCCTTAGAGAAATTCTAGGAATTTCACTCTCTGAAATCCTGGGATTTCAGAATTTTTTTACTGTTACTGGCACTTAAAGGAATTGAGAAACTTGGTCACTGATTGTGATTCTTTTCATTAACTTAATCCATTTAAAATCCTCTCTTTTTATACAAGGGAGTTTGCATCCTGACTGTTGAAGATGACTTAATTCAGGCAAGAACCTCAGAGCCTGAATTTTGGAAGTGTGGAGTGCTACAACCTGAAGCTAGTGGAAAATTCCACAAGGTCAATTAACTTAAACATGGTCTATGAAAATTTGCTTTAAGTGTGCCATAACAGGCTAAAACTAAAGGAAAAAAACAGATCTGAAAAAAAAGGAAAAGTATATTTTGTTAGGGTACTTTATAATTTAATTCTAGCAGGGATATAATACATAGAGAAATAAATTCCACAAGTCTACTTAGCTACTTAAGTTACAAGTCCACTAAGTTACTTAAGAATTTCTAATCTTTCTCTTCTCTTAGCAAGCAAATACACATTCAGCCATGTACAGTAGGAAAAAACTGCTGTTATCCTAAAGGGTTAAATAAAAATGACAAAAATTATTGCTTGAAGTATTTTAGTCTATTTTGTGTTTAAAATCTTTTTGTGTGTGTTTTTGTTTTAATTATATTTACCACATAACTCACAGTAAATAAATCAGTTTAAATACATAAATTTAAGGAAATCTTAGAAAGGCAGAAAATATCTAAAAGTTTTACAGTAGGCCTTCCAATGACATAACATGGTTCAGATATGTTGTGATCTTTTCAGCACTTATCTTCTCTGGGTTATCTCCTTCTCAGCTTTCTCTCAACTTCATCACTCTTTTCTAGATTACTGTCAACTGCAAATGTTCTGTATTGTGTCTTGTCTATTTAATGGGTCAAACAACTTTTTCAGTACAGCAAAGAATAAGACAAAATAATTTAAACATATGATTTACTATCTCTATGGATCTTTAAGAACAATATTCTCTGAAATTTGGGTATTTGCAATACATTTTTTTTATATTATTCTAGAGTCTCAGTGTAATATCTGACCTGGAAGTTTGGACTCAAAAGTCTTCTTATTTATTAATCATAAGAGATTGCATCTAATGTTTCAGACCTTTCTTTTATCTTAATATTGCCTAGATAGATGTTCATTAGCATTGTTTTTTTCAGTGGGCCATTTTTTTTCCACAGTTGGGCCAATAAAACAAGTACATTAATTTCAAAGACTTTAATCCAGATTTATACAATAATTGTTGAAAGTAGTGGAATTTGACCTCATAGGCCTTTGTGTTGAGAGATTTCTGTTCTAACAATGTGAGAGTTTTCTAGCTTTCATTAAGACTCAAGGTTTTTCTAAAGCTCAGGTTAGTTAATATGGATGTATTTCTTTGTGGAAACACCACACTTCAAATCTTCGTTCCATACAGGTTTAATTCTTCATACTATGCATATCCTGCCCATAACCTCTGCTTAGATTTGGGTTTTTTTCTATAAGATTCACACCTTTCAATTTGGCACTACTGTGTATATTAGATAAAGGCCAAAACCTGCTGATCCAGAATAGCAAGCTACCAAACAGTTGAAAGCAGAATTTGAGGCTAAGCCTTTTGCAAACAGAAACCTAAATTCATCTTGTTCTTGATTTTTGTATTTTTGATATAACACTGGTCTGCAGAGTCATATAGCAGGAGCTTTATGTTGAGGTTCATCTCCACTCCAGAAGTGTGAGGGTACTTAAAGTGTAAAATACTGCTCCCATTTTGGTAGACTGCAGCTGTAGGCAAGAGAACAGCTGCAAGGTGAGAAATGCAGCACAGTTTCACACCAGGAAATATCAGGTCCTTAGTACAAGCCTAATGGCTGTTCTGGCTATTTCACATCACTTTTGGGTTGTGGTCAAATAAGCAGAGATTCTCTGTTCAGAGCAGTGTCAGGGATGGTTCAGTTTTAGACTGGGATAGTGGCTCTGAAGAAATAAACCTAAGTAGTAAATATGAAAGTTTTTCCTGGTATGGGGTCTACAATCTGACCATTTGCATGAATCAACAATATTTACCATATTATGGGTAATGTATTATTATGACTTTAATTATGTTGATTCATTCATAAGTTGTGACATTTGTAACAATCACAGCACAACTAAAAGGTGAGAATTTTACTACCTGTAGAAGAAAGTTTTCATAGCTTTCAGAGATAGACACGTAAGTTTAAGTGTTTCAAAGAGTTAGGCAAATAGCTTCCATGTTTCTGCTCCTAGGTTTTGTATTTGGATTGAGATATCTGGATAAAGTTGAGGAAAAATATAAGAAAATGCATTATTAAAAATTCTATATTGGAACTACTTTTTGGAACTGCAACAACTTATTGGAGTAAATTTGGTCTCCAAATTTACACTCCAAAAAGTGTCCATACATGTTTAGGAAGATGGAGTAATTTCTTTCTGATGGGTATTTCAGCATTATTTCTCATTAAGCTTTCTGATGCAGGTATGCTCACAAATGAGAATTAAACAAGTCACAGTTTTCTAGACTTTCCAAATACTAGGAACTGTGTATGAATCTGGAAACAGTTGCATTTTTATTGGTACATAACCCAGTGAAATCCTTATCTGTAAATACTAAGTACTCAAGCATTTAAATACCACTTCTAATTAGTGTTAATTGTATAAAATTGAAACATTGAAACATCTAGTATTCTAGAAAACTAGCATACTTCTAAGCTAATCTCTTCTCCAGTATCTTTCCTATCTTGTGAGATTATGTTTCCAACTACCTAGACAACATCAGGAAAGCCAGATTAAAATAAGTGGGAAAAAAACCCCAAACATTTTGACACAAAATAAAACTATTTAATTATCCCTCCCTACCCCCAAAAAAAAAAAAAAAAAAAAATTTACTGAATCTAGTTGCTGCATGAGTAAGACTCAGAAAGGAAGAAGTCATAGAATAATGTGGTCCCTGTGAGCAGCAGCACTGTCTGCTTATCATTTTCTGTCTCTCCATGGAATTCAATACAGGATGGCTGAAAATAAAACTTTAAAAATCTTTATTGTTAAAAATAAAAATGTCATGAAGAAAAGAGGACAGATGAAATTGCCATAGTTCGGTTGCCTGCAGCTCAGTGGTTTCCCATGTGAGACATTCAATTTGCTGCTCCAAACAGTTGCCCACAAAAGTTAATGGGCAGCCTGATTTTGAACTTTTGGAAATAGCTGTGTGTTGTAACACTACCTTTTGTCCTCTCCTGAGGCTAAATAGGCCCAGAGGATAGCCCAAACTTGTTTTACTGCTTGGTTTTCTCCAAACCCATCTGGTTTAGGGCATCCGTCCCTGACCCTTAACGTGAGCTCTTCTGGCATGAGCTCACCCAAGCTTTGATGGACTCACATCTACACACCTGGGTCATATAAGTGAAATTCAGAGTTGGAGGAAACTGGTCCAAGGCATCACCTCTCTGGATTTCTAAAATTCACATGTGATTTCCATGTGAGATTTGACTGCAGACACTTTATCAGATGACATATGTGTGGAAGTGGCATATTAAATTCTACTAATGGTCCAGCCAACCAATTGTCTTTAGCTGGGAGCTACATCTTATTTTGTGGCCCATTGTCAGTGCTTATCTTAAAATGTTAGACCTGATAGGCATCTCTTGGCTTACCAAAGGCTCTTTCTCTGAGCATGCAACCTAATTTCTGAGGATACCAACATCACAGCTCGAAGAAGGGAAGGTGACTGCTTTCTTCTTTCATTCAGAGTAGTCTGCAATCTTAGAAAAGTGTTGTGGATATACAGCTAAACAGATGAGAAGAGGCACACTCAACCACCAAGAAAGTTAAATAACTGGGCAAAAAAATGGATTCTAAGTTTTTGCAGCTGAAAGGTATAAGAGAGCTACTGGATGACAAAGTTTGCCCTGGCTATATTAGTTATTATGTGCATTTTTCATTGAGGTTTTGCACTAATATCTTATTGGTTTGAGCAGATAGTAGGATGTGCAGGGCTAATAATAATGCAGCAAAGATGTGGGGATATTTTACATTTCCCAGGGAGAAGGGGGAAGGAGAGGACCTGTTCACGCATTGGCTGTAACCAATCAAATTTTGCATGATGCCAAAAAATTAAACACAGTAAAGCCAGACCCTGTTAGCAACAAGTTGATTGCTTTAAATAAGGGAGATTTCCTGAATGTTTAAATTGAAACTTCTACTATGATTAAAGCAAAGAGAAGTACCAGGATGCTTCCTAACCCTTTAGTTCCTAAAATTCTTGTGGGGTCTGGAGATGACAAATTCAATTCTGATGTGCTGTGTTTTACACTCTGCAGGCTGTACTAAAAGGTAAAACTAATCAAGCTTGGGTTTCCCATGGGCTGTGCTTTAAGATGTTTTCTTATTTAAAGTCATGGAAGTATGTTAAAACCCACGTAGACTGGGTGAAGTTTATACAGGGCGAAATGTATTTGACCATGCTTTTTCAGAGTGTGTATATTTCCACTTTTCATTATTTTTTTGTTTGTTTAATCCTTCATCCTGCTTAAATCTATATTCCAATCATATTTTTAGATGGAAGATGGGGAAGAACAGCTTAGAGTTCTCTCAAGATGTTACTTAAGACTATTGTTGTAGTGAATTTAATTTCTTTTATAAGATTTTAAATGCAGTAGGAGAGAGAACAGTGTACTCAACAGTGAACTTTTAATTACAGGGGATGAAATATTCATCCTGCTAATACTCTTTTTAGAAAAAAAACAGAATTTTGTCCCCAACCCTGTATACTAAGGGAAAGTTTAAGTCTGCCTACAACAACCTACAACAATCCCTCCTCACTATTTCAAGCTCCACAAAATGAATAGTCAGCTGGAATGTAGCTAATAATCATCACATGTACATACTCTTTACATAGCAGGAAAGTGATTGAAAGGGGTCTTTTCAGCAGATCTATCTGCATCAGGAATTATTTTTGTACTGATTATGAATGTAGTCCTCAAACATATTTTTGAAATGATAATTTTTAAATTTTCTAACTGAAAATTATGTTTCCCATTGTGAATAAATGAAGTACTGTTTTTGTGCAACCGCATATTTCACCACATGAAATGATCTCATCATGATTTCTGTATTCCACCAGAAGAAATATTCATCTTTAAATTGTCTGTGACTCAGAAGTTTTAAGGCTGGTTTGAATTGTTATATTATTTACATTTCCAAAGTTTAGCACTTGTCATTTTGTTGATTAATTGTGGATATATTCTTTTCTGTTCATAATTAAAATCTGTCCATGAAACATCTCTGATATGCTTTCCAAGTCTAAGTTGGAGACAAAGAAAGCAGAAATGTATTTTGAAGATTTATTTTACCATAAGTTCTGTAGTGGTCATTTACCTAATGAATGACAGATAGATGATGAGTATTATTTAACTGCCTGTGTCATCATTTTGCATTTTGCTTGAAAGCCCAAAGTATGTTCATAACAAATTGAAAATACAGACATAGAAAACTCATGTTTAGACAGTCTTTCAGACTGTTTCAGTATACATTTGGCTTTGGAAGTCTCACAGGAATCCCTACTGCTATTAGTAGATATCTACATGGAAACAAGTAAAAGTATTTTAAAGGCAGAAAATGCTAATCTAAATGCAATGATTTGAACACAAGTACACATGCAGTTGGGGTCTAAGCTCATATTTTCTCATTCTTGCCAGCTTTCACTGAGTGATGTTGCAATTTCAGAGAAACTGTGCCATTATTGTTGCAGCCTACATGTTGGTTTTAAATAACAGTTTCCATATACAGGGTTGTTTTGATTGTATATCCTAAAGAACACCTGTTGACAAGTGAGCATTGGAAACCCTTTAAATTACACTCCAATTAGTCCATATGGTAAGTGACAGTGGGGTGCTGCTGTGAGCTCCTCCCTCTTGGGTCTGCCTTACACAGCCAAGTGCAGGAGCTGGGATCACACAGTTTGATGGTCTTTATGTATGGATGCTTTTAAGATTAGGATGTCAGGCTTAATCCCATGTAATCAGATTGTGCTCCTGTGGAAGAAAATGATGAAAACCTCTTCTGTCCAAAACAAACAGATATACGTCATTAGTGAAGAAGTAAATGGGTTTAAGACTCTTTCATGTGAGCTCCACATGCTCACAAGTAAATTTAATTTTTCCTAGCCCACTAAAACCAGCTGTCGGTGTCTATGGTGAAATGCAAACTGGTATTGAAGGAGCAGATGAAAGAGGAAAGGTTGAAGCCTACCGTGCTCTGTGTCCTGGACACGATGGTGAGAAGACACCAGTGAAGTGGCTGGCCAGAAATCCCCTTGTGCCTCCTGTGCATGGTCAGGGCATTGCCAGGTGAGAGCCCAGCAGACCTTTTCGCCCAGCAATAGGAGAGATGTTGATGGAGGTCTGTATGGGCAAGGAGCCTTCCCCGCAGGCATGCACACCTAGGGTACCTGCATTGACAGCAGCAGCAAGGTGCCAGCCCCTCAGGCTGGCACTGCCACTGCTGGATTCTACCAACATCCTGGTGAGCAGCAGTGAGCTAAGAAACCCCAGGGTGCCTCTGCGGACCCATGGCGGCTCTTCCTCCAGAGCCAGCCAAGGCAAGTGGGGAAGCAGGAGCTGCAGCTGCAGACAATTACTGCCTCCACCCAGACTAAACAAAGGGCAGCCGAGCAGCCAGATCCCAGAGATAGAGGTTGGAGAGACTTATCCCTTCAGCCTGGACCACTCACTCAGGAGGGTGCTGTGCACGGCCGAGTGTGCGAAGCCGGCAAGTCTCGGATAATTGTGAATGACAGGGAAAGGCAAGGAAAGGTGAAAGAGCAAGTTTGGCTTTGTAAAGGCATAAAAGCGTCTCTCCCTTGTGCAGCATTGTTTTATTCCCCACTCAGAGGAAGGTCTGACTCTACCCACATGGATTTTAGGCACTCCTTTTGGGGAGAAGAAAGAAGTTTCTGTGCTCTTTGAAGCCTGTGTATGCTGGTCAGACAGGAAGCCAGAGCTTCTGTCAGTCAACAGCACATGCAAAATTTATCAAGTATATTACTTGACAGAGGTTACGCTGTCATTACTAGCTAACAGGACTCTGCCAGAGAATTTTTTTATGGAAGCATGTGCTGTCAAAGGCAAAGTGTCCATTGATTGATTGCCACAGCTGACCTAAACATACAGGGATCACTGTGTAATAACCCCTTTATCATATATAAACTGCCAAATGCTAAGTTCAATAACTCTAATGGTCTCACTTAAAGCCCCAAAGAGAGGCAAATTCAAAGGTGCAGAGGAAAATGCCGTCCTTTCTGCACCCAGTGCAGTGAGGCTGCTGCTCAGGATGGAGAGGTGGGACTGAGAAGTAGGAACACCAAATCCTGCAGTGGGCTCAAGGGAAAACACCATCCAGTCCATGAGCTGAGCTTTGTACACTAAAAAATGTACTTATTAAGTATTGCTCAGATCTATGTTTGGTACCAAGCAGCATGCTATGGTTATCACAGAAATGCTGTGCAACAGTCAAGTTTGGCACCTCCTAGGCCTGAAAACTGCTTAAACTTTCTTGAAGAATGGTAGGCCACTTCTTGAAGGAGTTTCCTGGCTCCTTATAAAGCTCCTTAGAAAAACCCAAACCAAACAACAAAAAAAAACACAGAACCAAAATACCATCAACAAAACACAATCCCCCCAACCACCAAAACAAAAACAACGAAACAAAACAAAAAGCCACACCAAACCCCCAGAAATAAAGTAGCATTTACAAAAGAGGGGAAAATAAACTTTCTGAAGCTGCAGACTACACTCCAAGATCTCTATCAGCTGTTTAAATGCATTATTGCAATTGCTTTCAGAGATAGAAATGTAGGTAGTGAAAACAAGGCATTAATATTCCTTGTGTTGTGGTTTTCTTAGGGAAGGCAAGAGAGCTGAACATGATCTTTGCATGGTGGGCTATTACAACACTAAGAATTTGGGAAATACAAGGTTTGAGTGGGAGGCTGAACTTTCATCTGTTGTTGCTCTCAAAAATAGAAATCACAGTTTTTCTTTAAACACTACTATGAGTTCTCCTTTCAGTTGTTCCACAGCTTTTAAAATCTGCCTAGCTGTAAATGCGGCAGCTATTTAGACAGAGATCATTGGTAATGGTAATTTCAATAGCCAGGAGCCAAGCCCTTGTTCCCCTGGGGTCAATGACATAGTTTACTATAATAAACACATGGCATTGGTCTGAGAGTCATTTCTCATTGGGAAGTCTAAGGTTTTGTGGGTCCTTCTGTCACAGTGTGTCCTGGAAGACTATGATAGGAGTACAGCTGGGGATACACCAGGAGATTCTACTTGAGGAAGAAGCCCTGCAAACTATTTCAGACAGAAACCACTTGGAAATGGGATTAGGTTTATGCTTAGAATATTTTTTTTCTTTTTTTTTTTTTTTTTTTTTTTTTTTTTTTTTTTTTTTTTTTTTTTTTTTTTTGGTTAAATAGTTCAACTTCGGTTCTGCTCAAGCAAAGTATTTGTGTAAGCTGAAGCAAATAGTCCTCGCCTCTCTCAATACATGCACAAGGCTAGATCAAACTTACCATATTGCAAATCATTTTCTGGAAATCAAATTAAAAGGAAACAACAACAGCTCAACGTTATTAATAAGTATTTTATAATAACTAAAAAACCCAGCAGAAAATATCCAGGACAGATGCCCTCTGGATGCTGCACCTGTTGCTCTCTTGCCTGTTTAAGGACAGTGCAGAGTAAGCGCTGCTGTGAGCAGAGCCAAGGAGGGCAGCAGTGTGCACTCGGGAAACTCCAGCTTGGAGGGAGTTGAAGCTGAAATTGGCAGGGCACTTTACTTCAGAGCCACCTTATACCTGTATAATGCAAGCAGAGAGCATCCCAGCTCTGCAGGAGAGCCCTAGTGGGAATGCTGTGCTGCAGTGGGATTTGTAGGCCATGAATGAGGTGCCCTGGAGAGCCAAGGCAATCTTTCCAGCAGGGTCAGGCATGCAGAAATGTCACAGCTGTAAATCTGGGTTAGCGTCACCTGGGCAAAATGTCCAATGAACTGGAAAGCATTTACTCCTTCTGGTTAAAACCATATACAAATAGATTTCCATGAAAGTGGTTTCCTAGAGTTTTAAGCTGAAAACAAAATGTAGTCAATTGATTGAGGTAAGAATTTTTTTTGCATGTGAGATTCATTTAAACCTGAAGTGAAACACAGTAGTCAGAGATACAGATGCAGTTTTCCCAAACTCTTCCTAGTCAGCCAATAACTGACAACACTGCCAACAATGCAACCAACTGCATTGGTTGTCCTGCTATTTAGTGCCAAGAGGAGATATTACCCACTTTACCCAGCCTTGTGGATAATGTCTCTGCCATTTGTGGGTAGTCACAAAAGATGGATTCAAATATCTAGGGTTTCTCCTAAAAGTCTAGACCTAGATCTAACTACAGAGACTTGCCAGATTTTACCTGAGTCTCTGGCCATTAAAAGGCAATTCCCAACTCTCTCACATGTAGACTTCAAAGTATAAACCAGCAAAATACTTTACTAGGGAATACAGTGACAAATCATCAGTAACTCAATGATCAGGGGAACATAATACAAATAACAAGTCTCTCATAGAACCTTGACTTCAACTGCAATGAATCACAGCCACTACAATGTAATAACATTAATTTACAATATTTGTATGAGGAAATGCTTCAGTGGGACCTGGTTTAAAGGCCAGTGTACAGTGGGAAAATGCTCCAGGATATTATTCCTCATGACAGTAAGAAAAATTCAATCTTCTTGGTCATATTGATGGGTTTTTTTCATGTGTTTTCCATGCCCCATATCCTATTTTAAGTGTAGTACTTAGGATACTTCATCACACATGCTAGTTTGTTTTTATTCACCAGTTCCTTACAGGATGGTTTCTCTTACAGCCTTAAGAGAAGAGCTCAAGTTGAAACCAGTTCCCTTCTCAACAAAGTAAGCAATTTAATTCCTGCTGGAAGTGTCTCACAGTACCTGGAAGGTTGGGCAAAAGTGGCCTATGACAACCAACCTGTCACCTTTCTTAAAATTAGCTATTGAGTCAGCCTTTCTTATGACTTCCCACTGGTGCTCAGTAACATTGTAAATAAACAGTGAATGATTCTGATGATGCCCTACAAATTCTGGCAATGTCCACAGAGAATCCCATCTATCCAGTCATAGTGATTGATGTTCTCCATCTCATCTTTTATATTCAAGTAACAAATTGTTAAGAAGCTGTAGTCCTACATGCATGCATGGTCCCGGTTCCTTCATGGGGTGTTACCCACCAATAACGTGTATGGGGCACTCCTGACTCGGGTACCTGCCAAAAATTCCACAGGGAAGCAGATGAATGTATTATACATCATGACTGAGATATGATGAGGTATGGACCTGTTTTAAGTGACTCAACCGGTCACTTTCTTCCTCTCTCATGCCCCTTTTTGTGAGAGTGCACTTTAAAAACATTCAGCCTCTTGTGATCATCCTCTTAAATCTGAAGAAGAGACAATGCAGACCTTCCCATGTGGCTTTTGCCACTGGGTCCTTCATTGCACTGAGGAATATCTCATCCCCAGTGGTGTCAAAGGCTGATGAGAGGAGTTAGAAGCCAGGCATAAGCAGCCTTCCAGGTGTGGGGAGAGAGGCCCAGTGGGAAAGGATGCATAACACACACTTGGAGAAGAGTCAACCACTCTGAGTCAGTGAGCAGGCAAGGGAAGCAAAATGATGAAGGAGGCCTACATTTGGAAGCAGAATGGTGTTTCAGGATCCAAAGTGCTGTGCATCAACCTCATCACCATAAAGCAAAAGGCAGAAGGGAGACCACGGAGAACTAATAAACAGATGAAAAGCTGGCTCACAGAGGTACCTGGCTCTGCTGCAGGTATTATAGTCAATTTGCACATCTCTCTGAAGACAGTTTTCAAAAACATCTTTTCGAGAGGTGAGCTTGCCAAAAATAACATTTTAGCAGAAACACAGCTTGTCAAAACCAGAATTTTAGCTAGGGCAAGTACTCAGCGTGCAAATAATGTTTTTGCAGGAGCAAAGCTTCCCATACTGTAAGGTAGAAGCTGTTAGCACACCACCTTCACTAAATCCATCCCTCCCCCCTTCTTTTTGATAAAAAAAATCTTTTTCCCCTAAAAAAATATTGTTTCTGGAAAGTTCCTACCCTTCATGCAACACTATTTTCCTCAAGCAAAACTCCTGATAAAACTCCACTTTCAGCAAGCTTTTCTCCTTAAATTGCCATGGTCCTCATGCCTGATAAAAAGGCATTTTCTGTTAAGGCTCCAATTCTGATAAAATGTTACTTTTTCCAAACTTCTGCTCCTGATAAAACATTCATTTTGCCAAGATTGGCTCCTGAGAAAATGTTATGTTTGGCAAGGGCTATTCTTGATAAAACATTTATTTTTGCCAAACCTCCACTTCTATTAATTTTTTTCCCCTCAAAATTATTATTATTTCCCCTAAAACCTCCTTAATGTAAGATATTGGATATGACACAGTGGGTGACAGAGTATCACTTGCCAACAAGTCTTTTATCCACAGCCATGATCATTACCAGTGAACCCCCTGGAACACTGATGGTGAATGCCTCTTTTACAGTGTGGAGGCCTTGGAAGGAACAATGAAAAAGATATTTGCACCCTTGTGCTGAAAATGAGTTTAGTTATCATATTAGCTCCTCATATAAGGCAGACCTGGCCTTATTTGAAAATTAATCAAATCAGACTCACCAACAGGTCAAAGGCAAAGCACTTAGGAGGATATTCAGGATTTTCCAGTTCTATAACATTGAATGTTCCAGTGGGGATAAATGAGGTTGTAGACAGGGGACCAGATCACTTCTTGTTCACAGAAAAACCTTGAGACTGACAGCAGTTTTGTGTCTATTCCATCTCATTCTGCCCAAATTCACATTGGTATCTTCCACAGTGCACCCCAAATTTCTCAAAAAAATGCTTCTTCCATGAGCACATGCACAAATCTGTTCCTGCCATTGTGAGCTGCTGTGGAGAGGGGTGACAGCAGCAAAGGGCACAGGCATCATGTTAGCAGAAGACAAGAGACCTGGGGTAACATATTCTGAAACACACCAGCCCTTTGCATTATCACACGTGCCTCTGGCAGTGCTCAACCTGCATCCAAAGCTTTTGTCTGCTTCCATGTCAGCTGTCATTCCAGAGCTAGAAACAAATCATCTGGTATTTTTCCATATGTTTGCAGCTGATCACACGTGTGATCAGTTAATTGTGGCACACAGTCTGTGAGGAAGGGTGAAGACCTGAGGCAGTCTAGCCTGGAGAAGGCTCAGGTCTCTAAATGCTGCCTGGAGTTGCCCAAAGGGCAGTACAGAGATGGGTCCAGACTGTTCTCAGAAGAGCACCACTGCAATGTTAAGAGGCAATGGGCACAAGCTGCAGCAAGGGATATTGGATGAAAGCAAGAGTAAATATCACCATGAGGGTGTCCAGGCACTGGGACAGGTGCCCAGAGAGGCTGTGGAGACTGTTTTTGGAAATACTCAGAACAGGGCTGGACACAACCCTGAGCAGGACACTTCTTCTTTTAGAAGGCCGTTAGACCAGATTAGCAGAGGTCCCTTCTGACCTAAATATATGATTTTCAGCATGTAGAAATTGATGTGTTCAAGCTGGAACCCAGACAACAGAGAGCATTTTCTTCACAGTGAATAAAAACATTACCTTATGCAGAGTCGAATGTTAGACTGTAGCTGGTATATTTTGTTTATTCTTACTAGTTAGTGTTAATATTCTTCAATGTATTAGCCTCCTGAAGATTAGATGGAAGACAGTAATTCATGGGATGAAGCATTAAAGTTAGTAATTTTGATTAAATATCTTACTTATGAATCTTCGAATACATAATTGAGAATTAGAGATATTAAAACTCGGTGCAGTCTCACATGGAAAAACTTGAAGAAACACTTGCATTGAAGCTATGGAAGAATGTGGGCAGAGGCAGGCAAAATAGCAATAGCAATAGCTTTCCAGAAGCAAAACACACTTTGATCATTTTAAGCCCATCAAGAAACTGCATTTTTGGGAAACATCCATTGGTTCTGAGCTGCAGTATCAGTAGCAATATTGGTTGCTGTTTCTTACCTCTGTACCTGTGCTTCTAAGCCAAAGAATTTTTCTGGTTGGAGTTTTTTTTGGCTTGTGATATATAAATTCATTCACCTCAGTGCTTGTACTGTGAGAGCTGATTTGGGGTGAGGCTGGCAAGCCACAAGTATTGCATTCACTTTCCAGTCTGTCCTTGCAGTTCTTGTTCCCAGGTTTAGGGGTACCTAGAGCCAGTGATGGGCAGTTATGTGTGACAATGTCTTTGTCTCATAGCCTAATTTAGGCACTAAAAGGCACTGCAAGGCTGCAGATGGGAGTGTCATCTGCAAGGCTGAGCCCAGACAGCCCATCTTTCACAAAGACCAGAGCACTGGGGAGAATGCTACATACCAGGAGTGCCTTTGAGTTGTAACCCTCTGCATCAGAAAAGTCTGTTCTATATTCTAGACAACAAAGCTGAGGAGTAGCATATGAGCAAGCACGCACGGACTGATCTCATCTCACTTTGCCAGCCACTGGGCTCAATACCTGGCTAGTCCCAGTCATAATGAGCATGTGACAGAAGCTGTCTCAATGTATTTCATTGCTCCCTTGCTCAGCAGGGAGAGAAGGAACCCTTTTCCTTATGGTTATCTTTATATTTGTAAATGAAAAGTCAAAATCAAAGGCTTTTCTTGCTACAAAGAATATGAAATAATTAATGAGCCCTCTCTTGCTTTCTTGTACTCTCACATTAACAAAGTGACAGTGGAAAAGATGCAAGTCTTTAAATTGTTAAGCTGCCAAACATGAGAGTACTACCTATATTTTGTAAGGGAGACTAGAAAATCAGAGTTGATCCTTTCCTTCTCTCCATACCTCAGCAGATGCACATGTTGTTCTGAAAATGGAGTAAAACCATGCATTTTTAAGAACTTGTCCAGAGTTCAACATTAATCTCTCACTTCAGATTAGTAAATGTAATGATCCTTGACTGGTTTCATTTGTGTTATCTTTTCATCCTAGAATGGGAGCATTTTCTTGCCAAGAGACGGAAAAAAAATTAAAATGTTTTCCAGGTTATGTCATACTGATAGACCTTAGCTCCATTACAGAGAGAGAAATGTTAACAAATCAGTAATAATGATGGACTACAATCTAGCAGCCCCGATGTTGTAATGAATTTTGTGAACAAAGAATAAGAGTAAGATTCAAATGTAGTTGCTGATTTCAAATGCCTCATGCTGCAATGCTAAACTTTGGGTACCAAGGTAATGCTCTGAATATACCCCAAACCAATGTCCCCTTCTGAAAAAGTCAGCCATGGACTTTACTGCACTGACATTTAAGTTAAGGTCATGCTGACCTTAGAGAAAGTTGCCTCTTGCATCCTATTCATATTGGGCTTTTAGGGGAGTCATTTTACTCATGTTAGTCTTTTGCAAATATTTTGTTTTCCTTTTGTAAGACCTGGCCTCTGGATAGGCAGCTTCCTGTTATGTTCTTGCACATTTCCAAAATATAAGCATGTGCTTAAAGCATTTTTCAGATTCTCCAAATATCAGCTTTTTTCAATGTCCACACTTCCACACAAAACAAAACTGTTGAGATAGAAAGTAGTTTCTTTAGCTGTTTAGGATTTGTTTTCCCAAACATGAGGCATGTGAATCAATAGGATGTGTTTTACTGTATCTCCACAAGTATTTCCATAAAGCACAGAAATGTCAAAGGTGTAAACCCACTGACAGCCTATTCCACCGATTTTTTTTCAATACTCACAACCTTGCTGTCTTCTGGGTTCAGCCTTGGGAATAGCCTTTCACTGTCTAACAGTAGGAGTTAGAGTTTCCCTGAAATCTCTTTATGACTCATGTTGTTGGGCTATTTTAAGAAAGCCATCCCATTTCCAAAATTCAGTCACTTCTAATATCCTCTGCCATGTTCACCTGCCACTCCTGGCTGCTCTTCAGCAGCTAATCTCCACACCACATAAGCATTTAGAATTTGCAGTTAAACTAGGAATAAGATATCAGCACTTGGCATAGTTGATGACCTTTCTGATAATGACATAAACAGATTAAGAGGTATTTTTTTAAAAAGAAGATGTCCCCCACCCCAAAACACCAACAAGACTTTGCTTGTAGGAGTCATGCATCAGGTCCTGACTCATTTGCTATTCTAAATGGCTGACATAATTATCTTATGCTTAAAATATTAGTGCTGTAAATAAAGCCATTAATGCTTATGTGCTTTTCTAGGAAGGCTTTACTAACAGATTTCATTTTTCTATCAATCCTTGTAGTAGACACAAGTCTAGAGGCCCAATCTCTGTCTAGACCTTACCCTCTTAATATCATGCACATCAAGTCTGTATTGCTTTTCTCCACAATAATCTAGCTAGTCCACAAACAGCATGGCACTAGTAAGAAGATATGAAATGTCTACCTCCACACCTCAGGTCAAGACTTTTCAATTTCGCACCAAGATAAATAAAAGGAGGTTAATGTTAAAAACAACTAGACAGAATGAGAATCTATTGATATTCTCTGTAGTAAATAACCAGAGGTCAGGAGTAAGGCTGGAAGTGTTTTTGAACTGTGTAGGCTGTGAATTCTCCACAATATGAAACCAGTTGCCAAGTCATTTCTCTTGCTGGGAGGAAATGAAACATTGAAACAGAAAACAACTTTCTGTCACCTCTCCTGCCTTTTGATGAAGGGACTAGGTAAAAAGAATTTTTACTGATACAGACAGACTGATGCTATTTCAAAATTAAAATCACAGTTTATTTTCCTTTGGAAAGCTGGGAGGGGGGAGGAAATCTCTGCCTCTGGACATGCAAGGATTGAACAGAAGGCAACTGATGCCTGAAGCCATGAGGCAGGAACATCAGTACAGATACTTGGGCATCTGCAGGCTTGGCCTTAGCCACTGACTCAAATCACCTTGCCAGCAGCATAACTGGCTGCCTTCATGCCCTGAGGTCAGCTTGGCTCCAAGCTTCCTAGAGCATGAATTTCCATGACTTACAAGCTGTGGGGTTAGGAAAGACTATATGATTGTTTCGGTTGACAGCACTGTATTTCTACCGCTCCCTGCAACTGTTAATTGCAATGAAATTTGAAGCATTGGAAAGGGCTTCCAGAAGCCTTTCCTACAAGGAAGAGGCTTGCAGAAAATATATCTTAACAATATCAAAAATACATCCCCAAACAGAAGTGAGTATTAGGTTGCTTTAGGAAATTCTGAGCTCCTTTACTTAATGCTCCTTATATTTTGCATTGTAAAACTGCAAAGGAAAGGTGGTAATCATTTTATTTTTAGTTTGTGGTAGTCATTAAAACCTGTTCTAGGCTAGAGAGGAAGAAGACAAGGTTCACTGTCCAACAGGAAAAGCCTCCAAGGACTGCAGTAAGGTACAGATACTGATAATGTGTATCAATATCTTTTTATTGCAACAGTACTGTGGCTGGAGAAAGACAGCCATGATATCTATCCTGGTAAGATGACAGATGTGTTCTACTCTGAAACTTGAACCCATTTAACTTATATCATAGGAAAAGGTACAGAGAGCAGTCTGTAAGGTAGCAGAGGAGACATACACACTGCAAAGTATTTTATTGTAAAACACATAGCAGGAAAGTCTACTGTTGCCCTGAAGCTATAAAGTCTGTTCAGCAGACATAATATCAGATAATTATTTTGAAAACCAACTTTAGTAAAAACTCTCAACGTTTGGCTAAAAGCTCTGGTCAACCTAAAGAAATAGAAATGATAGGGACCTTGCTCTTACTAGAAGCGCTGAGGTAGACTTCTCATAGCCGAAAGCCTCACAGATAGGATTGACTGGTAAATATTAATAAAACTTTGCATGGCAGTACTGAGACATTCACACACAGGACAGGAGACCTGTGAATAGATCTAGAAAGAGGATGGGAAAAGAGAGGGAATGGTATTTTCTGAGGAGCATGATGCTGGCAGCTCATCCAGTGTTGTCAAGGAGAAGTGGTTCCCTTTCTTGACATCCCCTCTCATTATGCTGAGAATGTATCTCAGCATAAATCTGGAGATGATGAAAAAACCCCATTTCTTAATATTATTTCCTTTTTGTTTTTCTTCCTTTCTTTGGAAGTTCTTTCACCTGTGCTATCTTTTATTGACATTTGAGTTGCATGGTGGCTTGTCTGCACCTTCTCATTCTGCCACTCATCTGAACTTTTTAAACCAGCCTTGTTTACCATTAAACCTCCCTGGGCAACGTGAGGAAGGTGTTTCTAGCCTTCCAAAAGTCCTTTATTCATGTTACACCTGCAAAAGTCACAAAAGGAAATAATGAGCAATTTGTTCACATGAATTTCTACAAAAATGCCGTCCATCAGTGTGCTTCTAAGAGAGCAGACTTTTCTAACAGCTTTAATTGCACAGCATAAAGAATTTACTGCAGAGAAAAAGGGAGTCTCAGAAGGTTGCTTTTTCACCATGAAGTATTCAAGTTCTTCTGAAGACCGCATATAACTTGCTAGAAAGCTTAGAAATACTTTATTATTTTCTTTTCAGAAGTGTAAAAAAGTATTCTAAAGTACATATATGGACTGAACACAGATTTACTGCCACTGGCTCTTTGTAAGGCAGCCGGAATGAGGCTGCTCGTGTACATAAATGAGTCCAGCTGGTACATTTACTGGCAGCTTTATAAGAACACCTCCAGAACTGCTGAATGCTTGTGAAAGGTAGGGTATCAAACAAACTAGACTGGACATGTGGGCCAGTTGATGGGCAAAGCACTATAAACCTATCCATAACTAGTGCAGCTGTGACTATAAAACTTTTCAGAAACCCCCCCAAAAAATCAGACACACAAACATTTAATGAATTTCAAATGAAAGGCCTGGAATGCTTAGAGGAATTATGTAATGATTTTGGGGGAGTCCATTATAGGTCACACTTAAAACAAGAAGTGAGGTTTAGAAGTCAATATATTTTGTTGCTTCCTTTAATCAGGCTCAATTAAAACTTCCCAGCAACAATTAACTTTCTATTTTTAAAATCACATTTCAGAGTGCAGCCTGGTATTAATATCCAACAAAACAAGGGGACCTCTTTAATATTGCTGCCAAGAGAGTGGTAGCATTGTGGTTCAAAGGCAAGCTTTACGTATCTGTGTTAAACAGAGAAAGCAAAGCCATTTGCCTCATGTTTAATAAAAGCCTATCTGAAATTTATTCTTCCTCTAGCAGTGAAGTGCCTACATCTGGTCACTGCAGTGCCCCTCAATGAAAGTTTATGTCCTCAGGATCAATTGTTTAATTAATTTACTTTTTTCCCACCCCAAGCATCAGCCATTGGTAGTCAAACCCTGAGGACTGATTGCAATATGTTATCATCTGCACCTTTCCTTTACAGGCAAATGGGAACTCCTTCTTTCATAGACACAGCAAGGTGTTTGTAGAGAGGCATGTTGTAAGTGCACATCATTAGTATCTCTTCAAGTTCTGAAAGAACCAAGTAAACTTTATGAACTTGGTCTAAGATATATCTGACCATAGATCTGAGATTGGTTCAAAGATAGCAAGCAAAATGGAAAATACTTCCCATCAAAGGTCCAGAGAAAACATTTCAGCATAGTAGCAGTGGACAAAGCCGGCCTTTGTAGCAGTATGTGCACACAAGACTTATTTCTAGCACAGTTCTTGGGCAATGGCTCTGAAGAATAGCACAGGGATTACAACCTGAACAGCATCCTTGCTTAGCTTCACACACCTTCTTTAGGATTGAGAATTTTCCCGTCCTCTTTTCCTCCCTGGGATGCTAAATACCCCAGTCAGGCCCCATATGCAGGGGCAGTTCAGGGCTATCATGTCCCTGATCATGAGATCCAGTCCTCTATACCTAGCCTGAGCTATGAAAAGCACTGGTTGTGCAGCCAGATACAAGGTGTGTTTGTAGCTCTTTGGAAAACTGCCAGAGCCCATGTAACTGAGGGACTCATAGCCTAAGTCTTCACAGTTTGGAAGCTGCTTCACAATTCCTGAGGTGGTACTGCTGAAACAGATGAAACTACTCTGGGGACTGTCATTAAGATAAGTGTGTTCTGCAAATGGAACCTGGCTAGAGCAGACAAGCCAAGCCTCTGTAATAAAAGGGAGATAAAAACTGTTTTGGAGGATCTTTCTTACTGTGTTACATTATGGGAAATGGCTGTATTTCATTCTGATCTGAAATGCTCTCTTAATACAGCCTCAGGCACATCTGTGTGGAGAATGACACAGAGCATATCCTCTAGCAGCATGCTGGTGTTCAGGCACCATGCAAAACATCTTCTCCATGCACAGTTCAGCTGCTCACACCTGTTACAACCTAGACAATTTTCACACAATAAAGTTGTCCAGAGACAAAAATTTTGAGATTATCAAATCATATTAAGAATATCTCCTTCAGCAAGACTGAAGTGCTCACTTTTTATTACACTGACATATTGCAGTCATCAGCTTCCTAAGCAGGGTTGTAAGCCAGGGGAGTAAAAATAGCTGAGATGGCTGCAGTTTCCCTGTTCTACGCAGATTCAGTGGAATGAGTGAAATATAAAATCGTTGTCAGTTTGTTTTATAAATAAACCCATTGATAAACTACTCCCTGAAACAGAGTCATAGATCAATTGGTCCCACGCTTCAGCTTCTCAACTACACAGCTATGACCTCCAAGATTTCTTCTGTAACAAACAAGCACTGAGAAAATACACAAACTTCAAAAGCAACTCCTTCTATTTGCCTGAACTTTTAAACCCCAAATTTCTTCTATTCCTGACAATCAGAAGTCTCTATTTTTATTCTTCTCCTATTCTTGTTAAGCTGGATCAGCAGCAGAACAATACAGTGCAACTCTGAGGGAGCTGTGCTTACTTGTGCTGGCTGTGGGGCTGGCCTCAAAGCATAACAATACCAAAAGATTTGACTCAGTAATAAATACTACTGCTAAGATCCTTCCCCTTCTTTGGGGTTTTTCACTCTGGCAGAAGCAAAAGAAAGGGAAGAACATGCATTGTTTACCTCAAACTACAGGCCAAATTTCAAATTTTCATTTCCTGATGCTTAAGCATAAATTGTGAGGAAAGAACAGTTTCACATAAGCTTGAAAAAGCTATCTCCAGCAGAACCCCTGCTCAGGCACTGTCAGAGTCAAGCCATGTTAATTATCTCTAGCATTTTGAGTTCGGATTACAATTTCTTCTGCTTCAGCTGTCAGACCATCTTAAAGTCCCATGCTGGATTAGTAGTGATAATCTTTCCTTCTTTGGATGAAGTTCACAATGGTGGAAACAGGACCAATCTCTTATCTCACATAGTCCCTGTCTAATTCATCCTCAATGCAGACATCTCTTTATTTGCTCTCAAAACCAGGAGTCAAAAGCTGTGACTTGTCTTAAATACAGGACATGTTTTTTGAGAGCTGCAAACCATCTGGACAGTTTTAAAGATTATGTATAGACTAAACAATGTGGTTCAGATGGATTGGCATAATATCCTGCTTATTCACCCAGGTAACTTATGCTTATGATTTTTATTCTGATAATTTCTTCCATCAATGACTTTGTTTCATCCTGTAAAACCTTTATTCAAACAGACAAAATTGAAAATAGCAACCCAATGATACAAAAGTCTTCTGACTACTGGACAATTAGTGACTCAGTCATCATGAGCTCTCTGATTTATTTGATCAACGTGAGAATTACAATGTTCTAATGTAATTGCCAAACACTATGAAACCAGCACACAGTGCATCTACTCCACTCCCTCCTGTTATCCTTTCACCACCTTAAGATGATTAATGTGAAACACTACTGCTTGGGTTGACACAAGCTGTAATAAGAGCAGTAGTATTATTTTGAATGATACCTACTGCATCACTCAAGGATCTTTGTTAATGTTCACTCTCTAGGTATGATGTCCTTAATAAAAATTTACCCACTCCAATTTGGCATCATCTTATTTAATTGTGGGTACAGAAAGGCCTTCAGTCTGCACCCTTGTTTATTGCTCTCTTAGAGATGCAGGGATACAATAAAGGTACTGGAGTGTGGGCAACAGGAGCTGTGGTGTGAAGAACTAACACAATGCTGTGCAGAAATGCTTCCTAAAGAACAGTGCCCCGGATGCTGAGTAGACCATACAGTGATGTGGACCATGGCCAAACTTCAAACAAATCTGGTTATATATGATGGAGTCTGAGAGGACTGTCACCAGCCTCTGCATCTGACACCATCTCTGTGAAACCATACACTTTAAGGAGACCTTTTCTCTATTTCTCCATTACTGGCACCAGAATACTCCTATGGCACACTGGTAACAGTTTTTTCTTCAAGTGAAATTCTAGAGGTCACTGCGCTGGCCAATCTCAGACACCAGTCCAAGAATCTGTCCCGAGATATCTTTCCAAGTTATAACCTGGCTACGTTTGTTTTGCACAGACGAAAAATTTAGGTGCTTGTCTATTTGTATCACTCTGTAACAGGAGTAACTTGCTTGAGACTGACATTGATTGTTTTGGTATCGTAAATATCTCAGCAAAATGACATTGCAAGCCACACTACTACAATGTGGTTTGCTAATCCAGCAGTGTGTTTTTCTAACTCTGTGATTTATGTCAAGGCTGTATCAATCAAGGATTGTAAATGCATAAATCTAATTGGGTTTGTGATTTGTTTTTGGAGACTGCACTGAATACTAGCTGCAATAACACACTCCAGGCTATGCATTTCCAGAGGATTACTGAACTTATTACTCTTCTTGGGTGGTTAAAGTCAGTCAGTCACACAAATACCTTTATAACACTGCATATAGAGGGCCATATTTTTATGGTATAGTATATGAAAGAGATAATTTCAATGGATAACGGCCTCCCACCACGTCATGAATGCTGAGGCAAAATCAGGACTTTATTGAAAAAGGAAATTGATCTCAAGACAATATTCTATTGCAGTTGCTGAAGATCACAGCTATGTTATTACAATAAGTTCAGCCTACTATATGACAGATGAAGGGGAGCTAGTTCTTGTGGCCTTAAATCTGCAGAAAGAAGCCTAGGAGATTGCATGTGTAAGTGCAACCAAAACGCTCAGCATGCAAAGGGAGATGAAGGACACTGGTTCTGTGTTAATAAATATCCTGCCATGATACTACTGCACTACTCCTGTGTGCAGCTGAAGAAGAAAAGGCTAACAGGGCATTCATTCCACCGAATTCACAAAATTCACAGAATGACTAGGTTGGAAGAGACCTTAAAGGTCATTGAGTCCAACCCATGCCTTAGCACCTCAGCTAAACCATAGCATCAACTGCTATATCCAGTCTTTTTTTAAACACATCCAGGGATGGTGACTCCATCACCTCACCGGGTAGGCCATTCCAGAAGTTTATCACCGTTTCTGTGAAAAACTTTTTCCTAATATCCAGCCTGTATTTCCCTTGACACAGCTTGAGACTGAGATTTCAGTGGGACACACAGAATAGATATAATGGATAAAGTCTCAGAGCTAGTGAAAAAAATGGGACTTTTCTCCTTGGATCTTAACCTACATCCTTTGCTAGTTTCAATCCTGCAGATGCCTATTCATGCTGTTTCTCAGAGATAATGACTGAACATCAGGCACAGGCAAAACCCTATTTACACTCTGTGCAGACACCCTCACACAGACATGCCTGGTCGTGCAGCACAGCTGGGCCAAGGCTTTGCACCTCTGGCAGCCCCAGTCCTGCGTGTGGGCTGCAGGAGCCAGGCACACTTACTTTTGCTAACTTACTGTCTTCAGCTGGGCTGCCGTGCATGCCATACATTTAGGGGCCAATCAATCTCAGAAATACATATCTGATGATGTCCTCCTCCTGAGTAAGAGGAGGGAGTGTAGGAATTGTTGCATTGGGTCTGTGGGTTGGATCTGACCATGATCCCTGACAGGTGCTCAGCAGATGCCAGAGTACCACAGTTGGCAGATGTGGGCTAATCTCTACTCCACACGCATTAGGCCTCATCCTGATCTCAGGCTTAAACTCTGAATCAAGAGGTTTAATGGCTGGATTGCTTCCAGTGGGTCAGTATTATTTATGTAACTGAATTGGGGTTTGTCCACACAGCAAGATAAAAGTGGGAGGGCATTCTGTTTTGGAAGCACTGGGTTAGCACAGGGACTGCAGCCAAGCCAAGGGAGTGACCCCTTTCTATCAAATGGACTAGACAGCTGAGTCAGAACCTGACCCTGAAAAATAATGTGTTTAAAGCAATCCCACTGAATTTTCCCAAGGAACTGGAGAGTGTCCATGATATTTCCAGTGTTTTAGCACTCTGGCCAGCTCAGACTATGACACATGCAAATGGCAGGAGCCCTTCCAGTGCCTGGTGCCAGGCACCTCCCTGGCCTCATGCTCCTGCTCCTCAGCAGGACAGCAGCTGTGCCCCAACAGCCTTGCCTCCACTGGTGCACTTCCTGCTGGATCCAGGCTGCAGGGAGGGACAGGATCTGCCAGTTTTCCTTGACACAAAAGCCCATGTCTGGAGTATGCAGGGTCTCCATCACAGGTTTTAGAACTGATTCAGTCTAACCTTGCAATGATAAGACTTAGCAGGTTGTTTTGCCAGGTTTAGGTAATCAATTATCTTGTTGGGAGAAGTCCAGCAGGTACAGTAATACCAAACAGGTGTTTATTAATACTAGAATCATACTTCCTCAGGGCATTTGATCTCATTGCCTCCTGTTGTTGTCTCCATAGCAGAGACAATTGTCAGCTGACATCCTTTGTTTGGCACATGAATCTCTTGTATTTCACCTCCCTGTTCACAGGTGCTAAAATAAAACAGAAAGGGTAAAGTAGGGTTTACAAGCTTGTCCATGCTGGCTACTGGGAAAACTGTGTGAGGTTGGCCTCATTTTCCATTCCAAGCACTCAGAGGCATGATTGGGATGGGTACCTGGGGTGGCAGATACTAGGGGGAACACAGATGAGGGTGGCATAGCAGGATTACAGGCATTGGAGACTCCTTTTCAATCTTGTTGGATTTGATAGATGTGTCATTTTAGGATGATGCCTGGAAAGGCCCATGAAAAGAGCTTAAAGCTGTAAGATACAGAGTGGAAGAGGAAGTGTAGCCACTTGCAACCCAGAGTGGCAAAGATTTATCTGTGTGTTTGATTTTACATGTGTAATCAAGAGGCTGGGGAGATACTGGTGGACTTAGAGGATTTTAAATCAGATGCATGATTGTTTCAATCATCCAAATGTGTCAGGCATGGAGTCATAAATATATGCCTTTTTTTTCTTTATTTTTTCTGAACTTTTTTTCATTTTTTCATGAACAAATTTTTCATGAACAAATGAAATTCTTGTTCTTGTATCTATTTTACCAAATTAACCCTTTATGGATTCTTTTTATAGTTGCTGTTCACCAGTAATAAAACTGTTCAGCTATCAATATGTATTCAAAGACAATTCCTGTTGGAGGTTTGCACAAACAGGATGGAACTGCTGAGATACGTTTCAGCAGGTAGGAAATGAAGTAAAAACCAAACAAAAACAAACAAACAAAACCAAAGAAAGAAAAAAAATATCCCTGTAAATGCATTGATCCATGCATGGAGAGACTTCCACAAGACTAATCCTGAGTGCACAATTGTATACCTGTATTATAACACAAGAAGTCCCTTCTCTCAAGTACCTGTTTCACAGCCTTCAAGAGGAGACTAGCTCTGTAACCTAGAAGTCTGCAGCCATTAACCTATTCTGCAAACCTTAGGAGAAGGATGTGAAGTTCTCTCCCTTTCACAGCTGCAAAGAGAGCAGACATTTGTACCTCTATGTAAAAATCCTTTGGATTTCTTTATGTATTATAATTCAGAGCCTACAGAGCCTTTATTCTACTCTTAAAACAAGGCCAATAGAAGAAATGAAAATGATAAGTGTACTTATCTGTTCCTTGTGTTGTTATTCTTCTTCTCATTTCTACTAGATCTCACCTCAGAAATGATATCTGGCTCACCTACTCAACAAATCTGCTTTCCTAGCTACTGTGTTTGGTGTGTTGACTATGTGATATTTTTTCTTTGTAAATCTCATACAAATTGACTCCATTGTAGTATTAGAAAAAATGTCTGAAACACTTTCATTGACACAGGAAACTTCCACAAGACCTTTCATAAACAAGGAAATTAGCTGTAATTTTTAGGTATGGGACTTTTGTGGGATTACTTTTTTTTTGTTTTGTTCTGACACTGCTTCTAAAGTATCTCATTTTTCACTAACCTAGAAATATTCTTTTTGAGTGTGTGATTTTACAATGATATATGTATAGGCATAAATAATTTCAGGAGCCAAAAAAATGCCAGGAAAATTATTACTTCCAGTGCTAGTGTTGAAACAGTGCCAAGCCTAAAGTTTTGTAAATTAGGCTGTAAGTGTGAAATCCCTCCAGCTGTTAAAAGTATTCCATATCTAATTATATGCACAGTTTTTCAGACTATTCTCTCCATTTGGATAATCCTGAAATTACATACTGTATGCCTGGAAGTGAGGGCCACATGTGTTCTGTGAAAACATCCAAAAACGTAAAGAAAGCAAATAGTCAAAATAGATAAGCCACATTTTTGTATGGTTTTGTATGGTTTTGTCAGTGTTTTCCTATGTGGCTTTCTTTGTTTTCAAAACATTTCTTTCTAAACACCATTTACTGTAATGTGCCCACCCTGTCATTCCAGATGCTGCCAACAGTTACACGTAAGGAAGTGACTATTTTCTAAACCTATTTGTACAGGAGGCTAAAACAACAGCTGCATAAGAGCAGCAAAGTACCATAAGAAAAGGAACTTTTTTGTAGTCACTGCGCCAGCCTTCAGAAACCAACTGTAAAGGCTCTTTGTGAGCAGTAAATAGTATAGTCAGAAAGGGGGTAAGCTGTCCATTTTGTGGAATAACCTAATCAGACTGATGGGAATTGCATTTTTTTAAATTATTTGCAAAATTTTTTGTTTGTATCTGATCGTCTGCATTTTCATATTGCAACAAAACCTATTAAGGTCTTTGTCACTCATTAGCAAAGATACTCAGTGCAATCTCCTGAATAGGAGCCTAGGGACAGAAGCATTAAATAAAAACTAAGTTCTACACCTTAAAAAGAGCAAAATGTTGGCAAGACTGGGAAGATGCAAAAACCATTTGCCTTCAAAAACATTTGCCATCATACTTTCATTGTTCTCCTCCAGCTATGTTACAGTTGTATACATTCCCTTGGAAGAAACTTAGATGTGTGTATGTGTATATGTATATATGGCACTTTATTTATTCCTTTGTTGTATATCTGAAATTTTCTGAAACAAATACGTGTTCTCCAAGATCATGGTTCCTATTGAAGACTCTTCCTCTGTCGCTTTTGGTTTGAACTTACAACTGAATACTGCACACATATTTTAGTAATTTTAACTAAAAGCAAACAAACAAAAAAGTAAGCAATTTACCCAATCTATTGTCTCATATGAAAAATATAATTTTCATTCAAAGGTCCTTTGGACAATGATCCTGTGGTACTTGACCACACATACAGTTGGCAGCCTGGACTATCTCACCCATTTTGCAATTTAAATAGCTCCAGACTTAAATGCATTGAATTCAAAATACTGATCAAGGACTGATTAGGTAAAAATTACCTAATCAAGTAAATTTGCACTACCTTGCAAGGTAAACTGCGTTATTACGAATACACCTAGCAGGGCTGGAACCCCAGTATCAAACTCATGGAAAATTCCACAATGTATTACAAGCAGGGATAGCTTTTCACTCCTTTAACTAGGTCCTTTCTCTGCAGGAAAGAGTGACTGCCCGTCCACAACAAGGACTCTTGTCCCACTGCAGTTTCCTTCTATGACCTGTGGTACACCCCTTCTGGCCCACGCATGGACTTGGAGCTGAGGGATCCCCAGAAGAATCAAGCAGCAAAAAGGTTCCAACTTTCTGATTCCCAAGCCAGCCTGACCCTCTGCTGCTCATAGTTTTGCCCAGTGGGGAAGAGTAGAGAGCAGAGGCAGATGTCAGCAAGGAAAAAACAGTGTATATGGAAAGAGCACGTGTAAGAGACTGTCTGTGGTGTCAGCAGCAACTCCAGAGGCACAAGGGACAGAGACTGTAAATTTTGGGGAATGCATCTGAGAAAACAGAGGTGCTTCGTTTTTTTTTATGAAAGACAAGTATAGCCATTTAGCTCAAAAGGTTTTGAAGATCAATGCAGATAGCAAGAAAGAACAGTGGGATTTTCAAGTTGCTAAAGGAAAGAGCTCTGTACAGTGTATCTTCTCTCCATATCATGGTCTGGTGTGGAGTTTCTGTGCTGCTCCCATGGACTGCTGCTCTCCTCTTCGCTGGGGCCTGCACCATCTGGAGCCATTCCAGCCAAACCTGAAGATATTCTGAAGCTCAGTGAAAAGCATGGTGCCTACCTGAACTCCTGATACGTGCTTAGCAGAGCTGGAAAGCATTTTGAATTTTCCAGAACTTTCTGCCTCTGGCAAGGCCAGGAAGTGTCATGTCTAATATTCTTTAGAAATCTCTGATCTGCAAAGGCAGGGCTCACCACAACCAGAAAGCAGAGTAGTGTTAAGAGTTGTAGGAGCAGAAAACACTTTCACAACCTTCCATGACACATCTATAGGTTTGCACATAGCCAAGGTTGTAGCTAAGTCAGAATTACTGATGTGCCTACACATGTGAACAAATGGAAAAGTTTTGAGGGTTGAAATGTTCTGAAATAAAAACATTTGACACATTGACCCAAGGGTCCATTTATTATTCAGCTTCTTCTGTTCTACCAAGCGTGACATTGAGTTGAAAATCAAATTCTGAATAGTGTGTTCACCCTGGACTTGATTTTATATTTTGCTGCACTGTAGTAACTTTTGAGCAATCCTGTTGATGAGTCTTTTTAACACCCAGAACACTGCAGAGCTGGCCTAGCTCTTTTCAACAAGACCAAATTGTTCTCAACAAAATCTCATGGTAATTAGCGTATTTTTGTAAAGGATCTCATTGTTAAGTCATTTTCAGATAGAAAATATTCAAGTAATAATTTAAAAGAACTGGACATAGAAATGTTGTTCTTATTTTAATGATCTTACCCTAATTTAGAATATCCCACCCGTGTTTTTACATGCAGTCACAGTATTTATTTTGCTTTCCATGATTCCCATTAATTTAAAAAAAGAAACAAAAACCAAAACCCCAAGCCATCACCGGCATATACATCTGGACTGCAAAACCACAGCATTCCAGGCAAATCCAGTGGTGTAGTCCTGCCAGAGGGCCTCAGGAGTGCACACGTATGCCATGCAGTCAACATAAAATCACTTTAGATTTCATGCAAAAGAAATTTGCTTGGTTGTTGACAATCAGCTCTATCTAACACATGGTATATTTCGTAGTTTTGGTTACTAACCTATGAAAAAGATTGCTGGAAGGGTTTGTTGGTTGTTTTGATTTAATTCCAATACATAAGAACATCTTTGTTTTGCTGCTGCTGTGGTTAATCATTGCCATATTGTAGGATTTCCTTGATTGGTTTATATGTATTACATTTCAGTTTTCTAATTCTAAGATGGTGTTTTATTTATTTTCTTGCCACAAACAATAAACACCCATTAAATGTGTGGATAAGGGGAACTGTACAGGACAATACCCTGCTATAAACCAGCAATGAAATAAAAGTGCATAGAGATGCTGTGCCTAGTAAATTTAGGTGATGCCCTAAGACTTAATGCACAGGAGCTGGGGCAGTTAGGCACATTAATGTTTTAATCTGACCAAGCTCCCATCCAAAAGCTGTGTTTTAAAACCCTGGTAAGATGATTCAGGGTATTTTCACCAGATAAGGCATCAGGCCTTCACCATTAAAACGAGCCCGCCATTTACAGCACGCTGTGTCAACAAAAGTTTTCCAGGAGACCTAAATAAACCAGGGATGTCAGCAGGAGCAGGAGGAATATGAAAACATCTACTAGGCTAAGTGTCAGGGAAGTTTGAAACTAGCTAGGTTGCTCTTCACCCATTCACTGCCATGAATGGAAAAACTGACATTTCCTTGGATCAAATTCCTTTCATTTCAGATCTTAATCTTTATGTTCCAATATATAAAGTATAAAATCAAAAACGACTTTTTGTGGTAAAACTCAAAAGCACATGTATCTTGTCATTCACTTTGGAAACAAAATGTTTTTAAAATCAGCACATTCCTCAGAAACTTTTGATCTTGACAGAGCAGCATATCTATTAAAAAATTTATAGCAAAAACCACTATGTAGCTATGTGTAGCCAGAATAAAAGCTCATTTGACTTTGCCTTTTGCCATGCATGTAAATATTTTTCCTTTCTGTAGCATATGTTTATGCCACTTTCTTTAAATTTGAAAGTGTTACATCCCAGTCCTGCCACTTGCTCTGTGTGAGCGTGTTATTGCACCTATGTATCCTTTGAAGTCATGCCTGTTTAGTAGATTAGTCAAGCATATGTGACAAATAGATTTTCTTTGTGAAATATATTATCTAATAAATCTTTGATATATGAAAAAATCATTGGTGTGTTTCTGGTTGCCTTCAGTCTTTCTTTGAGATCAGAAAAGGAATGTTGTGATAAAATAATCAATCAAATACATCATAACTTTTTCTATCAAACTTAAATGTTTCAAGTGTGTATTAACCTCTACTACAGTAAAGGATAGCAAAAAAATCTTTTCCCAGATTTTAAAAAATACTTTCAGCACCAAAGAACTGCAGCCATCTAAATCTTACAAGTCCATTTTTCATGGGCAATGAAAGTGTAATTGCTGCAACGTTTACATATTTGGCAACTGCCACAGTGATTCCTTAAAGCTCCAGAAACGGATAATGTAGAAGTTCTCAGTAAGAACTTAACTAATCGTAGGATAAACAAAACTATAAAACTACTTCTCTCAATTTGAAACACGGCAGTTAACTTTAAAGGGAAAAGAAAAGCAGAGATTTATTCTGTATGTTGTGATGATGCTCATATAGAGTAGGTTCAATATAGCTTTTATGAAATAGGTTCTGTTGGTGCCAATATGTTCTATATGCCCCTAATTCAATGAAATGCTTGCTTCTTTGACAATTTTCCTTTTCTTACATCTAAAGTAAAGAGCTGTAACAAACTTGGGGACAATAGCACAGCCATTCCTCTGAGACTTACAAGTGTCAAGCTGGCAGGAGACATCAGGAACTGGCAGATCCTTTATAATGCTAGAAACTGGGAACAACTTTCTTGCTCCTAGCTGCATTCAGTTCAACGAATCCTGCCCCAAGCTTGTACCAGAGTTGTACATGGGGTCCAAGGATGAGATGCTGAGCACATGTTTCCCTGAGGGTCATGTCCCCTCCTGTCACACAGAGCTGCCCCAAAGCTCTTTCTGCTCACCACATGCTCTGGAGCTAGTTCCTCACCTGTTGCTGAGTGTATGTAGAACTGGGGCAGAGATTGACTCTCTTCATTCAAGACAGCAGAGTTCACTCTGTACATCTAAACTGTTTAATGGTCCTTCCCATTCATCATCTCCTGAGATCCCTGTCTCAGGTAAAGCAGATTATTTGCCTCTTATTTCTTTCTGCTACCCATAAAGGAGGCTTGATATGGCCAGCTAAGAGCTGGGCTGTGTCAACATTAGAAAATATATTGAAGTATCCTCTTGCGAGAAGAGCAGACAAGGAGAACAAAGCAGTTTTGGAGCTCAGTCCCCAGCATCACTACTGCATGCTCACAGGATTCACTTCAAAGGCATGCTGCTGCCTGCAACTAAAATGCTGATGTAGGTACAGTCGTGCCCAGCCAGCTTTCATAAGTCTAAAATACTTTGGTCAAGGTAAATCTTGACCAATGAACATAAATTTGAACCTTACCTAAACACCTGTCTCCTCATGGATGTATTTTGGGACAATCCAAGCTAAAGGAAAAGAACACCACCCTTTTTTTTTAGGTTCAGGTGTAGCATGCTTAATCAGCTGAGGGGATATAGAAGCCATATATTTTTCTGGGGGACCTTCAGCATCATCAGTATTCCTGATGGTGAAAGAAAAGCAATGGGGAACTGAACAGACCGTGCAAAAATAAGAATCTATTGAAAATGCACCATTATAGTTTATAGTACCTGTTCTTAAAATCAGCTGAGGGGAGGGGAAAATTTACATTTAAAATTATATATGGAGCACAGGTACTTAACAAGCAGGACAGTGTACTCTCTGAGTAAACCATGGAGTTGAGCTTAAGTTGCATAAACCCTTGAAGTAGCAGCTTTAATTTCTTATTCCTCCTTCTCCACTGAATAAGACATCTTAATGTAGCTACAGAGAAGCTGTGAAAAATAGTTTGCTGTAAGAGACAGGCAGTTAAGGTAGTGATATGCAGCCTTTATCTGGCTAAATTGTACTTTCTAAGCCTTTATGCCAGCAACTTCCTTGGAAACTGTGCATACATTTGTGTGTATGCCTGCATAGCTGTGTGTAACAGAGCCCTGGAGATTGGATTACATCTGCACATCCTTATCTGTCTGCCATGGCTTCTGCATCTTCAGAGTAGGAAGATGTATTCTTGTATCTCTTTCTAGTATAATTTGCAGGGCTGCTCAGTCACAGGAGAAGGGGTTTGGTTCCACTTGAATCATAATTTTTTAATTAGAAAAAAAATCTCTGAGCATGATTTCATCTGCTCTAGCAGGCAGATCAGCTATTTATACACACAGACATACGTTTCCCTTTATCTAATGAGTATGCCATGTTGTGGTCTCTGGCTGCATGGCCCAGTCCAAGATTCTTTGAAGCCAAGGGAAAGACATTTGTTCATTTGGCAGCAGTAGGATCAGACTAAGACGTAAAAAATTGTGTAAAAAGGCCTTTCCTGTAGAATTCCTGGTTTTGTCTGAAGGAAGTACTGCTAAATATTTCACAAGAAAGCCTGATCCTGCAATCTAATTTTAGACATGATGTAATAGGAGCATGTACTAAACAACAGGAGAGAAGGAGGGTAATTAAGGACAAGGATAGAAGGAATAAGAGCATGTCTTTCTCCAACCTTGTTATTTGTGCATATTGGTAGCTCTGCTGAATGGTAAGATGTAGTTATTAACTTATTTATTAAGGACATATTTTGTCTTACATTGTGATAATACGTGAAGACTATGCCTGCTGTTGTGAAACTTATTTTCTCCTTTCCTGAAAGACAGTTCCTTCACAGGTATAATGAATAATATGTACAATGTGTAAAGTGTTCTGGACAATGGTGCTGACTCCCTCTGCCAGGTCCTGTGCAGCACCCACCACCCAACAACATTTGCTTCATGTACATGGCAGGTAGGAAGCAGTAGGCAGAGTAGGACCAAGCTTTTGAGAGAGCTTTTTTTCTCCTCTCACATACCTGGTCACAAAGCACAGTCTTCAGCTTAGCCATGGAGGTTTATAACGGGACCAGTGGTTGCAGAGGACCTCACAAAAGGCCTGTACTGGCTGGGAAAAGGGCAGGATGGGGAAACTGCAGGGATTTGGGGTGCAAAAGCAGAGTGGCACCAGCACCCGTGGTGACCAGTAAGACCACTGTTTTCATGTCTGCTACAAGTCTGTTTCCATGGCTTGGGGGTGAATAATGCCAGTTTCCACTCACAAAATAAACCAGTTCTTTCTTCAAATGAGCCTGTGTTTCCTGCCCACACCTAGAGCAAGTGTGTGTGCTGGATTAAGCGTGGCTCTCATAATGTGGGAGATGCTGCTTCGCACAGAAATCCATGGAATGGCATTCCTTCTTCAAGTGAATTTTGCAGTTCTCTGCAAGCCAAATCAAGCATTAATAACATTGAATCAACATTTCCATATGTAGATATTTTTATCAAACCACAGTCTCTTTCATTGTTATTTTTCAGTATCGCTTTGGTCTCTTGCATGTATTATATATTGACCAAAGTAAATAGCAGTGTAGCTTTATGAAACGTTGCTTCACATTTATGGGTATTATTAAACATTTCTGATTTTGTTAGTCTTGCCAGTACCAGTAAATGTGTTTGAAGTCCTTCACATGTTGCTTTGTTTATAGTAGAAACACCACATTTTGCTTAGGAGCACATCTCCCTATTAAAAAAAAATAAAAAAAATAAAAAGAAGCTGAATTTTTATTAAATAAAATGATTCAGAAGACTCAGTTGCTCCAAAACATTTGTGTGCAGGAAAAAAAAAGTTTGTGTCCATTTTCGTTAATGATCTCATGAGTTTTACAAGTTAAAACTGAAAGCAAAGAAACCAGGACTGATGCTTAACTGGCAAGAAGCCAGTACAATGAAATTAATAACATATGTTGAAGAACCCATTTGTAACAATTTTTCCATTAAAAAAAAAAAAAGTGGCAGCTCAAAACCACTGACAAGACTGTCTTTTCTTTTTTCCTTTCTTTCTCTTCTTCCCTTCCCCCTTTCCCTTCACTACATAGGACACTTTGGCTTATGTCCAAGTGTGCAGTACCAAACTTGTCTCAGAGTTCAGATTAATGTTTTATGCAATTTTAAGTGATCCCCTTGCAGCTGCTGCTCAGGGAAATATTGTACTGGACGTGTTTGCTCTGAGGAACCGGTGGCAAAACCACAGATGCAGCAGCCATCCCTTGGCAAGTAACAGATGTGGTGTATGCTGTGTTCAGTCCATCCTTGGCACTTACCTTACTCCTGAGCAATGTGGGGGGCACTGACCCAGCTCACTGCCATCCATGCACAAATTCAGCCTTAAAGCACTCAGCTTGTGATATTTTTGTCTTGATTGTTCTCTTCTCACATGCAAGCAAATCTTATTCATTGATACCTGCAGTTAAGGTTGAGAAGTGAGGATCTTGGCCTAAAGAAGGCTGCCTCCGTCATTACCCTCTGGGATATGTCACTTCCCTGTATTTTTATTTTTCTTCTCAGCCCTTGTGTGTTTTCACTGCTATTTGGCTTGGTTTCTTTCCTCACTGCCTCTAGAGACTGTGTTGTATGTCCTTTGGGGCAAAGCACTCCCTCTTCCTGAGTTCCTCATCACATTTTCTATATGAAACTTCAGGCACACTGGGGCTTCCTGGCCATGCTGGGCTTCTCCCACTAAGAGTCTTGAGTGCCTTCAACAGGAAGCACAAGCACAAATTGTTTTGGTCATTAGAGCTGATGGGAGGAAAGCATTGTGATTTGAGAGATCACTGCTTGTCATAGGGGAGACACCTTGGGTTTTCAAACCGGCCAGGCAGTTGGGGAGGTTCTTTAAGGATATCCTGGAGGTTTATAAGCAGGGCACAGGGAATTACAGCAGAATTCCCAGCTGTAGGGTGCAGAGAGATGCCTGGAGATAACTGGGGTATTGGGAAGTGAGTGAGCTCATAAGGTAAGCAAGTTAATGGAGCTGTAGATGTCCAGTAGGTTGGTGGCATTGAATGGCACTGAAGATTATTTGGGAAGTGAAGCATCACTGCACAATGGGTGGAGACACAAAACATTCAAAATAAGGAAAAAGAGAGTTAAAATTGCCAGATACTATAAATGAAATTAAAGCTTTCAAGGCAATTAGTGTTCATAGTGGGCTGGAAAAATAAGTTAAATCCTTTGTAATACTGAACTTAATTCCTCTTTGTGGAATTTCACTGACTTCAGTGGCTTGTACAGGGTGGTACTATTCTGAATTTGGCCCAAAAATCAAAATAAAGTTAAATGCAGCTATCATGCTGTGCCCAGACTTGGAAAGAAATTGCAAGGATTGTGAATAGGAAAATCTTCAGTCATCAGTTCATTGTATGACTTCAGTAGAAAAGGAAAACAGGTGTAGCAGAGTGGGGAAAGAAGACTGACTGTATGAATGAGGAGAGAAATCCAAATTAGTTCCAGTGTTTGGAGACTGTATGAGGTGCTAGCTCCATTTCCTCCACAAAACCGGACATTTTGGATCTTCTCACAGAAAGCATACCATTGCTCTGGAGATGGAACAATGCTTGGAAAACACTGGAGACTAAAGCTGTTTTCCACTGGAGAAGGAAAAACAAGATAACAATGTGCAGTATTTCTATATTTTCATGTGTTATAGTGTCTAGGCATAGAAAATCACCTTCTATTCACTGTGACTTGCTACACATACTCAGGTTTAAGCCATATTCCTATTAATTTTCACTCCTTTTTTTTTTTGTTATTTCATGGGTTTATTTCTGAATCTATTATTCTGCCTTAATCTAATGTCTGACTTCAGGAGTCTTTTTTTTCCAAGTTTCAGTAGTAAGTTGAACAAACCACACTTCTAGGTGCATGTGCATTACTATATCTACGTTGTAAGAAGCTCTGTGAAATCAAAAAGAAAAGCGGCTGAAATCTGGGCCTTATTCAAGTCAATAACCAAAATCTCACTGACTGCCACAGTCAAAATGTTGTGTATGTGGTGAATTATTCATGAGAGCTCAGCTCAGTCATTATCTGTTCTCATGTCCTTCACCTGGTCACAGAAATTGCAGGCACCACACTTGATTCCTAACAATTGACTTCCAAAGTTAAATTAGTCAAACTTTTAAAAAGAACTCTGTAGAACAGCCTTTACATTTTCAGAGTAGCTAACCTGATGAAAATGAATCTGAGGTTCCATTATTTTACATTTTACTTTGGCAATTTTTAGTCCCTCCTTTTTCCCCTTTACTTGCATAATGCACAACATTAACTTGTATTCACAGATTTGCAAATCTCTCCTTTTCTATAACCATTAAAACAGTTATTCTTAGACTTCTGCACATTGCGTAAAACTGTTTTTATAACAGTAATTTATTAGGTTAAGTTGGAGAGCTTTTACTGCTCTTTATATAAAAAGACTGGGCTGATTTTGGATCTCTTTAATGTGGCCCTTTAGATGTAGTAGCTCTGACATTAGAACTTTCTGGGAACGTATGCCCAGTAGCTTAGTAATATGCAAAATATGCCAAAGAAGCACCATTCCCTTCAGGATAAAAGGGCATTGTTCTCATTCATTATTGTACCATGCATAGGAGTAAAAATGCCACTGTGAATGTCCATGTAAAAAGGGTCTGATGCCCAAAAGACAGTTTTTGTGACTTCTGTGCTGAGATGCATCTGCAGGCCACAGTAAAAAGGCTGGGTCAATCTGGAAAATGATCTGCTGAGCAGAAAGGCTGACTAGATTGCCTTTAACAATGAGGCTGGCATAAAACATTTTCCTTTTAGGAATTTCTGTAGTATTCTAGTATCCAACTTTGTCTTCTTTCCGTTGTTTGTGGGGTTGTACTCTAAAGTTGGTGTGAGGTGATATTAGTTCAAAAGAGGCCCTAAATTTTAAAGTTTACTGAGCTCTCTAGTCAAGTACTCCCTGCTCTTATGCTTTTAGGAATCTGTTTAACCTGGATATAAACGACACAATGTGCCATCACCTCCTGTCGTGGAAAACAGTTTCAGAGCTAAAGCTGTTCGGGGAGCTGGAAAATGCAAGCATGTAACCATGTTTTCAGCTTTTGGTGTTGTGTGTGGAATGATTTAATGAGATGTTTGTGGGTTACTTTAGCTGGGGCTGAATTCTGGCTTGCACTTCTTTGTGGTCTGGTTTGCAAGTATGGAACCAAGCTGCCCAGAAGCAAAAGTCAGCACTGCACAGCATGCATGATCTAATATTAGACTCAAGTCATTTTAACTTTCGCTGAACTCTGTTAACTAGCCACTTCAGGGCAAAACTGCTATAAATAATACAATTTGCAAGGTGTAAATCAAAGCTACAAACACTCATGTTAGCCATTCAACCTAACAAGGAATCAACTGCTTCATACTGTAGCTCACGTGAATATCTAAATAACTTGGAATGCCCCTATGGTTCAGCCTTATGGATGAAGTTGCCTGACAGGTACTAAAAAGCAAAGTGAAAGATTGAGATAAAATATAAGTATGCACATTCTCTCTGGCTTTTAAGATTGCCGAAAATATGAAAAGTGATAATGAACTTTATAAGCACTTCCCACAGTATTTCACAGTCTGTATTTCATTTTTGTCTTATAGTAAGTCTTTCAATACAAAATATTTGATTGCTTTTAATTGGTAATTTATTTGCTTTTAATGTGAAATTCATGACTTGACTAATACACATCAACATCTTTCTGAAAAGTGAGTTGCCCTTTAAAGAAGCACAAGAACATTTATCATAGAAGTTGCCTTTTAAAAATAAAAAACATAGGGTGAAGTTTTTTTTAACTAAATTGAAATTAAAAATATGGCTACCTTAGTGGAAAAACATAGCACATACTGAAAAAGAATTCCTAATTTAGGTTTTGTTTGGCTTTTTTAGGTCATGAAGTCCTTACATTAAATATATTTTTGGATCCTCTGAATTCCTTATACAGGAATTCCTTGAAGAGCCAAAGTGTGTTAACAAGGATATATAACACTATCACTTTGGTGCCTGAAATGCTAACTACTACTTCTCATGGAAAAGTCCCTTACAGTCATGGCAAGGGCAGTCAATTTGATTTGATTCGGTGTCGTAGTTTATACCAATAAAAGCTGTAGCTTTGTTAATACTTTGTTCACATAGGTAGGCTGAGCTAATCATGTCTCCCAAAGGAGTGTCTTGCCTCCCACTATCACAGAAATTGGCCTGTCCATATAACTCTTGAATGGACGTGGGGTAACTTGCGAAGTTTCAGGTAATATTCAGACTTGGTTTTGAATCCTAGAGCAGCAAAACTGGCCAGGAAGAGGGAGTTCCATTTGACAGCTCTGTTGCACATTACACAAGGACTTACATGAAAAAAATACGTAACAAAAGAGTAGTTTCTGAACTCAAAGCTATGAAAAAAAACCCCAAAATGTCAGAGCTTTTCTCATTTACACCTTTGATGACATACAAAGACTTGTGGCACAGTTTCAACAAAGCACTTTGGCAAATGGTCAGTTAGAAGAGGGCAAGTCTCCCTGTGCTCAGCCAAACATTTGAGTGTATGCTTAACTTCAACCATGTTAAATGGCTTCATTGAAGTCAAGTGAAAGTAAAATGATTTAGAGTGAGACTTAAACTTTGTATTTCACAGATTGATAGTATTTAAGGTCAGGAAGAATCATAATAGTCATGTAGCCTGACCTCCTATGGAATACAGGACCAAAGAGTTTTGCAAAATGTTCCCAATATGAAATCCATTGCTGCTGCCTGAACTGTAACTGTGCTTTCAGAAAGACAGGCAACTTTGATCTAGGAACTTCACAAGAGAGAATATATTGTATTCCAAGATAAGAATTTACTTTTTTTAAGCCGTGAAGAACCTTCATTAAAAATAGCTGTCCTTCAATGCTGACCTAAATGTGTTGAGATCCAGCTTCCATCCATAATAACTATTTCTGTTTAGTTGAAAAGATTTTCCCATTTTTTTTCCCATTTCTACAGAAGTATCATCAGACCATCATTATCCAAATCTTAATCTGCATTTTTCTGTGATTAAATTAAGATTCTTTTTTTCTTTTGCTTCTATGACTGAAGTTTTGTTTGAAACTCTCTTCTGAACATTTTTCAAATAGCCAACATACTTTCAAAATTTTTCAAAAAACCAACAGAGTGGTTTTAATGCCTCCACTCAAAAGTGGAGAGAGCTATCCCAACAATAATCTTACTTGTTTCAGTCTTCCCTAGTAGTAAAACTCCCTAGTTTCTATCTCATAGTCTCCTCCCATATATACATCCAGGACAGCATTTGCTGGCTCAGCCTCTCTCTTGCCCTGAGACCTCTCATTTGTCTGTTTGTACAGCAAAACCACCAAATCCCTTCCTGAGTCACTTTGTGCCTAAGGACTGTCAACCAATCTGTAAAAACAATCTGTATTTTTCATTCTTAATGAGAGGTCTTTTAATGAATGCCAGCATTTCATGTGATGTGTAACAGTGACACAGGTGAGGCCAACTTACAAATCAGCTTGTATTTCTGCGTGGTGCTGGTATGTCTTCATCTTACACGTTTTCCAATTTTGCTGTCATTTGCAATGATTTTATATCTTCTTGAACATATTTTTAAAGAACTCAGTCCTATTAAGTAACAAATTTAGGCTACATTTAATCATTATTTATTAAGTATATTTGCTTTTTAGAGATGCATTGCCTACCACAGGGGAGAAAGAGAGAATAACATTTGCTATGCCCTTTGCATAGGAATAAAATTGACTGGTCAACCCTATTGAAAGAATGAGCCAAAAAAATGCGCAATGAAAAGTAAAATAGACCATAAAAAATCTTTCTTATGAATTAATATTGTTGGTGGCAAATTTTTCATCCTGAACTTAGTTATTCTGCTTTAACATATTCTGCTTTAACAGTAACTATTTCCTTTGGCTTTCATCACATGGCTTTCCATGAGAAAGTGAATTGGGTGATTGTGGGTGAGTTTTCCAGATTTAGGGACTTCAGTTAATATCACGGAGAAGGACTCTTAAAAATATGTGGAGATTAGAGATTCAATTGATTTCACTGCAGATTGCTGATTGAAAAGAGACAATGTGACAATGTAGCACTGAGACATTAATTTTAACTTAAGAAATAGTTGTGTCTCAAGTGGTTCGTTTTTAATTGCTTTTCTTAAATGTGATTATTTCCCAACTGGATGCTTTCCCCTTTCATTTTCTTTCTAAATTAGAACAACTGGCACAAGAAACGAAATGGACTCTTACATCATATGTGAAAAACAGGCTCAAGCCTGACCGACTCAAGACTATTTATACAATCCCTCTTTAACTGGTGAATATCATCACCATCAATATATGAACAGTAAAAGCTCATTTCTGGTTCAGATATTTAGTAGAGCACCTTCTAAATACAACCCTGACACTTGAGAGAAAGGAGTTTTATAGTTCTTTAAGTCACTTGCCTCCTTGCACAATTTAATTTTTCTCCTTGTGACTGTTTTCCATTTAAAAAACGTAAGAATAATAATCTTACCTTCTTACATGAAGTGCTTTGAGGTCTGTCATGGAAAAGTGCTTTGTCAAGCAGAATTATTATGCAGACCCCTTGTAGTTTCAGTTTTTTTAGAAGGTAATTTTAGTTTGGCTAAGGACACTTGTGCGACGACAGGTCACGCCATCGTCTATTGGGCAACTTCTGGATTCTTCTGACCATGTACCTCAGCCACACAGAAGGAAACTGGCCTAGGGGACTGGCAGACAGGTTTGTAATTTAAAAGATTAGTTTAAACAGAGAAGCAGTCACTTATTTCCCTTTCCAGGAGGTCCAAAACTGAGTGCAAGGGACCATGACATGCTTGGCTTAGTTTTTGTACAAAATCCCCTCTATCCCTGAGTAGGTGTGTTTTCAAATAGCAATTATTATTCACTGTGGGGGAAGGAAGGGGTGTGAAGTAGATTAACACTGGAGACTCAAACAATGTCCAGAGAACTTTTATCACTGTAAGAGTACAGGGTGGAAAGCATTAAAGACTGAAATCCTCAACTTTTACATGAATTGTAACTTACCAAGTAATACCTTTATCACAATCACATAACCCCAAACTCCCTCCCTGCTTCCTGCTGTTCCTACAGCCTCTAGGGCTCCAGTGGCCTTTGGGTTTTATATTTTTTTCCTTTCTTTTTCTTTTTTCTTTAGAAACATATATATTAATGTGTTTTCTTTCTTTTTTAATAAAAATATCAAAGACATACTTATCAATGACTGAGGAGGGAGAGCTGCAGTGCAAGCTATTTTTTAACTAGAACACGCACCATGCTGTGACACACTCATCCAGGAGCAGAAGATTGATGGCTAGACATGTGGAGAGAACTGCCACTGATTGAAATCAGACAACTGCAAGCTGTGAGGGAGATCCAGGGGAAACCATTTTAACCACAGCAGTCCAGTCTTAGCACACTTGGACAGGGGCTTTCCTCTGTCTGAAATCTGCACTGCAGGACACAAAGAAACTAGGCAGTACACTGGGGCCAAAGGCAAAATATAAAACTATGACAACGTGGAAGATATATGTGTACATCTCTATCTATCTCACCTCAGCAAATTATTTCCTTCACTAACAGATAATAGATCAGAAATTTCATTTCTCAAGTACCAGTCATCTTCTTACACCCTTCAAATTCTTTCTCAAAGACCAGAAGAAAGGAAAAAAAAAAAAAAGCAAGCTTTCAAATTGTAAAAAAAAAAAGAACAGGAATTGTACTAGAAACCTGACTTTCAGAAGTGCTGAGCACCTGGAGTGTCAATTACAGTTCCTGTGAGCTGGAACTGTTCACCATGTCTAAAGACACCAGATTGCTGCCGCACAAAATTGTGGTTTGCTTAATTCCATTTTGGAAACATACCTCTTATTTGCTGCAAAACAGGGAGAAGTGAAAAGCATGATGCTGGGGAAGGGCATGTTCCCCAGCACCCATCTCCAGGACTGCCAGGGTGGGTGTTGGTAGCAATTGCACAGCCGTGCACTTGCACCGAGACATTTTTATTTCATTACGGGTGTCAGTTTACAGCCATTAGCTAAGCAGATTGGCCTGGACCAAAATGCCTCCTTTTTGTGTGCATGCATGTGTCTTATCACTAGATCTTACTTCCATTATTCAAGTATTTAAAAAAATAAAAAAGGAAGGAAGGAAAGAAAGGACAAGAAAATAAAAGAGAGACTCTAAAGGCTTTACTTGCATTTTGTTTTTTGGCTTGTCCCTGTCCTCTAGTCAGAAGAGTCTGAAAAAGGTTTTATTGGAAATCATTACCTAAATTCCAGCACTGAGAAAAATATTGATCTCTTGTACGTAATGGTTACCAGACTGCAGAAAGTAGCAGAGAGGGCTCCAAGTGGGCCGACAGAACGTCAGTGACAATTCATTTTTTTTACTAATTAGGATGCTGGTTTAATATCCTGTAAAAGGCACTTAATGCCAGCCTTTTCATAGCATCTGTCCGGCCCTGGCGGCGGCGGGGGGCTGCTCCTGGGGTGGTGGGCTGGCAGGCGCGCTGGAGATCAGCTTGGCAGAGCCCCGGCATTCCCCCGGCACCCCGCACGCGCTCGCCAGCTGTCCCAACTTTCCAAGGCCCTTCTCAATTTTCTAAATATGTGTCACATAAAAATAAAATTTCGGACAGTGATGCTCTGAGGAGCCCCGTGCCTGCAGTGCATAATTCATTCACAGTGCCCGTAGCCCATTATTCCCACATTCCTCCTGCAGAGCTATCAATTTCATCTCTGGCCAAACTGGAATCTGAATCTTGGGAGAGCAGTGAAGTGGTGGTGGTGTGGGTATGCCACTTTTCTTTTTTATTTTTTTTTGCCCCACTCTTTTTTGACTGCCCAGAAAGAAATGTTGCATTCATTTTGTGTTTGCAGACATGAGCTGCTTAGAAAGAGCAACATAAGTAGCTCCAGATTCCTAGATTTGGTAGATTTCAGGAGAATAAAAATATGTGACTGTCTATTAGATGTTGAACCACACTGAGAAAAATATGATCTTTTCCCAAAATAAAACTGCCAGTTGTTCGATGCATCTTTCACCCACCAACTTTCCTGGGAAATCAGTGCTTTGCTAATGAGGTTTCTGCTCATCCCACAAAATGTGTGAGGATTCCTATAAATTTCCCTGCATTAATCATTTCAGTAACCAGAAGCACACAACTTCGCAGAGGTATCAGTGGCATTTAATTAACACAGAGCCTGGAACACCTGCCCCAGAGCTGCAATGACCTGTGGAGAATGGTTTGTAATGCTGTCTTTAACCAAGACAGCAACCAGTGTGCTGTGAGCACACTCAGAAGGGTACCAGCAAACTACAGTGTAAATTTGTGTCAATTCTCCCAGCTTTTATCCCCCATCAGCCATCCTGAAAACAGCGTCAAAACACTGTCACAGAAAGGCTAATCCACTGCACTGCACAACAAAATAGCAAAAGGCTGCTCATATGAAAGAACTTAGGACAGATGAGGACATTTTAAGGACTAATGAAGGACCTGGCAAAGCAATGTCATAATGGATTTCAAGTCTGTTATCTGTACCCCGACCAACCCTCTAGTTGCTGTGTTTAGCAAAAAAATTCCTTTTTTCTGTCAAGAATAAACATTCTTAGCTTAAGTTGTTCTACCTTTTTTTTTAATTGTGGTAACTTCAGTATTAAATTTATTTATATAAAATTTATTTATATTAAATTTATATTAACTATTAAATCACTGTGATTAACCAATAATAGAAAAATTGATAGCAGTAACTCTATTGAAAACCTATCTGAACACTGTGCTGGGTAGCCAGCTACAGGTGGCCCTTCTTGAGCAGGGGAGTTGGAACAGGTCACCTTCAGAGGTGCCTTCCAAACCATTCTATGGTTCTGTGATTCATATATGCAAATTAGTATTAATATGTTTACATAGAACCACATATTTCTAACACAAGAGCACTAAAAGGTCACAGTTAAATGCTAATAATTTGAGGCAGACAAAATGTTATTTTTAGTCCTATTTGTCAGTGTGAGAAGCATGTAGAGATGCAGTGCTAGAATTCATCATGTCTAATATCAGCCATCTCAAATTTGAGCATTTAGTCTAAGACAGCTCTTTTGTAATCATGTCTCTACATAAATAGCAGAGGCTGCTGGTGTGCAACCAAATACTGACTGCATGGAGTGGACCCTGAGGCAAAGCTCTCTCTTCATTCATGCTCAGGGTTTGTCTTGGAAGGAGACTGGGAGAAAATTAGCACTTACACAGAATATCAAAGGCATACAGCTAGATGAGATACAGACCATGCAGAATCTAGAAAGGGCAGTGAAATGTCCTCTAGCTGTAGAATGACAGAATGTATGAGTATGTACAATAACTAACATGGGGAAGAAATTCCCTTTTGTGCTGGTTTTGGCCAGAGTAGAGTTAGTTTTCTTCATAGTATGGGGCTGTGTTTTGGATTTGTCCTGAATACAGGGTTGATAACACAGAAATGTTGTTTTGTTTTTGTTGAACAGGGCTCACTTACACAGAGCCAAGGCATTTTTTGCTTTTCATACTAATGCATGAGAGGCTGGAAGGAGACACAGCTGGGACAGGTGACCCAAACTGACCAAAGGGATATTCCAGACCATAAGGAATGCTCAGTATATAAAGTGGAGGCCAGAAGGGGAAAGGAATCATTTAGAATGATGGTGTTTGTCTTCCCAAGTCACTGTTAAATGTGATGCAGCCCTGCCCTCCTGGAGATGGCTGAACACCTGGCTGCCCATGGGAAGCAGGGAATTAATGCCTTGTTTTGCTTTCTTGTTGGCATGGCTTTTGCTTTCTTCATGCTTTCTTCTGCTGTATCTGATCCCACAGGTTCTCCAGCTTTTACCGTGCTGATTCTCTCCCCAGTCCAGCTGGTGGAGGAGTGAGTGAGCAGCTGTGTGGGGCTTGGCTGCTCATTGGGCTTAAACCACAACACCGTTCCAGATATCCAAGTTGGGTGACATGGATCTGGATCCTGATGTCTTGCTTGAGAGTCAATTGCTTAGAAGGTCTAGGGCAGAAATAAAACCTGCAACTACATAGAAGATCCGGGGCAGAAATAAACCTGGACTACGTTTTTCACATTCCGGTCCGGCAAGACAGACTTTTTGCTCCCAATGATTCTCCACTATGAATATCTATAAGTTCCTTCTTATCATTTTCCAAAGAAGAAATTCAGCAATTTGATGCAGTCTTTTCTTTGGATTTTCTTAATTGTCCTTCTGAAATTGAGAGGTATATAGAACATGGAAAGAAGAACTCATATGCAATTTCCAGGAACAAATATATTACAGAATCAAGACACTATTAATGTCTCTTGAGTAGTCCTCTAAAAATCATTACAGCTTTTAAAGAATTCTAATTAGGCATGTCTGAAGCGCCAAATCCAGGTGGATTTTCACCCACTTCCAATAATATGGCCACTCTGAGCCCTCACTGAAATAGATCATATCTCTGGAATCTAACTGTAATGGAGATCAGGTTCTGACTTATCCCATAACCTCCCAAAATAAAGTTAAGTTGCTCTGATGCAGCGTGTTTTAAAGCTCTGTGGGGGTTACAGCTGCATGCCTGTTAACATATCCTCCAGTTGCTTTCATTTAGTAGCTACAAAACATAGCACTAAAGCAGAGAGGAGAATGGTGAGATGGGGCACTCTTCTCCTCTCTTTCCCCTGATTTTCTTGAGTTTGCTATGTACTCATGTGGTACTTTCCTGCACACAGCTATGGAGTAATGCTATATTGTCAGCATCTGCTTCTCACCTGAAGTAGTGTGGGACTGCAGCTGCAGCATGGAGGGGGAAGAAACATCATTTCTATCCATGATATTGTTTTTTTCTTAACAACTGTTCCAAGACGAGTATTTTAAGGTAAGATAAGTGCCGTTTCCATAAAAAGGCCCTGTCATCAATTTTTATAATGCCTAAGTCTATATTTGATCAACAAATCTCTGTCTCTACAAAATCTATCTTATGAGCTAAACTAAAGAAGTCTGAACATATGCCTTCAATGTGGCGAAAGAAATTCAGTGAAACAATCTCAGTGGATTTGTATTTTTTGTATGCAATGTAAAGAAGAAAAGATCCATTTCAAAATCTAAACCACTGCTTAAAGTTAGGCAAATTCTACATACCCTGCTAGTCAGATACAGTCTGCAATATTAAGCAGGCCCTCATTTAAAAAGATATGTCAGTACAAATGGAGTCAATCAAGACATAATTTCAAATACTATTATTACTATTACTATTATTTATTATTATTAATATTCTTTATTATTTTTATGACAAAATAACATGGAACCTTTGACATTTTGGTGTTCTGAATTAAGTACATCACATAGAAGTCATCTCAGGTAGACAAGAAGACAGGGGATTTTCTTCAGAAGATCATTGTCTGATCTGATTCTGCTGTACCCTTGCTACAAGATGAACTGGGTGTGGGCAGAAACAACTTGTTTCTGAGTTCACCAAGGATGTTGCAGTTTGGAAGAAGCTGTGACAGTTCCTCCTGACCCTCTCCCAAATCCCCTTCATATGTTTAGAGAACACACATTTTTAAAACTCGCATGTATTAAATTTGATGATAATTCTGCAAAGTTAATTTCAATGATGCAATGAAATTCATAGTATACTCATAGATATACTGTGAATGCACTCATCATTGTTTGCTTAATAAAAGCAATTATAAACCAGAAAAAAAATTGCATTAGTTCCAAAGAGTTTTGGTCAGGCCACATAACTGTAAATATGATAATGTCTCTTTTTTTATATATAAACTATTCACTAGGTTGACTACATGACGCACACTGAAGACAAATTTTAAAAATTAAATCTTCCCTTAGGAAATCATTTAAAGGCATGAGAGCTGCCTAAAAACTGGCAAAGGCTGCATTATTGTTCACATATGCCATTCCCAGTGCTTTAATGAGGAATTATAAGTGTTTGGAGGTTGTCAAAACATCTCTTTGTGGGTCAGGAATAGACTGTCCAATCTGAAGACATGTGAGCCTTTACCAAACAATGCTTGCAGGACAAAGGACAGCATGGAGAACTACATCTGTTCTAAAACTTACTTAGATATTAAGTAAAATTTAGGGGAAAAAGAAATAAAGCGTAGAAATTATACCCATCTGAATGCTCTTAAAATGGCCCTGTGGTAATGTGCAAAGCTTAACCAGGGATGCATACTGGATCATATTGCATCTGATTTTGGAAAAATTTTGTTAAGATTAAAGGCAATAACAATGATGATGATCATCACCAGATCATCACATGCTATTGTTCTTGTTTCTATACTGTACAAGAGATACATATAGAACTAAACCCCAGTGCAGAGAGAATCAATGCTCTGATTTAGGTCTATGTGGCCTGCAGGTAACCAGGCTGCACTGCTGTGGGTACAGCCTGTTTCACTGGAGGAGCTGAAATATGTTCCATGCATCCCTGTGGAAACTGAGATTGGAGATGATTTCAATGTTACATATCAAGCTGATGTCCATGCTATAGTCATTCTATCAGGGTAAACTGCACAGCCTGCAGGACTTCAAAAATGGAGCCCATGGTTTTACTCTCAGCTCTGTGTCCACGCTACTGAAATCCGAAAATCAGTAGGAATGACAGTAACTGCAACAGGACAAACAGTTCCCCAGTGATTTTACTGAAAGGAGAGTCTATGTAAATGCAAATGAATTAACATTTCCTGAAGATAAGGCTCAAGGAGTGAGAAAAAGATACTCTTCCAAGAGTAAAGACTTGAATAGGTAGAAACAAGGCTGGTGACATATGACCTGGGTTTTTTTTGACTGAGATCAATAATGGTTTTTAGGGCTGTAATGTTGTCTCTTTATATTACTCCAAATATTAACCAAAAAGACCCAAACAACTAATAAAATATGGTTTCTAGTGTATCTAAATATCCAGTCCTATCCAGCTTTTTTATTACCTTGTGAACAATCATTAGCTAAAATGGCATCATTGTTTGTAGGAACACTATGAAAAGAGCACCTCAGATTCCCTATGCATATGAAAGTAGCTTAGCAATTTTTAGAAGATCTGTCAGACAAGATCAGATGGCTGGATTTTAGTAATGAAAGGTCTCTGGATGTATAGCTTCACAGTCCCAGGTCTGAACAAACAAAAATAAACAAACAAATGCTTTTTTTTTCACTAAAGTTGAGGTAGACTTTTGCATGTGTCATATACGTCAATACATTGAAGTCCAAAGGAAGTTTTCCTACTTTGTTCTGTGGAAGCAGAGCTGGTGTTCAATTTCCCCATTACTCTGAGGGATAAGTTGAAAAATATTACTGTGCTTATGGTAAAAAACATGTGATGAAACATGCCGCCTTTACCCCTAACTCTTCTTCCACTGAGAAAAGAGAAGTGAAAAAATGACAAAGCACCAATATCCAGATTTTTACTTTACAGTCTTTTGTTTCTTAGAGAAAATTGTGTTAATGTTCTGAAAGATTGGGTTTTCTACAATAAGACAAATGAAACATTAAAATGAAACAGTGAAAATAGTATTTTGTCCCCCGGAATTGTCACAAAAAGAGTTCTGTAGGAAAAATGTGTTAAGTGAAAGTGTGTTATCTTTGAAATAAAGACTTGAATGAAACAAAAAGTTAATCAAAGTGGGTTTTAATAGAACAAGTAAAAATCAAATAGGCTTCAAAAAGGAAATATACAATTGAGTGAGAAGAGTATATGAAATTCGCAAAGCTACATTAGATGGGATAAAACTAGACTATGTGTTCTGAAAACATGCAAATCATTGTAAATTCCTCCCACAAAAAAAGCAAGTGAATATCAAAGGCTACATACACACTTAGAAGAATAAGGTACCTCTCATCCTGTTTATAGAACATCTGTAGGTTGATGTGTTAAGGTGAGCCATTTTTCTTTCGCATATTTTCAGTACCCTGAGTTTCAGCCAAGAAGTGGAGCTTCTGTTCACACAGATGATGTCTAAATGATGTCCAGCTCCCACTGCTGTCTTGCCACCTCTTGACATGCAGCCACTTTACCACTCCTTCATGTGGATCACTCCTGGACTGGGGAGAGAATCAGCATGGTAAAAGCTGGAGAACCTGTGGGATCAGATAAAGACAGTTTAATGAAGAAAGCAATGCAAATATGCAGAGCAAAACAAGGCATTAATTCCCTGCTTCCCATGGGCAGCCAGGTGTTCAGCCATCTCCAGGAGGGCAGGGCTGCATCACATGTAACAGTGACTTGGGAAGACAAACACCATCATTCCAAATGTCTTTCCTTCCTCCTTCTTCCCCTCTCTGAGAGAGGGAAGAATTCTCCTCACTGAGCATTCCTTATGGTCTGGAATACCCCTTTGGTCATTTTGGGTTACCTGCCCCTGCTGTGTCTCCTCCCAACCTCCTGTGCACCCCCAACCGCCTTGCCAGCACGGCAGTACAAAAAGCAGAAAAGGCCCTGGCTCTGTGTAAGCCCTGCTCAGCAATAACAAAAATAACTATTCGACCCTGTATTCAGAACAAATCCAAAACACAGCCCCTTACTCACCACCATGAAGAAAGTTAACTCTACCCCAGCCAAAACCAGCACAGTCCCAAAGTAACTTTTGATGCAAAGTTGCCTAAGGATTTGTGTAAGTAACTGATTTTCTTCTCCCTATTTCTTCTCTTCTATTTGGTCCAGCCATTTGGTGTATCAAATAGGAAAATGTGAGCTGTCACTAGAGCTGGAAGTGTCCAGAGGATCCGACATGGGCATGTGATCTAGCACTATGAGGTTAAGTAGTCAGGTCAAGGTCCTGACCAACCATAAAATCATCCATTAATGAAACCTCCCTTCTACCCAGTGGACAGGCTGATCCAAACCTGTGGAAACCCACCTAGCTTCCATAGGCTTGAGAGCAAATTGTCATGAGCTCCCTAAAACCTTGTCTTAAAAAGCCTTTCTTGTAGGTGAAATTCTTAAGGGAAAGATACTAGGAGATTTGATCAACAAGAGCTTTAATCAGATTTCCTAGCTGCCAAAATGCAGTGAATTGGAATATCAAGGATTACAGGTCTGAAGAGCTTCAACTGACATCCTTGTCTCCTCCACTTTACACTGTATATTTCCCATCACATGAGCTCTTTGTGGCGCAAATCACTGCTCTTGTCAACAGCATCATACAAAGAGCCTCTTATAAAGTGTGAATTGAACAAAATCCATGAGTACTCTCAGAAGTAAGATCACACATGGCAAATATTTCTCATTTCCTTGCTCTAAATGTAAGTCAAAATAATTTACTTTGGTTTGCTTTGAAGACATATTTTGTCTTCAAGTCAGAAAAACATTTATTTCTAACACCGCATTTCTAGTGTTTTTTAGCATGTGAATTTAAAACTTTATTGTTGTTTTTAAATAGAATGGTTTATGCTTTAGAGCACTACATTTGAAAGAGATATTTTTGGACATCTAAAGTGACATGCAATGCAAAAAAATAGCTCTGTTTTCAAATGAGCTCCAGGTTGGAGAAAATATTCCATTGCCTGCCTAGGAATCAAGCAGCAAAAGAACAAAAAATAAAGTACTTTCTGTCTCAGCTTTGCAAGCCAAATCTTGGATGCATCTCTGCTGCACACAGCACCACAGCAGAAGAAGGAATCGAGTGTCTCTGTGTATTAGGAAGCATTTTTCATCTCAGATATCACTGTCGTTTCAGTGTTGTAATTCCAGAGAGTCAGCTAATCTTCTTCACATTAATTAATCTACATTCACATTAACACAAATAATTTAAAATAATTATTTGAGGTGTTGGGTTTTTTTTATAATTTGTCTTCCCCACAACTCCTTCTGCCTGTTCTTCCCTCCACAATAGATGGATAAAGCAGATGTGTCAGCAGTGAGCTTTTTTAGCCAAATGTCTTGTTGAGTTCAACCCACATGTCTGCCTAACAATGAGTAGAGCATTCCTTGCAGTGGCCTTGGTGCATTATGAAAGGATTTAGTGTCACCACTTTCCAAGCTGTATAACAATTCCTAATAAAATATTACAGCAAATAATAAAAGGACTTTCTTGTACACACCTCAGCTCAAAGGCAGCCATTCAGAAGTAAGCAGAATGACTGAGTTACTTCAGTGAACTTTTTTCTGAGATTTTTTTAAAACACCAACCAAAGCACACTTGTCACTGACCATGCACAAATTACTTCTTGTGAAGATTGCTGGAAGAGGAAAGTCAATACGAGAGCTGCTGGCAAGAATAGCAGAGAAACAACTGCTGGCTACAGAAATCTGCTTAGGACTCTGAAAACAAAAGATAATCAAATAGAGAGCAAAGAGAAAGAGTCAGTTTTCTGTGGCTGGGCAAAGCTGGATTGAAGAGCAGGGAGTATTCCTGAGTAGTTTAGATCTAAGAGGGAAGATGTATTCTTAGAGGCATGAGAAGCATCAGGTTTGTCAGGCAGACAAAGATGAACCTGGATGCTTGTAAGCAAAAGGCTAACAGAAGATTTTTGTAGCTGGTGAATCAATTATCTCAGTGGGGAAGATTTAGGCAGTGAAGAGTTGGAAGAGATGATGAAGGAATTCAGCAGTTTTGACACTGGGAAATTTTTAACTGCAAAGACTGGAAAGGTGAAACAAAGGAGTCTCAGAGTAGAGACTCAGTGGAATTATAGATGGAAAAATGCACTGCTGTTCTCTACTTATGTAGACGTCTCTGGGCTATTTGATGCCTAAACACATTGCATTTGATTGCCAGAACTCTGGCGAGTTTTGCTTTGAAAACTTAACGCTTTTCTAAACAGCACAAGTTAGAAATGAAAGCAAAAACTTCTAAATGGAGCAGCTAATTTGAGCGTGACAGGTAAGGGAGACAAAATAAATAGCGGTAAAGGGTGTCATCCTTGGAGTTGTGGAGGTTCCCTCACAGCTGCCTAAAACACACAGAGTCTTTCAGGGTCAGCTTTCTGCCTGCGCTGTGCAGAGCAGCTCTGTTGTACTTCAGAGTGGGCCGGACTTTGCGGTGCGCCCAACGCGGGGATGCTTGGCTCAGCCCCCAGCACTGTGACCTGAAGTGACACCCTGATGATTAGTGAGGTTCATATTATTGGACTCCTCAAGTGCATGCTGTAGGCTGTAGGGGGTGGGCAGTGCTTGGACAGCACACATCTGTCTATGTGATCAGAATGACCAATCTACCTTTATGAGATTCTTTTAAAACAAAGAATGATCTTTGTTGGGCCCTGGGGGGCCCTTACCACCAGCGTGAAGAGTACTTATTAACCATAAAACCATGTTTGAACTGATAATATTCAATATTCCTGCAAGGGAATGAAAATCACCAGGCTTGCTTGGGCAAAGGTAACTCTGACACAGAACCAGGAGACAGACCCACACCCCAGCCTGCGGGTCCAGGCTCTCTGGACATGACTGCTGACTCCTAGCTTTGCTAGACTGGCTGCACCAGAAGTGGCCTCCCCATGCATTTTAGGTTAAAACTGGGTTCTGAATATTGTCAGTTCATTCTCTGATTTCATGCCTACACAACTTCACTTGGGGTATACCTGATTTCGAAATCACTTCTGTATTTTTATTTAGCCTCCACACTGATAATTATAGTGGTGTTATGATATTATGACTATGGCTAGCCACATCATATTGGCTCCCCTGTGTAAAAGGGAAGGAGGTTTTGTGCTCTTAGACTATTTATTTTTCCTTTTTTTTTTTCATCCTGAGCTTTCAGCAGCATTGAAACAAAGGACAGAAATGCTTTTGAAAGTTACATGAAAAATTCAGGCCTCCTTTTACCAATTTCTCTTTGTTTTGTGATCTTCCAGAGCAGGGTGGGACACTGTGGAAAATATGGAAAAGAAGAAATATTGCACTAGGAGCAAAGTACAAACATGATAAAATTAATCTAGAAAGAAAATAAGGAAACGGGAGTAAAAAGGAATGATTTCCAAAACACTTCCAAATATGTACCTCTTTATGCCATACCATTGTCAATATGTGTTGACACAGCCATCAGAGCAGTCTCTCTGGGACTCAGTGTTTCACAAGGTTTGAAATTCTTTAGAGAAGAGACTTGTGTCTGTCTCTGCATTTCCTTTGAAGAGGAATATGAACATGAAGGCTCAGATAGCCTTAGATTCTGTTTCGAGGGAAGGAAGGTGAAGCAAGAGACAAAAAATTATTTCACCCATCCCACTTAAATTTCTGATTATCAAACCTCCTATACCTTAAGTTCTTGCACATTTAGTCCTACTCAATACAAGTAATCTCTAGAAGGAATTAAGGATCAGAGTCCCAGAAAAGCACATGATTTATCTTTATAAATAGGAATTAGAGAGAAGCCCCAGTAGCCATCCTCCACAAATCTGTTTGCAAAATGGTGAAACTTTTCTTCATAAGCTCAGAATTAGAAGCGTTCTAATGTGACACCATTTTATAGCACCTGGGAACATTTTCCAACAGACAGATCTGCATAAAATTATTCCATTTAATCTGAACCAAACGTCACTGGTGGACTAGCAGCTCAGTAGTAGATTTCTGTATGAGTTTGTCTTGACTCTGACATTTTGAATTTTCTTTATTCATTGAGGTCATATGAAGGTAGACAGGAGACAACACCTACAAATTCCCAGCATGGGAAGGGAAATGATAGTAAAACTTCCCCTATTGTATAACACTAGCAGTGAAAAAGTAAAAATGCATAGATATCTGTGAGTCCTCCTTGAAAAATAAAGAATGTAATCTCTAACTTAGTTTCCTGCGAGACCACAGTACAAGTTAGAGTCAGAGCTGGAGGTGATACATAGATGCTTCATGGTTATCTGCATACTTTAGGGGCTTTTGAAAATACTTAACAGCCTAGAGTACACTTTAAAATATTAGAAAAAGCTGAGCAGAGGTGGAAAATAAAATATAGTTATTAACAATTTGGCACATATCCGTATATGTGGAAGAATGTCTGCACAGTTATTAAAAGAAAATGCAGTAACTATCAAATATAAAAGCACCAATCATAATGAAATCCAAGGTCAGATATTAAAAGGAAACCACCACAAAGGTCAGGGTTGACTGCCTGAATCTTGAACAGATAAGTCATTGACAGCTACAAAAATTACTTAACTCTAAGGTAGCTCATTTAGTTGTCTTTGTGCATGTAGGAGATATCCATTTCAGTCACTGAAATACTGGCTGCTCTTAAAGCCAATTTTTGCATTAGACCTTCTTCGAAATGTGGACAGTGCCTGCTATTGTGTGGTGGTGACACAAAGCACACAGGAGGATGAAGATGCACTTTTTATTTGTGCAATTGCCAGACAAAGTCAATGGCAGTGAAGCAGCATAAATTAAATACCAGGAGTGGCAAATAGTGAGTGAAATCAGCTATTAATAATTAAAAGTTGATTAGAGACATAGATTCCTTGTGATTAAAATAAAAGAAATTACTTCATGCCTAGCTGTGAAGGGAGTTCAGTTTGGCAGTGTCTGAAGACTGTCATGGTTATGAGACCTTTATAATCCTTATCACATGCTTCCTCTCCTAGCTCCATCACAAAAATCCCAACCATATTAAGCATTAATTGCCTCCTTCCTTCAATTACAGGTGCTGCACAGAATTCAGTCTCAAAGTAGCACCCACATTGCATTTCCATTGAACTGATGGAGCTGAAAACTGAAATACATAAGTAGGAAATGCCATAATCGTGGCACTGCACAGCAATGGTTCAGGAAAGACTAGAAGGCCCCCTAAAGATTTGTGGGATTTATGTAGGAGATTTTAAGGCAACACTATATCCCTCAGCACATGGTGCTGCTGGCAGAAGCTCCTTCACTCACCAAGTGCTGGGCTGAGCTTCATTGTGCTGGGGACCTGATTTTGGCTGGGGTTACGTGGCTGCAGGGCCCCCTGTTAGGGCGTGCACAGCAGGATGGGACAGGGTGGCCCTGGAGGTGCTGGGTTAGTGCCTGGCACCACAGGGAGCTCCAGCTGCCACAGCATGACTGTGGGCCAGAGTGTGAGTCACCTGGACACACCACAACTCCTCATGGCTGCCAGTTAGGAGAAAGGGAACTGGGGAAACTTACTCCCCTGAAATAACGGAAAAGACAAGTGCATCTTTGCTGCTGGGTTTCTTTTGCATTTCCTCCCAATGAGACAGGATTTGAATGAGTCCTCATCATCCCTGCATGCTCCTAAAATCCTTTCCACATGCCTCCCCTTTCCCTCCAGAGTCAGCCTCACCACTGTGTCCATATGATATAAAAACGTACCTTCACTAGTGCATCATTTTCAGATGACCAAAAGGCTCTTTCATTGCCTAAAAACCTGGAATTTGGGCTAAAAATAATGAGGATTAATAATTTTATTCCTAAAGCACTCCCCCTGCTGATGGACTCTGAGAGAACTGTACTATATATTTAAGTATATGATAAAATGTAAGAAAACATAAGAACGGTTACTGAACAAACCTAGATAATCTGTAAGAGGGACAAAATAAGACAGTGAAAAGGGACTGAATCCTAAGAAAAAAAGAGCAAAGACTGTAGTAGGAAGACATGAATATGGAATAATCATATAAAAATTTGCAAAGAGGTAAGAGACCTTTCTCACATTTCTCAGTTTGGATAAAAATGGATCTTTGAATTCAGTAGAGAGTAACTTCAGCAGCTCAGGACAGTTCCAGCACACCCCTCGCCCTGGTGTGGCACTCCCTGAGGTGGCAGTGCCTGGGGGAGGCTGCTGCATGTGAAGGGCTCAGTGTGTGCTGAGGGAATTCTCTGGGTGTGAGCTCAGGGAGGATGTCATGAATGCTGCCAGGGCCCAGACTGCTCCCAGCTCCTAAAAGCCCTTCCCTCCCTACTCAAATCAAGCAGTTTCTTCTTAGGCAGTCCATGTAAAACAATCCTGTAACTCACTAATGGCTAGAAATGGAGGCCTGAGCAAGCATACATGTTGACAGCTCTGAAACACAGAGAAAGGAGTGGAGAGCATGGGAGAGGTGTGGAAGGGGCCCTTACTGACAATCATGATAAATGTTTGTGGCTTTTCTTTCACACTTGGAAGTGTAACAAACACCAGATTAAGCATTTGCAGGTAGGAATTTGGGCAATCTTTATTTAATGTTCAATTTTATGTGTAATACTATTGTGTGGCTTTATTATTACAATCTGTTTCTACCTCTCCCTCTCCTTGCCTACTCCCCCCAGCTCCCAGTGCAGTCAGACATGGAAACTATGGATGACCTGTTTCTCCTGACAACCTTCTCTCACATCTTTAGAAACAATCATGCATTTTTGAAGGGCTGTAAACATGGTTCTCTTAGTATTGCTTAAAAATCTATCCAGCTTTTATTTTCTTAGAAAGTTTTTTAGAGTATCTAACAGTCCTTCCTGTTGGTAGCCTTTCCAAAAGAAGGAAAAGTGTCACAATGGTAAGTCACCAGAAGGGGGAAAAAAAAAAAATAAGAATCAGAAAGCCTTTCCATGGCATTACCTAGATAATCCAGTCCACATGTAGCTCTGCACATGAGCAAGTGACCCCATGGACTAGAGCAGGTCTCCACACACATGTGTAAATCAAGGCCACATAGTTCTGTTTGCAGGATCTGAGTTCTGCTTCAATTCTGAAACAGAGTAAGATTCACATGGTTGTGATTCACATTGAATTTGAGCCTCAAATTTGAACATGCCAGCTTGTCATCAAGCTAGCTGCCTTTATTTTATTTTTGGCTTTTTCTTTGTCAGTGCAAGCTTCTTATATTTCAGACTTATATATATTTTGCGAGGCAGCTCAGTCTGTTGAGCCAGGATCTTTCATCAAGGAAAGAAAAGTGCATTGCTTGATTCTTAGAGAAAGAAGAAAACATTGCTTGCATTTTGGAACACATCCAAACTGTGGCACCTTAAAATACCATACAAGTAATGCAATTTGTCATAAATTAAACTATAAATGGGCTTTAAAACACACATAGTCTGATTAGCATGTGACCAAGTATAGCAGTCAATAGCAGTCAATAGCATATCCTGATACAAGTCTACAGCTCTAGTAGTGTCTAGGGATTTTACTGAATCTTCTGTGTTTAAAAAGAATAATGGATTCACTGTTTTGCAGCATTCTCATTTTTATTGCAACATCCCTCCTAATTTTGTCCACAAATCTTCTGGAAGCTGTGGTTTGATGCTTTTTCAGCTTTGTTCCTCAGATCTCCATAGGCAACAACCCCAACACCACAAAAAGAATCTTTAATCCCAAATTTTGACTCTCTAATTAAGATATTAAACAAGCTAGCAATCAATTAATATTTTCTTGTAAGGAAGCCAAAATAGTTCAGATATTTCCACAGCGATGGATGAGCAAATAGAAAGATGGTTACCCTTTCTGGTTCTGCATCATGTCCACAGTTTATCCTCTCATTACAGGCTGAAGGCTGAGGCAGAGATTGCCATTTCAGGCACTATGCATCACTGTCATGACTGTGTGGCTTGAGGACAAGAGTAGGATCACATCTGGACAATCAGATTAGGCTTAGAAGCTGAGACTCTCGCTACCATCCCGTGTCTGTGAAGACATGACCAGTAAAGAAGCTGTATTTCTGCTTTTCTTCTCTATCACAGCCCTATGGAATTTAATGTTAGTTAAGTGATGTGAACATAATGTGTGGCCTTGCTATATTCCAGAGTTCCAATCTGTGCTAGGAAAGCTTGCCCAGTTTCCTCCAGGTGGGGTTCCCACCCCCAGATCCATATTGAACATCCAAGATTAGCCCTGGGGAAAACTTAATTGAATAGAAGTCATAATTTAGTATTAAACAGATATTTTTCTTTTTACAATAACTTTAAACTAAAGTGAAGAAAAGTGAAAATTTCATCATGAAGCTGCAAACTGCTTTTCTGCAGAACTGCTTTTATTAAATTTGTCAATTTCTCACAATTACGGTAGAAATAAAGAAAAGACCATGACTGCTATCCTTTATTTTATTTTACTTGAAGTTTCATGAGCAGTTTTCATTATCATTAGCACACAGAAAACTAAGACCTTCTTCTTAAGCTACACTAATGTGACCATGGTAAAACTGACGAGTCAAAAGCAGAATCTCATCTCTGCATGTCCTAGTCAACAAAAATAATGCAGTAAGTACACGTTAAAAACAATAGCACTTTGCAAACTTAATAATATCTATGCAAAATGTCCTATGTGGTCAGCATGCTTTGAACTATAAAATATTTTTATATGTTTAAAGGATAGAACTGTACAAGATATTTCGTGTAACATTTTATAGCATACCAATATATATTTTAATACATGTAGAGAATCAAAGAGATCTTTGGACTGCATACTCTGTGATGTTTTCATTAGATACTTTTATAATGTGGTGGTGATTTTAGAATTTATCTCTCTGTAGTATAGTCCATTGCCTGGCTTTTTTTCTCAACAGCTTCCTTATGGCTAGGTGATGGTTTCAAAACCTGGGATTACTTCCAAAAAGCATAAGCAGAAAAGAGTTGTTCTAAATGAAAACAATTTTGCTAAATAAAGAAGAATGCTTCTATAAATATATATTAACTGCACTCTTCCTTAATTTATTTGTTTTCAGATTAGTTCTGCTTTTGTGCACTGAATACTGTAGAATACTGTATAAAATTCAGCCCTTTCATATGACTGTATTGAAATCAACACAATTAGATAATTGTGAAGAGTTTCCAGCAAATTATATGAGCTTAAATTAAATAAAAATAACACTATGATAAATTAAGGCCCTAATTAGATAATTCATCATCATTCCCTTCCCTTCCCTTCCCTTCCCTTCCCTTCCCTTCCCTTCCCTTTCCTTTCCTTNATCCCATCCCATCCCATCCCATCCCATCCCATGCAGGCCTAGAGAATGATGATGAAATCTCAACAGTATTTGAGCCCAATACAGACAGAAGCCTGTCAGTTATGGCTGAGTGATTTGACTACCTCCAATTGAAAAAAAAAATTTAAAAATGCAAACTAGAGCAGGATTTGAACAGAGGAAGAGTCAGCAAAATTGGAAACAACTCACAACTTCTAACCACAGCCACCAGGGAGAAGACAAACAACAAGTTTGTATTCCTTGGTTTGCCTTGTGTTTTGCTTTGGGAGCTTTACAGACACCAGAGTTTGATTTTTCCCAACCAGGAGTAGGTATACATGGAGTTTTTAAGCATATACTTAGGATATTTATGGATACCGCTTCCATTTCAAGTCAAAAAACACAGATCCTTCTCTGGTATGAAATGCTTGTTTCAGGGAAGAAATGCCAAGTAACACTGGTGATTTTCAAGTCACATTTGGGATCTCTGCCACAGGTCAAACAGCTGTCAAATTTATTGGTGCTCCAAATCAGCAGACAAGGCACACATTTTCACATCTGTTCAAGACACCAATTGTGTCTTGAATGGTGGAAAATACCAATTGTTTTGCCTTTTGTTTGCTTGCAGACAAAGGCTCAAAATGCAGTTAAGGCTCTGTGCCCAAACCAGGTCAGAAATGTAAGAATTAAAAGCATATCTGATGGTAAACTGAGGAAAGGCTTACAAAGATGAAAAAATGGGACACTGTTTTGGTCAAGCTCTGCTTCAGAAAAAAGAAATCCATGATCTACAGCCTGGCATCTGGCCTAAATTATTTAATCTGTTACAAGGTTGACAGTTTTGGCATCTCTGTCTTTCGTTGCTCCTTACAAGTTTCTAATGCCTGGGTTACAGCCATTCCTGGTAGGCTCTGGAAGCCCTTCCCTGCAAGGAGGCCGTTCATCATTGTATCTCCAAGCACTCTGAGGTCTCCAGATTCATAGGTAGAGCTGCCCCTGGAGCAAAACAGAGAGTGTGCTGTTAACTATTTAACTGTTACCCAAATGAAACTCATATATTACAGTCTTAGAGTAAAAATAAAACAGAACAACACAGTTTTAATTGCTATTTCTACAATAAAATTGTGGCTTATTTATAAGTTGGGATTTTATTACCTACTGCAATTTATACACACTTTTTCTGGAAGTTCATGGTGGGCAACAAAGGACTGCTCACATTTTTTTTCTTGACTTTTCTATGAAAGCATAACTGCATCTTAAAATATGGTAAAGTAGTTTATAAGTGAAATGAAAAAAGCTTACATGGAAGATTACGTAAAATACATCTGTCTTTTCAAACCATTGAGATACATAAACAACATGCTAAAAACTGAAAAAAACAAAGAGAAGGACAAAAGACCTTTTAATAAGAAGCCATTTTGAACAGATATTTTTCTGCCTTTCAAAAGACAGGATGTTATATTGTGCCTAGGAAGATGATCTCAAATGATCAGGAAAAATACTAAAAATTTCAGTAAGCACTGTCCCTAAGAGAGCTTATGCTAAAGCTTACCAAAAAAAAATTGCAAGTGGAGATGTCATTTTAAATAGAATCCAGGCTCTTATTTTTCCATTGCAAAGAGTTTTCTTTTATGTCAAATGAAATTTTAAGATCACCTATGAATTTGCAACTGAACCCTTTACTGCCAAATCTGATTCCAATCCCTAAAAAATCTGTTTCTGTAATATGGCCAGCCATGCAGTAACTTCTAAAAGGTAGCCAGACATATTGGCAAAAAAATATATGTGGTTAATCAACTAAAACTATGTAGTAGTTTGGGAACAATCAATCAATTTCCAGAACCTTTAAGGCATGCAGTTGCTGTGAGGATATCCAAGAACAATAGTAATACTAATGGCTAATGTACACAGATGTTTTTGAGATGGTCTTGTCTTTATTTTTTATTTTCAAGACGCTTCTGCACAATTTTAGGCTCTACTGTTAAACAAAAAATAAACTCATCACAAATAAATTCCAGATAATAATACAAATGTACAGGGACAGTAGGTGTCACTTTGCACCAAGGTAAAATAAGCACTATCAAAAAGAGGTTTGTATTCAACCAGTGGTATTTTCTCAGTCTGTCCTTACCCATGTAATGGCTTGGAGACTTAAACAGGGACTTAAGCAAAAATGCAGAGAGCTGCATACAATGCTGGGATACTGAAAACTCTCTGAGTTACTCCTTGAGGCATCATAGCTGGTAACTTGAAAGATGCTTCAGCAATTTGAAAACTGTTCTGTCTAAATGCAGAAAATGTCTCGTTTTTAGTAAACAAAGCTGAGCTGCTCACTTCCACCTTTACACTTCAGCCTGCCTGGCATCCAGGCACTCTCTGCTAAATTCCTTGAGGGGCTCATTAAAATACATTGCACAAAGTCACCCCTAAAACACGGCAGTAAGGAACAGTAACCCATAAAACATAGTAGCACTTTCTGAAGTTCTTTAGAATAGCTGGGGGAGGATTCCAACCGCTCTTATGCTCCCTTAATACTGTAATACTGTGGTCTGAGCTCTGACCAAAGAGATGTGTGACCAAGGTTCACTTCCTGGCTATATCTCAAAGGATTTTAACTCCCATTTACCACTTCCTGACTCTTTATTCATCAGGTTGCTGGCTTCCATCCTGAGAGAGGTTTGTGTATGTATATTACATTAAACTCCTCTTGGATAAGTTAGCAGACTCAGCAGAGGAGCCAAGAGATAGGGAAAAAGCAGCATCCGTGTGAGGACAGTACCCAACTCACTGCGTGTTCTCCTCTAAATTATGGAATTGCCTTTAACCTCCTTAAAAACACTTTCAGAAATCTGTAATCAAAGTAGACATAATAGCCCTGTCACATGAAATGAAAGCCCAGATTTTTTACTTAAACCACCATAATCCTATTTAAGTCATCTGAGAAAGAAAAGTGTTTGGGTTCTACGGTTTTGCTTTCCCTGATGAAACCAGCTGCTTTTCCACTCTAGAATCCTGATCCTGATCTAGGCTACTTGCTCCTTTGGCAACAAGCACTGCAGAGATGATCTTCCCTTGAGCTGGCATCATCTAGTTGTTTTGGGCTTTTTATTTGGATCAGTGGGTGCTGGATTGGGCCTAGTAGAAAGTATTTTTGTTTAAAAATCTGTAAAAAACTATGCCAAACACATAGCTTTACTTTTCTGCATAAATTTGACAAGTTGCATCATTATTAATAAGATGATTTTTAAAATCAGTGTAAGAAGTTTCCAAAGCTACTATGGTCACCCAGATCAAGGTGGAAGATTGGGTTAAACTTTACCTAAGTATTTTGGAAACACAACTTTTATGACATAGAACCCAATTAGTCCTTTTTCATGCTTTTTCTCTTGCCATAACTCCATTTTTTCAGAGGTCACAGTTAAAATTTTAAAGATTTTCAGGTGATTTTGATTCATATTTCCCTGATAAACTCTAATAAAGCAGATCAGATTACTCTGCCCTATGAGTCAGTTAACTATGCTCCTATTCATTTGAAGAGCAGTTCTTGTTTTCACGTATGTAAAAATATTTTATAACCTCAAATATTTTTTTTCTTTTCTCTTAAAGGTTAGCAGCAATTCTCCTGTACATGGAACATTTGTGATCCCAAATCATTAACAGAATCTGTGTCTAGACTAAATACTACATTTTAAAGCAAAGTATTTAAAAAACCAGCTACTCCTCGATTTACATACCCAGGCTTAAATTTTAGGTGTTTGTTTCCACTGCAGCAAATGATGATGTCATTAACACCTAAATCAAGACAGAAAAATGCCTGGTTTTAGGTGTTAGTGACATCATAACTAATTCAGGGAGCTTGTTGCACCCAGAACTTCTAAGCCTGGCAAGAAAAAGAACTGATGTCAAAACACACTTACTTGTGTAGAAGATACTCATGTCTAAGACAAAAACTAACCAAGATCTTACTGTGGAGATCTTAAAAACCTTTAAAAAAAGTTTAAAAAATTATATTTTGCTGTTCACAAAGAAAAGAAGGGTTGAAAATATGTGTAAAACATATGTTTTGGTGTTTTGAAGCAGTTTGCTTCTAACAATAGAACTGCATACTCATCACTGGTCATGGGATAAATGTGGTTTGGGGGATCTGTGTTATGCCAAGACTCAAAGCATTTAATATGAGCTTTGTTTTGGAGCAATGGCAACAGCAAAAGTGAGCTGACATGCAGACAGTGGTGACTTCAAGCTTCTGAAAGCTACATGATCACCTAAGATCCAATGCTTCATAAAGTCCCATGTGACATGAAAACATCTGACCCACTAACCAGCTGCAAGACTTTCCCAGACTCTCATCAGCACATGCACCTTCCCAAGCTCTGCTAGAGCCCAGAGAACAGTAAACTCCCTTCCTGCACAAGTCTTTTGCAACTCTCGGGGCTGTGCTTCATCTCTTTGCATAAATTGACTGGTTTATGTCTGTTACTGCCTTTGTACTGCATCTCCTCAGAGGAAAAGCTCAAGGGCTGCTGGTGCCTACAAGAGTTAGCTAGCAGAGTGTGCTAGAAAGCACAAGTACACAATTAATTTCCAAAAGCAATGTACATTTTACACAGACTTAAATATTGTGTGGCTGTGGATATAAATCCAAACACTTAAGGATATATATTCTATCAATTACTTATTATATGTATTATCCATTTTGTGTGCCTCTGCATACATTCACACGCTTGCAGAGCCACCCATGTTATTTGCACATTTTACCCTGTTCAGTTTTAATCTGTTGGGCCCCAATTTCTATTTGTAATGGGAGATGATGTTCAACACAGACACAGAGCTCCCGAGAGTGTTTGACATCTCTTAATCTAGACCTATCTTTTTTTCTCTAAGGCTCCCTGCCCCACACCCATACACTTTACAACCCTGCAAAATATGACCACAACTACAAAAGCTGCAATAGACTAAGAAGAAATTTAGGGTCATCTGAGAAAATAAAACAAAGAGATGTAAGAGCATTTGAGTGGCTGTCTTGTGTCACCCCTCTTGAAAGTAATGGAAGTAGCCAATGTTATCTTGCTTTTTCATGATTCATTAAATTCAGGTGGAAATGCTAGGAATAACAAGACCAGCAAAAGCAGGTCATCAGCACAGTCTGAACTTGCTTGCCTTACTCAGGCAAGTAGATACCATGGTGTTAACAGATAGTAAAACACCATTATTCCCCATACATGAAGTGCTTGCAGGCTTAGGTCTCCCACTGGAGATTCAAGTGCTTCAAAACAAGTAAATAGTGAGGAGAGACAGGAAAGGAGAGAAAAAAGTTCTGATGAAGCATGAGTGGAAAAAAGTGTGGCAATAACATCAATTGTTGAAGTACCATTTATGTTCATGATATAAGGTCTCACCCATCTGTCATTTTATTTAACAGCAGAAGGTGGGGGCAGCCCCTCCATGTCCAGTCCTGTAGTCTGCACATTTCTTTAACCTTTAAAATCACTTCCGCAACTTCTTTTAAACAGGGATTACCAAACTGCCAACAAACTATAAAAGTAAATGCATTTACAATATGCCCTCTAGATAGCTTCACTGTCACGGAAATAGTTTTGCTGTGACCATGGACTGTAGGAGCAAAAGGCTGGCAAAATTACATGGTTTGCAATGATAAAATTCAGGTTTCAGCCAAACATTTTGCTTCTAACCTACAGCCATCTCAGCTGCGAAGCGCTTACTAAGGTTCTTCAGTGACCACAGGACCTGCAGTTTGTAAATGCTGCAGGTGTGAAGGCATTGTGTGGCACTTTTAGGTTAGTGAAAGAAGATTGTTATTCATGGGTGAAATATTCCATTTATTCAGTGGAAGAGAAGTAATGTGTGTGGGGGTGGAGAGTGCAAAGCTGATGATAGAAAGACATAAATAGAAACAGACTTCCACAGAGCACCTCAGCCATTTCATCGTATGGCTGCTTCAAGCTTTTAAGTCTCCCCACAATGGCCAAGCACTGGGATTTTTCCTCTATTGACATAAAACTTGCTGTGTCTCCTGCCCCTAAACTATTTTAAAAAGTTTACCTTATTTTACTTAATTGTCATGGAGTAACAGTAATAGTGCCAGACCATACTAAACCAGTGGCTTTTATATATTTTTCTATCTCTTCTATAGAGTTGAGTGTGATTAGACTGTCAACTGCTCTCATTCACACAGGAATACATCCCCAGAAAGTTGTGACTGAGAGCAGGCTACATAAACACAGTATTATTTTAGAGTTATGTACTTGGAGGTTGGTGGAGGACTTCCGATGGAGTTTTTATGCTTTGTATTTTTGTATTTTTCTGCTTTCAATGAGATCCTGACAGTGTCTCTGACGTACCATTATGAAGTTATTAAAATAGAATATTTTAAAGTTTACTGAACTTTTTGTCAGGCCAGCAATGTAAAAAATACATTACATGTAAATATACTACATATAGGAAAGGGCAGAACACTGAAAAGTGGTTTTCAAGAGCTACACTTAATCCCTCATTCTTTAAATTTTCTTTTCTAATTTGACTACAGACATGTGGGAGTCTGAATTTTTCAGCTCCAAGTGTGCTGCATTTTTAAATCAACTGGGGAGGCGGGAAGCAAATACACATGGGTTGCAATGCTGGCTGGCATACTGAAGAATTGACAAACCCCATAAAAAAAAAAAAAAGCTAGTATATCAAAGTAGATGATCTAGACAAACATCTAACATAAGTTCTAAGACAATTTTTTCTTTAAAGAGAAGTTCAGAAAACTGAACTGAAGTGGGTTAACACTGAAACTGCTTCAAACTGAGTAACACAGCAGATTCCCTTGCTCACACCTCTTCTACGTTACTGGCAGCTGCTGAGTAGACAGTAATATTTCTCATTATTAACATTAAATGGAGAATATCCCTGTGAAGCTAGGAGAAATTTAAGCAACATGTGAATTCACCTAGCATTCAAATGAAGGGGGGGTGGGGGGGGTGTTGTCTTGGCCAGGGCACCAGCTTATTTTCTGCTAGATCATGAAATCTTTACAATTGTCAGAGCCTCAACACCTCATTCACGTGACATGGACATGATCAAGTACCGACTCAAGGAGACTAATACCTCCTCTCCAGTTACCAGCACACATCCCCCTGCGCCATTTGCAAGACCCTAAGCATTGAAGGGAGCAAATACTGATCAGCAAGATTCCAGCAGATCACACACAATAGCACTAAAGTTGGAAGATAATAGTTATAGCAACAGGAACAACAATGGCACATTCATCTGGTTTTTAGCGAAGGGCTGCTTTTTTTAGCATTTATATATATAACAGTACATTACAAGCCTGAATCAAAAGACAAGTGGAAGAGAATTTTGAACCCGCATTTCTTTCAGGCACACATTACTTCAGGCATTTGAAGAAAGTGTCGAACAGCTTCCCCACCCACTTTCTCAAAGTGGAGGAGAAATTGCTCTCAAATGTTGGTTATAAACTTGTAATCTGAACTCCAGCCACTCGGCAGGGCTGCAGAAGAATTTACGATGTGCTAAATATTTCCTTTGTTCTTCCCAGTGGTAGCCTGCTGTAGCAATTAGAAAGCAACTGACTGCACATGTAAACTGTGGCTCTTTTCTAAAGAATGTTGATAATTGTTAGAAGCCTTCATAAGCAGGACTTGCTCTGCTAATACTGCAATACTTTAGATGTGTCTGCATTAATTGTCTGTATGATTTTTTCTCATCTTCTAATCTTAGTCATGTCCTCTAGGTACCTTACTATGGGAGAGAAAGCAGACAGAACTGTCGACCATTGCTATAATTTAGCCATTACTAACTGGGTTCCTGAATCCCTCTGTCTTTACTGGGCACCTAGGTAGCTTCCACAGGAACTATGTGTTCATGTAAATGATCCAAACCACCACCACAACATTTGTTTCCATTGCTGCATGAATATAATACAAAATAAAATGCAATTCTTCTTGATTCCAACAAAGAAAGCAGTGTCCTAAGCCATTCTGTTGTATGCTGAGAGCAGAGGATATCGAACCCCATGGTGGCAAATTTAATGTACGCTTGCTATGAAAGAAATGGCAAAGAAACATGCCTTGGAAAGACTGCAGGTTTTACAAATAGGAAAGATGGCTTTAGGAGCTATCCTCCCCACCAGCACCCATTGCCTTAGACATAACTACAGACAAGGTAATAAGCAGGGCAAAGTAGATAAACTGGTACAGCTGCCATAGGAGGAGCACAGGATGTGCTTAAGGCAGAGGCCGCTCACAAGAAGATGATGAACAAATGCACTAAGCAGTGGCACCACTGCTCTCCTGGGAGTGAGAGCTCATGGTGAGGAATATATTAGCTCTCCTGGGAGCAGCTTTAGCCAGCCTTTTGTGGTCGGTCACCTCCTGCCCAGAGCTCAGTATGCTGGTGCTGGCCAGGAGCCAAGGGCAGCCCCACAACTTTGCTGCCTGTGCTGCCTCTGCAAAAGAGGTTGAGGGCAGAGAGGAAGCCAGAGAGAAAGCTTCCTCTGCGTGCCAGCAGCAGGATCCATGGGATTTGGCCTTGGAATTCCTGTGCAGTCTTAACCACTACATCAAAGTCAGCTCCTTGGCATTTGTATGTTATTGCTTAGCCCCCTGGCTTTCCTAATCCTGGGGATGGTGTACCGTGTTTTCCCTCTGAAGCCTGAGGGAAACACAGTTCCCTAGTCAAAAAGCAGCCAACATCCATTGAAAAGACAGCAAAATACCACCTCTGGCAGGTGACCTTCAACGTAAACCGCTGCACATACAAGTTGAAAGCAAGCTTTCACATACAGGCTTTGATTAGAGCACACGCTCCTCTGTGGTGGCCTTCGCCCTCTTGCACCACCTGGCAATGTCTGGAATCAAGTTATTTATAGTCTATACAATGAGAAGTCAAATGAGTTGGATGGTTCAGAGTTTTGGTAATGAGATACAGAGGTTTCTGTTTTGGGCTTGCTGTGTCAGACTCAGGCTGGACTGGTGGAAAGGAATGGAAGTCATTGCCCTCCAGTTGTTTCTCAGCAAGATGTGGGAAATGGACTTTGTGCACCCTTCCTTTGAAGGCTCTGCAGACAAGCCAAGGAGGAAGGCAGACTGAAGATTTGACCCTTACCAGGCAGAGCGAAGATGCTCCACAGCCAGTGCTTTAACACCTTCCTAAGAATTTGGTGAGACACATTTTCCACAGCAGATCCAAACTCCTTGTGATGAAGTTGGCGGAATGGATCCCAGCTTGTACTACTGCCTCCTATACTTTAAATGTAAGCATGAATGAAGAGACTCTGCAGGCAGCACTCACAGCCATATCTGCCACAAGAGCAAGTTGTGCTTTTACTCTGTGCTATTGCATTGCTGTGTATTTCACACACAGCCCTGCCATCAATTCTTTCATTCAAGACAACAGTTGGTTTACTTCTTCAACTGGCCAGTTTCTCATCGCTGTTATGAACCTGTATTTCTTTGGATTTTTAGGGTAAATTAATAACCTCTGAGATCAAATCATCTTCTGTGCCAATGTGAATGCTGAATATTGTTACAGTTAGTTCCCACAGGACGAAAGGGTTCGTCATCCTGGCACTCCAGTCTCATCAGATGCCTTGAAGCATAACCCATCCCCAGCTGCCATGTTAGAGGGAGAATCCTGACGATCCCATCTTTTTGCAGTTTTAGTAGTGATATGAACAAAAACTCAGTATTTCAGTCCTTTTGTGTCACCAGCAAAATATTGGTATATGTGTCCTGGATTGCTTTTAATATTCAGCTTTCTCATATATAAAAATAAAGACACACCAGGTGATAGGAAGAAATCAGAACAAGGAACAAAATTCAGTGGGAGTTGAAAAGAAAGGTAACACTTAGAGGCTATGTTCAAAAGACTGCAATCAACACATGGAACCAAGGGGATCTATTTGAGCATCTTAGTGCTCATTAATTGCTTGTTTCTTGGAGATATGTGCTTCTGTCTCAGCTTTGTACTGCAGGAGCACTGACACCATGCACATTCCCTCACTCTTTTTTTTTTTTTTTTGTTGCTTTGACCTACTGAGAGGAACACTTTTCTGCAGGCTCTGCCAGTGTAAGAGGATATCAGTTGTCTCCTGGACTCTAACTTTCCATCAAACTGCAGTTGTAAATCTAAGCACTAAATTGATTAATTTTTAGCACTATGTGTTAAGGCAGAGCCAACAAGGCCGAAATATGATTAACTCATTAGGTACCACAGACACATTGCGATAGTCCTTGCTGCAAAGAGCTTCTAATTCAAACAGATAAGACAGGCCACAGATGTAAGAGAAAACAGAGGCGAAGTGAACTCATCTAAATTCTTGAAAGAGTTCTGAATAACACAACAGCGTTTGATGATCATCACCAAAAATTCTAAATGACATCCTACATTTTGGCTCTTTTTTAGCAGAACTGCATAAAGATTTTTGAAAGACATTGTGTTACGTATTTCCTCTTATAAATGGATTCTCGATGTCACAGCATTTATATAAGTAGTCTCTTACACAAGGATTTTAAACAGCTACCATTTAGTGCAACCTCCTCATTCTCCAATGCTCAGATAAATACTGATCTCAATTTACATATTGAAGCCTAGAAAGTCAGGAGACTGGCTTAGCATTCTTCTAGAGAATTCAAGCCAAGGCAAGATTCCAGGATCAACATGTGTGGTTTTGCCTACTCAGTAGGTGACATTTGCTCTGCATTTTACTGACCTATTTTGTAGTTATTCAGTGTTGGGGTCATCACTCTCAAGACTTAAAGTGTGTTGTTTTAGGCTCAGAGGTGTAGGAAAAGTGGATAGAGACAGAGGAGGACTAAGTCATTGTCTTCCACACGAAAGACAGAGCTGTGGAGAGTGGCAGAGAAAGCATCGCTTAATATGACAGCAGTGATTTAACAGCTTGTGTGATGAAATAGAAATCCTTCCCATTAGTTTTTTAAGGTAGCTCTGATAAAACATGGTCATATAGTTTATTTTTACCTCACTGATCACTGCATTTAGAACATTAGCAAGAAGCACCGCAACAATGAAATTAAAGTTATCAAAGTGCTGTTGAATTTCATCCACTTGAACATCAGCTAGAGTCACAGTAACTTGTGCCAACAGCCTCTGATTATTTTTATACTTTGTTTGACAGACACTTCTGGAAATGTCTTCTTGTTTTACGTCGTCAGCAGGGCTCTCAGGCTAAGTTCCTTACGTATCTCTCAATGCTGCTAAGCTGATTGGCATTTACTTGTACCCCCTCACTGTAAGAATCATGGAGTCTGACTTGGCAAGAATCATCTCCTTTTTTTTCTTTATTTTGTTTTGAACAGAACAGCTGCCCTCCAAACTTAAGCCCATCTGGTCTTATTTGAAAAATGAAGGGGCAAAAATTAAAATCAGTTCTCACTAATCAGAGGAAAGTTGTGCATAAACAATTGAAAGGTCTTTTCATACTTATGGCCTGACATTTCCACAAAAAGCTTAATTGCTTGCATGGGCCTAAAGGGTTATGTTCTTTTTTTAAGTTGCATATGCTCTCTGCCAAATACTAGCTTGGACATGCTGTGAGTGATTTTTGGATCACCAGCAGCTCTTGCTATTTTAGGCTCTGTCACAGCTTGAAATTGTAATTAATTTTGAGGATCCTGACAATCATAATTATGACCATCTTGGTTTCTGATAAGGCTCACTTTGCTTTTTTTTTTTTTTTTTGGTAGGAAATCTTTGGATTTAGTATTGGAAAAAAATCCATACTGCAGACTATCATGCTGCAATAAATTTTTAATTTAAAAATTAAACACCTGTCATAAAGTTGCACAGGAAACATGGTTCTTGTGCCATGAAACGTAAAGCCTTCATAAATGTTCCTGTCATGAATTCAAGATTCTCTGAAACTCTATTCATAACACCATGTAAAGGAAAAGCCAATCAAAAGTGACTTGTCATTGCAGTTTTGGATGCTTAGGATGCATAAAAGAGACAACTACAGGTTTATCCAGGAGGAAACATCTATATTTTTGTAAAAGGAAACACTAACTTGAGCTGACTTTTTAGCCAACTACTTTCTCTGTCCCTGATTCAGGTGATTTTTGCTAATCTGGGGTTTCTATCACTCTCTCTTCATCATATCCTTCAGTTTCTCTCTAGTTTTGATTAGGCAATCAAGTTTTGGACATGAGAGATCCCCAAAATACTGCACTGAACTGGTGTTCCAATGGAGCGTTTCCATTCCCCTGAATATTTTCCTGTGGAATAAAAAATATAAAGTTTTGAAAAGTTCTCATTTGTTCCCTGAAACTCAAAAAACATTGTGTTCTTTTATGACAGGTGAAAATTCATGATGCTTACAACTTCCAGTATGGGTTACATTTCACCTTCACATCACTGGCAATTTTTAATAGTAATAATAGCAGGAATACTTTTCCTTTTTGTTTTTTAGAGACATTGAACTAAAAATCCACTGGAGTTGAGGACTGAAACAAGTATAGAGTGAAAAGAAAATATTTGTTGGACCTTTGGATTCACTTCTGATGGCTCTGGGAAATAATAAAGTCCCTCAGCTGTTCTGTGGCCCTTGAAGAGAGAGAAAGCAGCCTGCATTTGCCTAACTGCTTAAGTAAGGACATGCGTCACGCTGCAGTCACTGTTTTCTGAGATTTATCCTCCCTCTTTAGCACCTCCCATTAATAGCAGAAGGAATGACATGGTTACAGGAGGGAGGATGTCCCTTCTGAAAGAACACTGTTGAGTGTTATTTGGAGTACAGGACTCAAGGCCAGCCTGTACCTTGCAGATTTTGGCTGATTTGGGGTACTGCAGAGCCTCAGTGTAAGTAAGGAAGCACTGAAGGAGCTTCCTAGGGTATATATTCCTAGCCCAAGATGATTCCTGGATAAGGAAGTGAAGAGAAGCAGTTCCGTGCAATCCCCTGCCTGTGAAAACAGACAGTTTGGCTGCCTCAGAGTACAAGAAAGAGAGAAAAGCTATGCCAACCCTCTTGTCTGATCCAGGGGCATTTCTTCCATCACTGGGATCAAGAGAAGCTTTTTTCTATGCTCCCCCAGCACAGCAATGCCTGCTTTCATAGCATCCTTTTGTTTTCCCTTGAGAAAGAGTTAACCTTTAGGATACAAAATACAGTTCTGCTTTCCTATTTGTACCATATTCAAACAGTTCTTCCAGGAACCCTTAGCCCTAATATCATGCACATTTGAAAGGATTAATTTTATTTTTTTTTTAATAAATACTGTGAGTTTCCAGCTCCTCTTTCTTCACCAAGAGTCTTCTGGTGTAAACTAAGTAGATACTAAATGCTGGGGGGAAAACACCCTGAGAAACAAACAGGCAATGAAAAGATCCCATTACCTGTTAGGGTTTCTAAAGGAACTTTGTGATTTCATTTGAATCTAGATGTTTTAATGCCTAGAACTAGTAAGCCTGGTTAAATATTTACTAAACAGAATTAATGCATTCAAAACTCTCCTACTTTTACTTGGAGTGGGTAGGGGAGCTTAGAACTTACCATTTTTAATCAGTGAAAAACTCAGATCTAAACATGCCCAGCTTTCAGGTCTAAGCATAGATGTGAGAAATTCATAGGTGATGTCATGTATCCACTTCAGAGCTACAGCCATGAAGAACCTGTCTGTCAGAGAGATTTTTTACCTCTTTCTCAGTTTTTGCCCAATCCTATTTAAATGTTTTATTTTAACATTTCTAAAGAGCCAAAAATCTGCAGTTGGATATGCCCAGGAACCTTTTTTTACAGGACTAAGCAGGTTGCTATTTTTTTCATTCATGACGCTCAATGGGATTTGCAAATTAGTTGTAGCCTCACTGGGTTCTCAAATGAGATTTGCTCTGGTAGCCAGTCCTTTAATAACCTTAAATATTCAAGCCCAGCAAAACTATGACCACCAAAGAGATTAGTAGTGGTTACAATTTTTTATGCAACTTTGGTTCTATCCGTTGTCTGCCTATTTCATACACAAGGCTCCTGTTTGTCCTGGAATATGAATTCCCCCCTCTTAAAACAACTCCAGGCTTTCAAATGAGGCCATCACTAGTAGTAATACTGGAAACCAGGGTTTCCTTTCTTATCTCAGGTGGTCTGCCAATATGTCTGATTGTACTCAAACTTTTCCTTTATTTAGGCCAGTATATTAAAATATTTATTTTTCTCTCCCAGTGTAGCCTCTAGACTGCCTGTTGTAACATTTTCTTGAGGATGAAAAAGAAAATACTGAACACAAAATGGGAAGCACTGAAGCCACTGGGTGACTTAAGATAAAGAAGGAATGAGATGCATGGTAGTCATCAGCTCTAAGACTGTACTTATTGAAATGCCTCTTTAGATATTCCACTTTATTCCACACATAATTTTTACAGTGTGTACTTGATTAAGGAGCAAGATAGTGAAGTTGCACTGAGATACTTTGGCATCAACTTCTGGGTACTTGTCCTCTTCTCCTCTTCCTCTTCACAGCCGTCCACTCAGTGTAAATGTTCCATCAGGACTGTCACTTCACTCTGTTGTACGTTGATTTCAGCCTCATACTACTGCACTGCACAAAGATTAATACCCATTCTGAAATATCTGAGAAGCTTCTGGCATGCTAAACATCACACATTGTGGATCTCTTCATGTGTGTTTTGTCAAGCCTGCAGACTCTGCTGCACACAGCCTCTGAACGTGACTGTGCAAAGCCTTTGGGGGCACCTCAGCAGCAACAGCAACAGATGTAAAAAAGAGGCATAGCTACACAAGCACAGCTCTGAGGGCAAATATCCTGTTTCTTGCACTTTCCCATGTATTTCCAGATTCAGGGATTTCTGAAACATAAGGGGTACCATCACCTCCTCCTATGAAGTCTTCGGGAAGGATTTAACAACTAATTCTTGATTGTCAAAAAAAAAAAAAAAAAAAAAAGAAGATACCTTTTCCAGGTACCTCACTCCAGGAGGGGATACCACCAATCGAGCTGCCCTCCAGCCAGGGTAAACTATCTGTGCCCTGGAAAGTCCTGACACCTACAACACACCATGGTCCCTGCTCATTGTGCCACCTGCTGTGAATTCCTCCAGGCCCTGAGGCAGGCGGGCACTGCCATGGAAAGAATTACAAGGCCAAAGTTTCTCTTTATGCTATGGCCCGAGGATGCTTGAGATTAGGCAGAGCACCACCCTGTGCTGCCAGGGAGCCCTTTGCAGGCTTTGCCTTTAGAGTACAATTTCCCTCCAGATGTAAATGTGTAACAGGCAACTTAGCAGGTAACCACTTAATTGTCCTTTAGCTAGTAACTCCCTGTCCTGGTCATTAAAATATTTTATATACTGCTCAGAGTATGTACATTGTAGTAGCAATTATACTGAAATAGATAAAATAAAACAGACTGATAAACTTGATTGTTTGTTTTCCCTTACTTTTCTTTCCAGACCTGCTATAATTGTTTGCTATAACAGAAAGAGTAGCAATAATGCTGATTAACAGGGTTGCTGTTAAGGCATGGAGTGGATTCTGTTCAAAACTCACGACTTAATTCCCATACATCCTGAAACAAGGCTCCCATTATTTTTGTAAACGGAGAACACTCCATTTTCTACCTATTTTATGCATGCCTCGTCCCCTGAGAAGTATTGTGTTGGGGATTGATCCTCAGATCTGCCAAGGAAATCTTTAGAACATTCTCTGATTGTTCAGAATTCTTTTAGGCTCAAAACTTCACTCTACATTGCAACTCCCACCAGCACTTCACAGTGGTTGAACTGCATGTCCAAAATCTTTGTGGTACAAACCTAGATGCAAAGCCTTCCCTCCTCTATAGAAAGAGTCTGCTTGGTATATCCTATACCCAGTAATTCACTATCATTTCAATCTATATCATGCTCAGCCTACTTGGAAAGTTGTGGAGAAATGCTAGCTGAGTAACTAACACAAAAGCATTAAAAAAGGTACCCTATTTATTTTACTTAAACTAGTTTAATAAGATAAAGTGATGCCTCAAATAAAATGAAACAAAACAAAACAAAACCCCTCAGTAGTATTAAATTTTTTGTTCTCACAGAAATCTAACCATTCACTAAAACATCAAATTATTTTTATTATTATCATCCATATTATCACAAATTTGTAAGATTTTTAGACTTTAAATCTAAAAGGGAAAATGATGGTTGATGACCCCAAAAGGACAAAAAATATATAATTACATATAGCTGTAATTCATGAGCAAAATATTGCTGTTCACTATAGCATTGAGACTTGTTTAGAAAGATACAAAGAGATGGTGCAGGTTTTATTTCCTCAGGGAGTTTGTTCCAAGGACATCCTTTACATATAAAAATATGTGGGTTTCAGCTTCAGTGCATTTAAATTTTACACATTTGTTCTTCCTAATTATTTTTCTTACCACATGCAGGAGGTATCTAGTACTTCTCTTTACTCTGAACATCACCAAATATCACTGAACATCAACAACATGAAGCACACCATCAGTGGTCTCCGCAAATGTTAAAACCAATTGGATTTTCTGATGTGCTCCTGGAAGAAGATCTGTTTCCAACTAGTTTAGACTGTGCCAAAGTCCAAGGCTCTTGAAGAAAAGGCCTTCTATGAAGTTAAGGAAAAAAAAAAAGTTCTAAGATTTGAAAAGCCACAACTAAATAGGAAGTAATATATTGATTTTATGAATAAACAATGATGAAGATTAGAAACTTATTGAAAAAGCCTGTGAAATCATTATTTAGCTCCATTATACATTTATTAGTAAAGAAGTAAATGGCAGTGCCCTTACTAACTGAAATTGGTCAAGTACTCTTGAATATTTGCAAAGAAAATGAGAACCTTATTCCTAACTTCAAGCTGACACCAGAAGGCATCTAGTTTGTTCTGTGGAGAGGGATCAGTTACATGTTTATTTATAGCCTGTGAACCAGGATGACAAAATGTGGGCCCATAACTCGAATGGGCTCCCAACACTTGCTGTCAGAGTATTGCACAACAGTCTCACAGAGAGCATGTGGCTGCCCTGCTTTTCAGGGTAAGAATGCAACTGCTCCTCTGTGGCTGCTCCAAACAGCAAAGGTGTCCAAGCAAGCCCAGCATGATGTAGCACTTCACCTTCTCTCATCTTCTGAGAGATAAAGATGAAGGTCTAACCTCAGTTATTCTATTCTATAAATACGATATTTATATAGTTAGAGTTAATCTTTTAAACTGACCCTCTTTTTCTTTAATTTCCTTTAGTTTGCTTTCAATATAGACTCTTTTTTTCGTTGGGTTGTATAACAGCTTCTACTTTTTTAATCATCATTTTATATGTTATGATATACATATCATGTAGTCACAGAGCATCATGAGAGAATCCCTCCAGCTTCAAGACCCATGTTCCTGACATCCCTGTCTGGCTTTCAGCTATGATTTGCTTCCTATTTGCACTTGGGAAATAGGGCATGGCAGAGATTAAAGGCTGTGCCATAGTAGAGACACACTGCCTAGATGAGACCCTGTAATTAAAGAGATCTTGATAAAGGTAAATTCCAAAACAGCATCATGGGTCCTCCCTTTCATTTGATGTCACAAGGAGTACCTGAAGAATCCACATGTGATTCTTGTTTCTAACATCACCTGATGCTACTTTATTCCTGCCTCAGCTTTTGTCATCTCTTTGATCTTGGAACCAGAATCAGGGCTCAAACATTATAAAATTAAGCAGTGGCCTTACTAATGCTACTGTTTTCCAAAGAAAAAAGTTTAAGGTGTCACTGCACCTTTATAGGAACACTGTTTTACTGAGCCCTGTTTTTTCTAGTTGAATGAGGAATGAAATTAACTACTCATTTTGCAATCCTCACATCAGCAAAAGCCACATAATTAGAATTACCAAAATCATAGAATCATAGAATCATCAAGTTTGAAAGAAACCTTTAAGACCATCCAGTCCAGCTGTCAACCCAGACTGCCACCATAACCTCTAAACCACTAAACCACATCGACCAGAGACAGATCCAGACTCCCCTAAAGCATCTCCAGTTGGGCGAACCTATTCCAGTGCTTGATCACCCTAACAGTGAAAATTTGTTTTCTAGTATCTATCTAATCTGAATCTCCCCTCTCTAAGGCAATTGCCTCTGGTCCTCTGGCTGCAGGCAGGAAAGACCAGTCCCCTGTAAACTCCTTTCAGGGAGTTGTAGAGAGCAGTGAGGCCACCCCCTGAGCTTCTTCTTCTTGAGACTAAACAAATCCAGCTCACTCAGCTCTCCTCATACACGGGTTTTCTAGACCCCTCATGGGCCATGTTGACCTTTGCTGGATCTATGTAAGCTCATGCTTGGATTGTGTCAGGGGCATCCTTGAGGAGAAAACTATGGTATCCCTAGGACAGCTGCTTTTCCTGCAGCTTCATAAAAACCAGTAGTTTCAAAACCATTTGTTCATACTGAAAATTCAGTAGATGCAGATTAACCTGGGGAAGGGACATCAAAGGGTCCTTGTTAGCATGAGCTGCATCTGCTTTGTGATGAATGTGCTGTTATAGGCCTGTACAGCCTCCCAGTCAGACTGGACCACTGTGGCTGCAGTTCATTATTTTCCTAAATATTTCTGAGCCTATACAAGTTGAAGAAGTTTCCTGACAGGCTCTGGTTTTGGTAGTTGGAGGAAAGTATTCAGAAGTGATGGCGGTACTTAATTTTTAAAGGAAGAGGCACGGAAAGAGCACACAGATATTTCTTAAATAAGAAGTGGGCAGGATGTGTGATGGGTCCAAGCCAGGTCCTTAATAAAAAGGATGAGGTCTGTGTTCCCCAGAGGGCTCATGACGCCACTTTGGAGTTTGCACTCAGCAAGAAGCAGCTCATATTGCACACCGCATGACACTGGAATAGGACTGACAAACATCAGGAAGTCCCCAATGGCTGCGAATTTGGCAGCGCTGTCTGAACCGGCCCATTGCAGTGTTCATGGCCCTGGTGAGCGTACTCGGGCCCAGCTTCAAACAGATAGCAGAACCCTGGCTTTTTGATTTAAGGCACTTCACTGTTTCAAAGAACGTGGAAACTGAAATAATACAGGTTGCTTCTGAAGCCCAAGGTGCACCGGCTAAATCATAGGGAGCTGAAACTTGTACAATGACTGTCTGGTTTAAATAAGACCATTAACATTCCTCACTAGCAATCATATGCATGCATTCATATTAAAATTCTAATAAAAATATTCAAACCACATCTGGGAACGAGTATTCTAGGTCACACCACTATTGTAAATTTTCAGCTAAGCCACTGACTTCTCAAAAAGAGTTTCTACTGGAAATGTTGACAGGCCATTAGCTAAGTACAGTGGTGAGAATGGCACTGACCATGAGACAGTTTAACAAATAATAAAATACTAGTAAACAGATGAGGCTTTAAGCCTATTCATTAGGCTCACTTTCTGATGACTTAAAACAGACTGCTTATTTCTCATCCATAAACACTCCCAGGCAGTGGAAATCTGTCATGGATAGGGCTGGTGTGACAAAGTTTGTTTAGTTCTAGAATACAGTAGTCAGAAATATGCAAGAAGCCACATATGGTGACAGAGCGCCCTTAAGTCTGTAAAGTTGGAGAGAAATTTTCTGGTTAAAAATTCTGATATGTTATAATAGTGTGTGTTATCCTACTAAAAATTAGATATCTGTGGGACTAGTTTAGAACAATGGGACTGCTAAGAATATAATTACTAAAAAGTGAAACCATTGTCTGAAACAGTCTCCGGCTGGAGGGTTGTGTGGTGGGAAAATATTTTAACGGGGTTTCCTATTAGTGTGATTGTTTTCAAGATGTAACACTCGTACTGGAATAGAGTGGAATGTTCACCATGTGCGTCTCTCTAATAGATGGTAAGTACTTCATGGTGATTTTGTTTTTTAAACCCCTTCTTTCTGATTTTTGCTCCATAAATTCACAGGCTAACACAGCGTGTGCTCACATGATGTATTTACACTAGAGAAGCAAACGTTAGAGAGCGGGATAGGCAGATCTGTGAAAAAAAGAGGAAGCATCAGAGTTTAAGATATATACTAAGACAAAAGACTGCATGGTATAGCTCATGGGATCCAAAGCCAAGCCTACCCCTGCCAACAGCTCTTAGCCAAAACTTCTTTGCCTGCAAATCCTGACAATTTGCAACCACTCACGCAGAAAATATTCGCAGTACAGCTCTGCAAGCATATAAAATGTAGGTAAAATCTGGCAAAAATAGGGGGGAAAAGAAATAAACTGGGACATTTTTATTAGTTCCATTCTTCTGTCATTTGCCTGTTGGTCATAGTGTATAAACTTGTAACAAATGTGTTCCATTAATAGGTTTATTTATACAGCAGTATGTTCAAACCCATTTTTTACATAGAGTGTATTTTTATATTGATAGTGGGTTTCTGTGCAACATAGAAATACATGCTATCATTTTGTAGTTTTGGTGTTAATGAATGATAAGGTATTTCCATGTTACAAGGCTATATTTATTCCTAAGCCTTCTTATACCTTTATATTTTTTCTCCAACCCTGTGAAAATAGTTTTTCCTTGAATAGGAAAGGCAGAACTGACAGTTGCCCCAGTGGAGATCTTAGGTAAAGCTGTTACCCACTTTTACCACTTGTTCTTGTTACAAAACTAGCAGCTTCTGTGGGCTATCTTAAGTACCCTTCCAAGACTGGTGAAGTGAAGATCCTTTTTGTTAAGGAGATCTTCCTCAAAGAGATCTCCTTTGGGGTGACAAAACTGAGCAGTTTGATCATCTTTTCTGAGCATTGGTCCTCTAAATGGTCTGCCCACACTTCTCCTGCCATGGAGGTATATTTAAGCTAGACCACTATAATGATGGACTTTGAATTGTCTTTTAGTATTGAGATTATAAACACAAACAAAGAAGGATGAAACTCCTCAGTTCAGCATTATGCAAATGTCACATGTGTACAGCAGTTCTGCACTTCTTTGGAGAACATAGAATTTATGCTAAGATCTGTGTGTGTATAACCTGTTTGTGTCCTACAGAAGAAACCTAGACTGCAGAAATAATTCATGCAGATGTTTTGCTACAGTTCCATCTTTAGTTGCACTTGCCTTCAATTTCACTATTCATGTAATTTATGGAGGGATCTATGTTAACTAAAATACAGGTGGAATTTGCACTGTACATATACCGATGCATCGATGGCACAGAACTTTCTCAAGTGTAAATTACAGCATCTTGGCCTAGCTAGCATATACATAATTTAGTTTTGCTTACTCTAAGTTCATGCTGAGTGAAATTCTGATCCAGCAGAAGTCAATGGTAATTCTGTCTTTGATTTTTATCAAGTGGCCCAGTACTTCCTATCCTGTATTTCCAGTGGGGTTTTGATTTCTTTTTTCAGAGCTTTATGTTACTCTAATTCCTTTTCTTGGATGATTGCTTGGATGATTGGATAAGTGGCTCTTGCTTTGGTTGTTTAATTTCTAAGTATTATGGATCATATGCCATAGGGGAAAACCACTGTTTAAAGTATTAGTTTCTCCCATTAATTTAGGTTTCATCAGTATTAGGAAAACTTAAAAAATAAGTGTTTTGTGAAATGTTTCTCGTAATCCCTTCTGTGCTAGGACATCCTCTTCTTCTTCTGCAAGTATATGCTAGAGAAATTGACAAACTTTTTCTCTAGAACTTGTCTTCATAATTTCAGTGCTTTTTACAATGTGAAATCTATCTCCTTTTACAACTCAAAGCAGACTTAGACTTGTTTATTAGAAAGAGAGAAGAGCAGTCCATCTGTGGCGAATATTTTCAACTTTAATGATACATCTTTGAAGTTTGTTTTCACAGTTCCATCATGGCATAAAGCTTCCTTTATGTATGTAGTCCTGTGGTGTTAACATACTTCAAGAAGATAAGAATTTAGAAATAAAGTGGAGATTTAAAAGAAATTCTCCTGTGTCAGATTCTGCTTCGCTTCTGTAAGACAGTCTGAGGAGATTCACTTAAACCTAGGGGACTGTTTACAGAACAAGAGCTAATGTAGCTAAAGCTATTGAATTGTCTGGCCTGAGTTTTGGTAGAATATCAGATCAGCATTTGCTCATCTTCCAATTGTATACTCCTGTTGCTTTTTAAATCCCGAGCACCTTCTTCTCCAAATAGCTGGCAAAAGATGACTGGCCATCTCGTTATGGTTGTCTGGGCAGTAGCTCTGTACCTCACTACAAAAAAGGTATCAGACCGTTTCAAATCTCCTGCTTTTGCTGAAACTTCTACTAAAAATACCCCTCCTGAATCTTGGGGCCTGGTGGTAGTGGCTGCCACCAGACACAGAAAGCATGTCAGGTTCTAATGCAAGGACCTCTGCCATATGAGACAAAAGTGGTCTAATTTCAGGACAACTGAACACTGAGGGTACTGCTTATGCAGCATTTTTACCCAATTGCTTAACAGGTGAAGAAAAATACCTTAGAAAAGTTCTTAGGATAGTCCCATTGTTTAAACCCATGCTCTTATTGTTGATACTCATACTCAGTCTAATAAAAGGACCACTCGCTTCTACTTTGTGGAAGTGATTGAGATACAGTTCAATATCAAAGCACTTTCAGAGCCACAGTATAATTTCTTCTATACTATTACTTTACAGAGACTGCCTCCATCATTTTCCTTATCAAACAAATCCTTTGTCTTTAGTATCATGAATCCTAGAATGTTGGAAGGGACCTTAAAGACCATCTAGTTCCAACGCCAGCCCCTATGGGTAGGCGTGACTTGTCCATAAGTGAGGCTGTGCTGGTTGTCTTGAATCACCTCCTTGTCTTGCACTAGCCTTGATGTTTCATCTGTTTTTCTGAGAAATAATGGCAAAAGATGAAGTTAATAGTGAGCTTATATATGTAAAACATTACCAGAGGCTGTAAAATAGAAGACTTTGGCTAATGTATGCTCTTTAGGCTTCCACAGGAGTTCTTTGCAGATTTCAAGCTTGTGTACATTTACAACTCTTTACACCCTCAAAAGTGACAAGCAACACTTCTGAACTCTCAGTTGTTTAAAGATGGCACTACCTTTCTACATATACGTGAAAAGTAAGTGAGAAAAATGGGGTTTATTTATATTTAAACAAATCATGGTGACTTTACTAGTTGTACTTTATTAAATCTCTGACTTTGAAGGGAAAAAAAAGAAGGTTAAGCACAAGAATTTATAAAAATCTTTTCTAGTTGGACTTTTCAGTGCATGGATGGAAATTAAAGTGCTTTTTGTGCTAAAGGGCAAAATAGATGTGTTGTGGTGATGGAAATAGAAAGAAAACAAAAGGCTGAACAAAATATAGAAACAAAACAAAAGTCTTGGTAGTAAAACATTTTTTTCTATATTTCATAAAAACAAAATCAAGAATTTTATGGTGGTTGAAAAACACCTTAGACTTTTGGTGTTCATAAAATTACAAATTATTATTTTACCAGAAAAAAAAATTAGATCAAACTAAGAATTAGAATTGTATGTTTTCAAGAGTTTTTTTCATATCAAAAATTAGCAGCTGCTGGTTTTAAAATGGTTTTTAATCAGTCTGTTGAAGGCAACTCTAATGGGGAAAATGCTTAGCTTTAATAAGAATATTAGAGGATGCACCAAATATATTTATCCCACACATAGAAATCAAATATAGCCTTTCTCAGTATAGACTTTAAGAACTGGAATCACTGGTTTACAAGAAATAGCCACTAAACCTGTTGATATCTGAAAGATTTACTTTTTACATATCTGTGGCTTTCTTTTTCTCTTTTCTTGACTTTTGACATTTTTTTCATACACTTACTATTTACCACTTGCCCAAGAACTAGGGCAATTACTAACTACTAGGATTCCCATGGAGGTGTAAGAAGTCTTGTTGACAGCATTCACCACCTGCCTCTTCTGTAAATAGAGGATTTGTTTACAGCCTTACAACATGCAGCACCTGGGTAATCAAAGCTCTGGACCTCTGCAAGGTCTGCAAACTCAGATTTTGTAGTTTCCTGAAAATAATCATTCTTGCCTTATTTCCTTATTTTCCATAAAATAATGATAGAAATACTTATGCACATTTCAAGGGCTAAATTTTACATCACTGATGTATAATTGTCAGGGAAATATCTAAAAACTGTTAAGTATTCCTTTAATTAAAGGCAGCTTCTACATTATGACAATAGTTATGGAATTATCTTACAGTGTGAGTGGAAGAAGCCAAAAATGAAAATGAAAAAAAAAATCACAGAAAAAAGACAGAAAATTAACTGGCTGTACTCAGGAGACTAAATTAAGGCATAAAGAATAGTGCCTTAATCTCAAAGGAAATCCTACTAAATGTGAAGTATTGCTAAGCTATATAATAATCTTGCTAAACTGACATAAAGTTCTACTTTAACTGAAATACAAATATAATTTAGAGAATTAAATATAATAAGGTCTATAAATCTCTCAAGCATTTGTGTACAAACTACAGGTGTGATATTTGCAATACAAACATGATACATACTGAGTCACTTCAAAGAGAAGGCGATTACAAGGGGAATAAGCATGGGCCAATGTCAACACCTTGTTATGTCAGCATTATAAATTTCACTAAACTCAGCTGCTACAAGACTGTAATTCCTTCTTCCATGGGCATTTCTTGCAGATAATAATACAGGCTGCAAATACTAGAGAACCTCAGCAAAATTCAGAGCAAGAACTCTGTCCCATCAAAGATCTCTTTTAGTGTTTGTCTTTAGGCCTGTTTCTCCATCATTAAAATCTGCAAGAATGTAAATTGCCAAGTACTTCCCAGAATTAAAATTACAAAGACCGCTTTTTCTTCCTCTAATTTTCAGCCAAATATTAGTGATAACAGGGGAAAAAACCTTCACCACATTTCTACTTACAGAGACTGAGAAAATTCTTGTTTTCTGATGGAGGAAATCTACCCCCTCTATAGGGAACTAGCAGGTATGTCAGGGCAATATTGCTTTGCTTTTCCAGGTTGTTCTACTTGAGAATAATTGCTGAAATAAACCCCTTTTTGTAATAAATTCTTCCTTTAAGAAAGTACTAATTACTTCATCAGTACTGCTCACTTTTAGAAGTCCCGTTTCCCATTATGTTTCATTTACAGCTGTATGCATGAGACCAAACAGGACAAGTAAAAAGAGTCCTGAGCAAGCTCACTACCTCACTTGCCCTCTCTTAATCTATTCCTCCTGAAAAGCTTTCATCACAACAAGACTTTTTGGAACTTTTGAACAGGTGAAAGCAAATCTGATACAAGAGCATTCCTGATTTTCTCCAGGCACTCTGGCATAGATGCTGTTACTATTAATCTCCAGAAGTGAAGGTTCCAGGAAGGGAATGAGAGAAAACATCTCTGTCCCATCATCTGGAACCAGGTGGATGAAGAAAGGGCTCCAGCACTGGTTGCCCTCCTTCTTACCAATTCATCAAAGTCAATCCATCTCTGAATTTGCATAACTAACTGCATGTTTACACAACTTAAAAAGTATCTCCTCTTGCTGCCAACCATGGTAATGCCATATCTTAACTCCTACACTCTCTGAGCAAATCCATGATATATCTGAGCATCGTTAACTCAGTTGATATTACCTAAGATATGAAAGATTTATTTATTAATTCCCACCCCCAAATCAGTAGTATTAAATTCCATTCACAATACAGTGCAATTATTTTAAAAGTTGTTGCCTGTTTTCAAAAACAAAACTTAAGGAAAATTGATGCATTTAAAAAAAGGATAATATTAATAGGATACATGATGAGGAGGACTGCTATAAGGATTTTAGTATTGGCCTGCTAAGGTTGAGTAAATTGCCCATAAATTATTCAGTCTTCACAAGTTCTGAGCAGTAAAGCTGTTATTACACTTTGCACACTATGTACCTCTAATATCCAATCTGAAGTTCATTTATCAACAACTACTCTTGTGTAAACAATCTATGAAGAAACCTGACTGGTTTTACTTATTATTGATGATCTTTCAAAACTCAGAAATTGCCTCCTCTTCAATTTCCTACTGAATTCTTAGGTAATCACCTCATCAATAGTTCTCAACAAAAATAATTGCTTCCAGAACAAAACTTTCCCCAGAATTTAGGTCCTTTAAGCTGGTCCCTCTCAGAGCTTCAAAAGTGTGAATAATGAAACTGTGCGTTTAAAAAAAAAATCAGGATGTGTATATGCTTTTATGAAGTCAGAAGTGAAGAAAAGTTTTCCCAGAACAGGATATGGGGCAGTAAAAGTGAAACACAGGCCTTTTAGGATACGTGCTTCGGTTTTTCTTGTTTTGTTTTTTACCATGAAGTTCAATCTTCAGTCGCATTTACACAGGAGTACAGGTCATTCAAATGCTAATAAGGCACTCACATTCACAGTCAGTCCCAAGTGTAGTCAGCTAATGGAAAAGGTGAGGAAGAGAACTCTGTATGCCTTTTCATGACCTGGTGTGCTATAGGGCAAGGAGTGGAGACTTACACTGCTTTGTTCTCATCTGAGGTCCACTTCCCTCGTGTCCATTTCCTCCACTCTCTTTCTCACTGTAGTAACAAAGACGTTTTGAAACCAGGGCTGGAGTGGCCACTTGTAGGTCTCAGAACAACTTAGAGCTATGGCAAAACCTACACCATTTGGTTTTAATTGCTAAAAAAAAATGCTAAGTATCTGTTACTAGGAAAAGAAGAATATAATGGGAAGGGTGAGGAAGGATAAGCACATTTACCTCGATGAACCTCTGCCTCCTGTTTTAAGCTACTCAGGACTGCTTTGGAGACTGCTGTCAAAAGCATCCTTTTCCCATCCCAGAACAGCTGTTGCCCAAAAGCAAACCAATGGTGAGAAAGATATGCATGTACCATTGCATCAATACTCGACCACACACAGCCATCTGTCTGACAAGCTCTTCTACCCCAAAAACTGAGAAGGCACATAACCTCTACTTGCCCAATTTGGGAAAATTGGCAACGTGCTGCTCAGGCAGCTCTCACTGCTCTGGATGTATCAACATTGTTATGTTAGCTGAAACAAAGTTATTATGGCCTTATGTAGTTTCAGATAAGTATCTTCTTATCTTGTTTAGAATTAGGAGCTGGCGGTTTCAGAAAGTACATCGAACAATTAGCCACTGCTGAAAGACTGTTCCCTCATCTGTGCAGTCCAGTAGTTACAGTAAAAATGCCCTCACAAAACCTATAGATATGCATCAAATCATGCTCCAGTTAATACTAGAACTGAAGTGATTCTTTACATCAACTTCAATCAGTGGATTACCATGCCAGAGGAAATTATATTAGTAATTTCTTTTGTGTGGTTTACATGGGACTAGCTGGTAAAATCCCTGGGGCAGAGACCATGGCTACCTCTGCATTTACGAAGTGCAGTTAAGGACCTCCCAGCAGAATATATAAATTATGAGTAAATGTTAATAAGTAACCAAATGTAAATATAATAACTACATTAATAACTACTAATATATTACATAAACAGATTAGACCCATTGGAAGAATGCAGAAACCATGAACATTACTGATTCATTCACAGTACACTTATTACTTCACAGCCAGAACAAAACAAACTTTCCTTTTGCTGGATCTTAAGATTTCAATACATAAAGAATGATTTAATAGGAAGTGTAACCTCAGGATTAACTAACAGATATGTACAAAGCAGACCTCTACAACTTTTGTTTAAATCCCCTTAACTTAACCACTTAATTTCTAATTTATATATCTGAGATTCAGGACGAGGTCCTCACAGAAATGAACACCTAAAGAGTCTGGTCAGAAGTATCCCAATGCAAGAAAACATTGCAATACCTTCTGTACAGGAAGGGTAATTGCCTCTAAATGCTATGCCTGGCTTTCTGCCTACTACCATTCTGACAGTGCTGCAAATAAACTAGCAGTTTAAATCCATAAATGCTTATAGATTATACTGGAGCTGTAATTTACACATTCAGAAATGTCTGAAGTCTTTGAACAGAACATTTTAACAGGACAAAAGAGCTTGTACTTTGAAATAAAACAGGTTTTCTGAAAATAGTCTTTGACATAATTTTTTTGAATCTCTGCTTTTCATTTTATAGTTTTTCTCTGTTTCCTTTCTCTATTGCACACCACCTGCAAATAAATGAGTGAAATTGCCTGAGCTTCATTTAATCTTATGCTACTAGGAGAATTGAATTCAATCATGCTTCTGGAAGTAACAGTTATTTTTAGTGTAATGGCAATATATAATGTCATTTGTAGCATCATTTGGCAATGACATTTTTACTTCTATAAAACATGTTAAAAAATTTTTGGCAAATCATTCCTTGCTGACTATATGCTATTATATTATAATGCAATGCAGCAACAACGTGATGTTACAGTGTAGTAAATATATCTTGGTATGAATCTGTATTTGAGTTTATTGCATAACAAGCTCTATCCTGCTGACAAGGACACCGATTAATGCTTCGCTATTGCTTTCGCTGGAAACCTCAACATGCCTGAAAGTTGACTGGCACACACAAATACTGACTTACTTAGACCACTTCTGATCAATGACAGTAAAAAGAAGTCTCTGGTTTATGCTACCTATATCTGTAATCAAAAACCATTTTCAAAATGCCAAGTTTTACATCACGCAGATGTGAAAGCTGCTTCAAATAGATTTTTAGTAATATTATGGTGGCCATGTCAGAGTTATTCCATTGAAGAATCTTGTAAATGGATAAAAATAACCAGAGAGAAGATTTAAAAAATGGTGGAAATTCCTAGAAGTAATCAGAAGTGAGGAAAGTACATCTAACATAAAACTGATTAAAAAAACAAATTCAAGGGAATTACACTAAGCAGCAGCATAAACATTTAATGGTACAGCTTAAAATGTTCACATTTTTATAAATCATCCAAGGATTGCTCTTTATTTTATTTGTAATGAAATGAAATATGAAACAAGTTTCTACAGCCAGAATAAACACGGATGGATGTGGGGCACACCCTCTGTCTTCCCACCGTGCCAGAGGCTCTGGAGGTGAGGTAATGCCAGCCCTGACATTTCTCCTGCCTCCCCAACAACTTGACCCGATGTTGTCTCTGGAACACATCTGAGAGTGACTTTAGGTCTACATCTGCACAAGGAAATGTTCTGAAGATTGCTCTTCTGACCTAAGGCCATCTGTCAGAGCAGTGTTTCTGTAAGGCAAAAATTCTCATTATCAGCTCTCTCATTCTCCAGTATAGGATGAATGCCTGGACTAAACAAAGAACCAGGAATGGTGCTTGACCCATACCACAATCTGAACTGGACCAGTGTATTTTTTAGGAGAATGCCAACTGGTGAGAATGAAACTACAACAAGAAGTAAGCTAACAGATCCGTGTGCTAGTCCTGATCAGTACAGACACAGGTTTTGTATCCCACAATGATCAGGGAACACATGGATCATAAAAAAAAAGTACGGCCCAACATTTTCCCTGGGTCAGCTCCGTGGATTACTTAAATGAAACTTCATGAAACTTCCATGAAACATGATGGAAAGGTATGTTGCAGGAAGCAGAGTGGGTCTCTCCCAGGAAAGAAAAAAAAGATCCTGGTGAAATGGCAGGATACATAAGATAAATTAAGATCATCAAGCACACTTCATTCCACCTGCACAGGCAGCTGAAACAATGCAGATTCTCCTTTGCACTTAGCCAGCTTCGTTTGAAGCAAGCTTTAGAGACAAAACTTGCACTAATTTCAGTGGGGCCTTTGTCTGTGTACGGCGTGCAGAACAGAGCCCTCTCCTGGTAAGCACTGAAGATAATTGAGGACATCCCTGGCACTGTATTTGGCACTGCCTGCAGCACATATCTCTGTGATGAAGTATTGAACGTAGGCACTCAAAATAAAATATTAGAAAAGCTTAGCTATTTGGAGCCATGGAACCTTATGATTGAGGTCAGATTTGTTTGGATTAAAAAATATATGAAAATCTAAGTAACACTGAAATGATGGCATACTTGAAAACTGAAACCAGAAAATAGGTTATATAACATACTTAAAGGCACAGTTGGCATTTCAAGATCACAATGACTAGCCAGTTATAACCTGTTTTTGAACCCACAGCTGAACCCTGCATGTCGAATTACTGAAAAGGGTGGGTCACCTTCTTTTTAAACCTGAAATCTGATAACCAGGTCAAAAGAACCCCCATTCATTCTTTCTTTTTATGACTATAAAGCCATGAAGCACCAATAATAACCTTAAGTATATAGATCAACACTCTTTGCCTAATTAACATGCTTTTGGATTTCATACTTGAACCTGAAAATAAGAAACCGTATTTCAAAGCCCTGCTTTTGCAAAACAAAATTTGCATCAGGTACCTCATCTGGATGCAGGACATGATAGGCACTTAAATAAGTCATAATGATCCATTGCCAAAATAGTGGCTCTCTGTCACTAGCTTTTCTCAGAATAACTTTTACCATAATACCTTTGCTTAAACAGCTACACAACCTTATTGTCACTGAGATGCAATGCAAAAGAATATTGGTTTAATTTTAAAATTATTTATTAATATTCCAAAGCCCATATTGTTTTTAGCAACATATACAAACATGATTCGCTGGAGCCACACTACTCGTGGCTGTAACTTCACTAGATTTCACAAGGTAAGTAGGGTTGGGCCTGTAGTATTTTCATGGAAGATTTCCAAGGAAATTCCAGGTTACTCTATGAAATGGTATTTGTGCAGCGTGGCATTCTTCTGCTGACGCAGTATTGAACAGAAAGGATATGATCACAAGTGCTGTCTTTAATTAAGAGGCAAAACCAAGGATACTGAGCCCTTGTGGGCATTAAACACCCTATGGCAGTTTTTGCCAGTGTAGGAGTGCCTGGCCAAATACCAGATAATTACATCCTGCCTACTTACATTCCCATGTTGCTTTAAATGGATAAGGTATTATTCTTCTATTCTGGTGTAAAAGTGAATTCTGCAGCCCTTCCTTAGGCTCTGTTAGTACTATTTCAAGCATGACCTTCTCCATGTTCATACAGAGTCATTTATGTGAACCAATGCATTTTACTACATTTTGGATTTGCCGCCTTCTGAAATCACTTCCACTGAGCTCATGGGAATTTACTTCAGCCTAAAGACATTGATTTAACAGAAGTCACCATTTAATTACTGCCTGTGAGTCATACTTAAAATGAATCTCTGCAAAAAATTGTCTGATTATCAGATCAGTTTCTGTAGGACTCCCTTCAGTACATGCAATGCTCAGTTTCGGTGTAACCCTGCCCACCCTCACCAAAACCAACAGCAAAACAGCAGCTTCAGATGGTTCAATGGCATCAAGACCGGGCTCCTTACTGGGAGACTTGCCTTGGGACCATACCATGTACCAGCAGTGCAGGCCTCCCACACCTCCTCAATTTGAGGCAAGTTACACTGAACAATGACAGATAATCTTTTCAAGTCAGCTGTACATTTTAAGAGAGAGTTAAGAGCTTGCTTTAAAGTGCTATGTCCATTAATACAACCAATGTTACTACAGGACTGTTCCCCACAACAGGAATTCACTTCATTGAAGTGGAAGGAAACCAGACTTCACAAAACCTTCATTACTATGTTCAAGTACCTCACACTAGACCACTGAGCTGCCACTCACCAAAGTCCCCTGGAAAGGAAGGAGTTGTTAGCATGTTTCCCTGCAGAAGGAGCCTGTTAGCAAGATGGGTGCTGGCATTAGCCACAACTCAGTCTGTGGCAGGGCTGTCAATCATGATTATTCCTACAAATCTGAGTTTTCTCCCCTTCCAATTAGTCTCTAAACTCTCGTTTTCAAAATTAATTTCCTATTTCTGGCTTGTCCTACACTATGTCAATTTGAAGGCTGTTTTTGGACGGCTTTTTGGTTTAAAAGTTTTTCTAGCTGTATTTGTGTAGGTCAAAAGAGTTTTCCAAGTCTGTTCTCTTTCTGAGTGGTGAGTCTTCCAAGACAGCAAACACAGGGTTTTTATAGACTTGTTTTCATGAAGATTCAGTTATCTGAAATCTGAAATTATTTAGGAGAAAAATGGACATGTTAGAATTCATTGAATGCAAATTACGAAAATCAAGGGCTTGAGTAAAATTAAATAGCTTTAAATAGTATCAACAAATGCAAAGTGACAAAAGAGATGGCAGGTAGGAAAGAATTTTCACAAATCCATACTTTTTTCCCCCTCATTTCATGTGACTTGCTGACCTCAAAAGCTTCTAATATTCATGACTTCTGAAGCCCAAGACTTTTCTCTCACATCTCTCTCCAAATATAGGGCCTAACTTTTGCCTCCTCTTTTAAATCTTTTACTAGACCCTTCGGAGAGTGAAGTTAACTTGACAGAAAGAGGGTGATGAAGCTGGTTGAACAAGAGCCACTCAATCCACTCAGTGAAACTACAGTCAGAAAATAATATAAGGTGAAGGGTAAGAGTATGAAATGTGACTAAGCAATTAGGGATTTTCTTCCGCTTCCCCACACAAAGGAGCAAAGAGGACCAAATGCAGCTGCTGAATTTCTTGCAGAGAAGAGTGTTCCGTTTCAGGGCAGGAAAGGACTTTGCCTTCATCCACACTGACCAGCTTGAGAAAAAGGAGACAAATGTATCCTATAAAAGGATATGCCGACCAGTCCTGTCGTGTAGCACTTGATCATACTTGATCATTCAAATTCAGGATGACTTTTTAGTGTTGGTTTCTTCCAGAAAAAACAAAGGGAAAAAATAAGTGGGGACTTCACTACCTGTACTCCAGCGGATTGGCATTGATCAATCCTACCCTTCAGGGCTCCCTCCTTTGCTCCCATCACTACTAACTGTAGATGTCAGGGAGTAGCGAAGGCAAAAGGTCCAGGCCCCGGGCTGCGAGGCCGAGGACCGCGGGAGGGACACTTTGGAATTGTCTGGCGGCCGGGTCAGGCGGCGGTCCGTGCCCGCCGCGGTGTTCCGAGCCCGGGGCAGGGCAGTGCCGGCGAGCTGAGCGGGGCTGAGCGGGGC
>WBNO01016047.1:471866-496370 GCA_013400575.1 Peucedramus taeniatus | reverse complement strand
CGGGGTGCCGACGGACGGGTCTGGCTGCTTCCCGCTGCCTCCTGGCCGGCAGCCGCCGCGGGGGCTCCGGCGGCCACTTTTTCCAGTGTCCGAAGGGAGCGGGGACAGAGCTGCCCGTTGTTTCTGTTCCTCTCCGTTTCCTCTCCCTGAGGGATGTCTCTTGCCCTTCCCCTCCCCCGCCCCGGCTTGTTTTTCTTGTGGTTTAAAGACAAAACGTTACATTTTCGGGTCGTCCCACCGCGCCCCCGCCCCCGCCGCGGTCCCCGCTGCGCCGGCGGACGGGGCACGGGGAAGCCCCGACGCGGGGGTCCTGCCGCCTTTTCCACAGGCGATGCGGCCACTTGTGTTTTGGTTAGAAAGCGTTTCCACGTGGGTAAGCCTTGTGTGTGTATGTGTGTGTGTGTGCGGGTGCGTGCGCGTACTTGATCCGCGAGGAGGTAACAGGATTCTCCGTGTTCGAAACCAGTGGGCTCTTAGCCATTAATCTCCTTCTCCTGCTGTCATTACAGACACTTCCAAAGTCAGATACCCGCGGAGAACCGCCAGCTGCGTTTCACACGGCGGTTCTCCCCGAGCAGCGGGGGCTCCGCGCCGTGCCCGGCCGGACACAGGGCTACCCGGGGATCAGCCCCGCGGCGCCTTCCGCCGGGAAGGGAGAGCGGGATCCCACGGCACCGCCGCTGCCAATCGGTAGTTGGCATCTACAGTTTCATTTACATTTATGAAACTGCCGGCCCGAGCCAAGCAGGCGCGGTGCTGGCGGCTCCGTACCCGCGGGCAGGGCTTGCAGCCCAGCGCACGGAGGGACGCGCTGGGCTCACGCGTGGCTGAGTGAAATAGCTGGTATTTACAAAAATCCTGGGACGCACGCTGTACCAGACAAGGGAGCGACTTGGCCGGTTTCAGTTTAAGTATGAAGTCATGCTAGAACAGTAAGGAACCAGTATTTACAGTTTTCTGAGTTTTGTTTTACGTGTTTCATTTGCGGAGACTAGAAAGCGTTATCTAAGATAAACTAATCAGCGGTTTAGATTTAGAGGGAGTAATAAGAGGAAGGCATCTTTTCTGTTTGGGAAATAGATTTTCTGGTCTGACCTCGGAGTTTGATGTTAGAAGCATGTACTTTGCAATAAAGCTCAGGCCGTATCTTTGTTTCATTTCCCTAACACTCAAAAGAAGTTTCACAAAATTGCTGTGGGTTTGACTCTTCCCCTAGTTATATCTGAAAATGCTGCCGAATAACAAATGCTTGCATACTTGCAATATATATCATACTGTGAGTAAAGTGGAAGTACAGACTGACATTTCTCTCTCTTCCTGGTGATTCTTTCTCTGTTTGACATCTAACATTAGCTGGGCTATGTCTGAAACAGCTCTTTTTGCCTTTTTTTTTTTCTTTTCTTTTAAGTGCAGTATTTATGTTACCAAATGTTCTTCAACCAAATTTAATAGAAATGAAAGTGGAGTGTCTTGACGAATCTTTTATGCATCTTTGTTCAGATAATTTGTATGCAGTTATTAATTGTTACATGTATATGGTAGTACTAATAATAAATTTAGTTGAAGGTTACTCTTGCTGGATTTGTATTTATTAATGGCCTCACAACACTTTGCAGTATAAATTTATTCTGTATGGATAATGTCAATGGAATAAATAAATCCTAAACAAGCAATGTATTGAGTAGGGCGCTGGTGGGTTCTCAGTTTGTTGCAGTTCCCAGTTAAAATATTTCAAACAAGGCAACTGTAGAAATACGGCTATAGATAGTATCATGTGGCATATTTTTAGCATCTGATGCAAGTGTTAAAGTTTAACTCTTTAAACTTTATGCAACTCTTTAAACTTTATGCAAGTCCTAGAATTAATGTTAAACACTGGCATTTAGTGAGGGAAAGGTACCTGTCTGTTTCCTTGATGAACTCGTGGTATTGGATGATATTGTGTGCAGTCCTCTAGTGTTAAAATTTAAATAGCATTTTACTCTCTTAAGTAAGAAGTTACCACAGAAAGAAAAAAGAAATTACTGGAATTTCTGTTAGATGCTCTAGGACACAGCTATTCAATTTTTTTCTGTGCTATCTTTTTCCTTCTTGAAAGTAGGGATTTTATGAACTCAGGGTAAAGCAGGTCTCCCTTTTTATAAGGAGCGTTTATTCAGCATACTTCTATATTGCAGCTGCTGATCATATTTCATAGAGCTGTTAAAGCACTTAAAACCTAAAATTAGGTACTGTCTGGTAGTAAATATTTCAAATCGCTCCTTGAAGAAACAGGCTTAAAAAAGAGACATTTTGAAATATATCGTTGAGAAAAAGTAATCTTGCATTGCTTTTACTGAGTGCAATACCAATCTAAATCACTGATTTCAACACAGTGTACTTTTTTTTTAGGTTTTCTTAATCTCCTGAATTTTTATTGTGATTTTATGCTGGCTTTATTTGATATCATAACCAGCTACTTTGCTCAAGCTATGTTTATGATGGCAACACTTGAATTAACAGGTGTCGAATTAACTTCTAACATACCTGTGCTTCCAATGAGTATTCTTGTGAAACTAAGAACTGAAATGAAAGTTTCCTTGCTTCCTGGTGGGCATGTTTCTGGCTGTTAGTTGCAGAAGGTGTACACTTGCTTTTTTTCCCGATTTTGGATGAGTTAATTTACAGATTATTTACAGTATTTACAGATTAATATTTTCCACTTGGGGGGTGGGGTTAGGTTTTTTTTTTAAGTTGAGCATAGGGATAGATTTATTTGCTTACTAGCTTTCATTTTTGGTACTGTCAGGGTTTCCAGGAAAAATGCAAACACAGGGACATCAGACTGACAGACAGACATGTCAAGTTGGTCGAGTATTTTTAAAGCTTTTTGGAAGTTCACCACTAAACCAAGTCTGGTAGCAGCAACACTCAGATGTCTTTGCTTTTTTCTTTGAGAATCCAGTAGTATTTCTGCTGTCTAATTTATCTGTAATCTTCTTGATGTTTTGTGTTAAAAAATCCCGGCGTTTATGGTATGCAACTGGAAGAAGAGTGTTGATATTCAGTCATTGATCGAGAGGTTTATAAGTACACCTAATAGGTGCTATTTTTCTTTTATGGATTTAAATATTGTGTAAATGTGTGTCCAACTTAACCTTTTTCTGTCATTGAAAAGCGCTAATTGATCTTGCTGACCCTGACATAATAGTATAGTTTGATATTCGAAACCTTTCAGCTTTGGCATGGCCTTTTTATCACCCCTGAGATTTCAGGGCATGGTTCTACTGAAGGCATAAACTGCTTCTCTTTGAAAAATTAAATAAAAATGGTTATTAAAAATAAATTATGGTCTTTTAAAGTCAGTAGATGTTTTATCTGTCAAAGCCTCAGGCTTTACAATATACATTAAAAACTTTCTGATTTACTTGTATGTATTGGGTGACATTTTAGACGTTGCTGTACAGAAATCAGATTTTTATGAAATAATTTTTGGCCAATTCCACACTTCTGTGTTACAGTGTTATTAAATCAGTCATTAAATCAGAAGTGGTTAAAGGAACTTGGACACACTTTTCAATGCAAAAGCTCAGATAAGAAGAGTGCTCATATGTCAAATAAATAATAAAATATATTTGAAAAGGCAGTAAAACTCACATTTTTAGTCTACATTGTAGTGTGTGATGCTGCCAGGAGGATTGCTTTTGGGATGCCTGTAATATAGAACCTTAAAGGCAAAAGCTATTCGAAAGAACTTTCTTCTTTTTATCTCTAAGCCTGAAAAATGTGTCAAATAGTTGGCTGCCTTTTTGTTTTAACGTTAAACAGTGAAAATTACTTTGATGATTGATTATCCTATACTGAAATGTATCACTGGGCAGTCTCAGTCACAGGATTTGTATAGGCTAGTCATTAGGCTTTTGAGCAAAATGTCAAATGCTAATGGCTGTCTGAGGAATACTAAAGTTTAAGCATTTTATTTTCAATTTGTTAAAAATTTCCTTATTTCTCCAAGGGAAGATTATAATGACTAGTGATTATCTTCAGAGCTTCTCACTCCATAAGCCAGTGAGACTTTTTTGGTTTTAGGCTGTTAGACTTGGGTAGTAGGCACTAAAGTTTGAGTTAGGCTGCAATTACCATGGATTTGAAAAGAAGCAGTTTGGAGGATTTCTATGCATGAATTAATTTGGAGATCTATGTCTTTTTCCCAGAACTAACTAAATAAATACTTATTACAGTGACTTTTCATTGAGCAGCTGTCTGTAGAACTATAGTGGAGGGCAGTTCTGTTGGATGTAATTTAAGTGCTGTCTCTGAAGAGCTCAGTCTGCCTGGGCTGACTGAATACTCTCTTTGCACTAGGATTGTGCTGGGCTATGCAAAATTTGACTAATTTGGAGCAGAAAATAACGAAAAGACCTCCCAAGCCAACCTGAAAAACATTCACACACGAAGACTGATTTTTGCATAGGTGTTAACTTATTACTTATGTGATTTAGTTAATATTCGCTAGATTTTTTGGCAGCATTAAAATTAAATACTATTGTGATGTGACCCAGTATAAGCTCACATTCTCAGCAGTGTAAAAAATTACTGCTGCCTTTTTTTTTAATTGGGTAGATCAGCGAGTAGCTAGTCTGCTCTTGACATATATATAATTAAACCGCAAAAACCTACATTAAAATACCATGAAGGGTCTGATTTAGACCATAAAGTAAAAGAAACACAGAGCTGAGTTTGCAATTTTTCAAATAATTCTACTCTATGACTATGTGTATATAACTATTGAAATCAATGCTGGTACATGAAGTAATTGGAAACTTAACTTGATGTTTTGTGCCAGATCCTTAGCTGTTGCAAATTGGAGTAGGAATGCTGAAATTACTGGAGTGGTCTCACATTATGCCAGATGAGTATCTAGTCCTCTATTCTTAGTTCAGTCTGCTCTTTTGGTGGGGTATTGCAATATACATTAAATGTGTGAGATCACATGCACAGAGAAGTGATCCTGCAATACTTATGGAAAAAAAAAAAAAGAAAGTTAAGTGTAAATTTCCAAATTATATATTTTTCCTTCCATTTTAAGGCATTTTCATACTCCTATATTTGAACTTTTTTTTTTTTTTTAACATTTTATAAATGACCACAGAAATGCCTTTTACAGTAACTGTACTTTTGAAAATGATGCAGTTAGAAATATTGCTAATTGTCTGTATTTTTTTTTATTCTGTTAAGGCAACTTTGTTGCTCAAAGAAATGAATGATTAGGTTGTGCATTCATTTCATTAATGCCAAGCCTATTCAATGAAAGGCGTGAAGTCCATATTAAATCTCATCTAGGTGTTTCTTTTTATTCACCGTAGTATATTCCCAGAACATCACAGAAAGTGAAATTTACCTTACTCCCAAGAGAAAGCAGCTAAACCAGCTTTTGTACACTTCAGATTATGCATCCTGACATCATGCTGCATATGAGGTCTTTCTTCCAGTCTCCCGAGTGTCCCAGCATAGACGTGGTCTCACAAAACCAGGCACAGCACAGGGAGATCATGCACATTTCCTCTGCCAAGTTCTAGCAATGCAACTCAGACTCAACCTAGCATTTCTGTTCTGCTCTTCTTAGCACAGAGAACTGTGAAGTTGAGAACTAATAGGGCTGAATGATATAGAAGTGTTTACAAATGCAGTGATTATATTCCGGGATAGGATCTTGAAAATAACATTTCTTGTTACCCCAAGGCAAGATTTAGACCGTGGTAAGTTTTCCAGATGGGAAGATGAAAGTACTTTTCCACTCAGCCACCTATTTTTATGTTTATTCTAATCTGGCATGGTAGAAGGATCTAATATAATGTTCAAATTAATTTTTCTTTCAGTTAATTGCACCTTCAGAGGAGCAATTTTTGTGTTCAAAGTACCATCTGAATCCTGTGCTCACTGTGCAGCAGTATGTCTGGGAGTTACCTGCAACATGAGGTCTTTCAGCTGAAATGGCTAGATGATGTGTTTCCTAGTCATTTCTGGTATCTAGTTAGCTATGTTTCGGCTTGTTTTCCAATTTTCTGACTAAATGATAGTCTGATTTCTCCAAGGGCTAGATGAGCAGTCAAATTTTTGGCATAAAACAAATGAAACAGAAGAGTTTGCTCTCTGATAGTTGTGAAACTGCCCAGCTTTTTGAAGGAAGTCCAGGATTGGAACAGCAGCTTACAAGATGCTGTCAAACCGGGACTAAGTCTGAAATAGTTTGATTGTAAGGTCTGTAGGAAGAGATCCCGCATTTTGCTCTGTTTTTACATCATTATCTGGGGGCATTGGTTCATACAAGCATCAATAGCAGTAACCTCATGTGTGGCAGAGGACAGAAAAGCGTGAAGCCATGGTTTCACATTTGGCGGCAGCGCTTCTGAAGCGGCCCCTTAACCCGCCTCTGCCGGCCACTCGTTTAAGTTGGATCTGCTCTTGCTGTGGTTCACAAACAGCTGTGCTGGCAGCGAGGCAAAGGTTGGAATGAGTGGCAGCACCCGAGCTGCTGAGCCTGGCAGCGGTGCTGCAGAAATAGCTGCAGAACCACAGTCTCCGTTACCTAATCTGCCACCTCTATTAACTGAAGTGCGGGGTCAAGTCTGTGGGATAGGTGGAATTTTTCAGAATGAAAACATTGTCTACAAAAATGATCCCTTGATCTTAAATCCAAAGTTTGTGTTGATGCAGGGATTTTTGACTAAAATCGAAGTAGCTGCAAATAATTGGCAGATGCATGTGCAATTAAAACAATAGGGAAAGTACTGGGGCCTTTGGAGGGGACAGCTATGATTTTCTTGAAGGAAGTTCAGACGAGATACCAGATGACAGAACTTTTCCAGATCTTGGCACTGCTGTCCAAAAGCTGGGCTTGCAGGGGACAGGCGGAGCATAACTCCGCTAGAAGTAGGACGTCACTGCCAAGGGCTGCAGCGCTCGTGACAGGCTGCATTCTTTTATCACTATTCCCGGGGAAAGAAGTGCAATAATTTCTCAGAAGTGGTCATTACATAGCTGTCACTGTAGACAAGTGCTTAATTTACGGCAACTATTTTTTATTAGTCTCCACTGTCACAAAGTATTAACTTACAGGCTATCATGTTCCAAATGCCTTTTTTTATGTTGTTCCCATATAACACTGAAATATGCATACTATACCACATCATGGGTTTATGAACACTCAAGCAAGCCAAAACAGTGATATTATTTTTGATGTGAGCACAAGTTTGATTTCCAAAGATAAGTGTAGTGATGTAATAAAGTTCTGTAAGTCTGTCTTGAGTTTACATGACTTTTTGATTAATAAAGTTGAAGGATACAAAATCAACTTGGCACAAGTGAAATGGATTAAGCAGCAAACTAAAGCATAGATTTCACAAATAGTTACTTGTTAACGAGTCTTTAAAAAGCATGTTATTACAAAGGGTTTTTCAGGGGGCAATCATCAAATCAAAACCTATTTATTATTTTACCAGTGACACCAAGATTAGTAAGTTCTTCAAGAAGTAATACCCTTGATTAGAACAATTGCTGACATAATAAAAGATATTTTTCTTCTTACAAACTTCCTTATACTTCTGTTGTTAGACTGCAATGCCTAAAGTACTGCTACTACAAAGACTGAGGGATGGGTAAATAATGAGGAGAGCAGATTGATGAGAATAGTCTGGCTCACTGAGCAAACTGAAAGCAAGCAAACAGTATGTTTCACTATAAGCCAGCAGTTTATTTAAATAAAAAAAAAAAAACAAAAAAACAAAAACAAACAAAAACCAACAAATGGAGGCCATAGAAAATGCTAATGATGGTATTGTAGCCAAAAAAAGGAATAGTAACTTAAACTAAGTACTCAGCAGAGTAAGAGGGGTTACATTAGCTGTGTAGGTAGTATGGGTGCAGCTACTACTGCAAAGCTGGACACTTTCTTAGCTTTAGAAAGGAAGCATTAAAACAATGGAGGTTTCAGATTTAAGACTAGAGGAGTAATTAACTCTTTTAACATTGAAAAATGTTTCTTCCAGGGAATTAACGAATATTAGTTGACTAAGGGAGAATGTAGCATAGTTTGATCACAGCTAATAAATATGTAAATGAGGAAATGTGGTAAAGGATGCATTGTCAAAGCAGTTGTTTTCGTTAAAATCTGAGAATGCCTGGTTTTTACAATTACTTTGTGTGGCACACTTACCGCTGGCTCATAGTAAAAGAGATCTGCCTGTAGGATTGCAAGCTGTTCCATGGATCTCAGAACATTTCAGTGGCCTTTGGGAACTGCTGATGGGCCAGGAGCCGAAATGAGTGCAGACAGCTCATGTGAGGATCAGCAGCATAAAAATGTAGATTACACAGGACATCTGGTATCGGGTTTTGCATTTTCTTTGTGCTGGACAAAGGTGATACGTAGAAAATGTTCTATTTTCAGGCATTGTCTTTTGATGGTTTCAGTTTGACTTGATGGCTGGGGTGCAGCAGTGTTAGTTTTGGTGAGTAATAATTATTCTGTTCTGTCAGAAAGCACCCAAGCTGCATGCTGGCACTAGAAGGAATTCTGTATTTTGGGACAGTTCTGCATTCACACTTTTTGTTTTCCATTGTTCATTCAATGAAAAAATAACAGTTTCTAAAATGCAATATTTAGGAGTTACTGTCAACTTTAGTTAAGACAAACATTTCATTTCTTCTACCAAACTGGAACCAAAGTACCCAGGTTTCTTTTCAGTGAGTTTACTTTGTATCTCCTTCTGACATTTCAAAATGTTCCATTCAAGAATTTCATGTGAGACACTTGGCAGTAACAGGAATAGCAGCTGCTGAGCAATGACTCTCACACCTAAAAAGGATGGGCATGCTGCAAACTTCCTTCTTCATCAGGATGTTTCTAGTATGCCTAGCAAGTACTTGAGCTTCTACAGTAACTCTGATTAAATACACTCTTGAAACTGTGACATGATTTTTAAAGCAGGTAGGATGAACAGGTACGATGCTGTCACAGCTTTCATGATACCATGTGCCTGGATTCCTTCCATTCAGTTTTTCAGCCTTGTAAAGCTGCTGTTTGCTTTTTCCTTGTAGATATGTTCATTTTTAGGTTCTCCTAAATTCTAAAATGTTTCTGTTTTAGAAATAACCTTTATTGTTATTTCATGATTATTTTATGTCACAAGATTTTTGAGGGGTTTTTAAGTGTAAAAGGTAAATTAGACGTGTTTTTAAGGAGAGAGAATAAGAAATAATTAATATTTTCAAGTTGACAGTGTGTCTTTAAGTATTCTGGCTAACCAAGTATAGCCTTTTATTTCTGTTGTCAATGGCTTGTTTATAAATAATTGAAATGTTTTCTTTGGTTTGTTCACAGCCATTTTCTACAAAAAAGAGAAGAAAATTGTCTCAGAAGTTAAGCAAAATAACACTGTGTAGTAAAAACCTCCTTCTCCCTAAAAAAACCTAGTTTAAAACATTGAAATGGCTAGCTAGTAGGAAAATAAAACAAAAAATTAAATTAAATTTTTTTAAAGAGTATGCTTCTATCAGTAGCATCTCTTCATTACTTGTTTGAGTTTTGTTTCTTTTCCCTGGGAACCACCTTTCTTTTCTCTTTATTTTTAGGGGGACACAGTGGGATTCTAGATTAGATTTGTTTATAAATTGAGGCCAGAAACAGTATCAGCATTTGTTTTATTCATTTCTCTCTGGAAAATTCTGTAATTGATTAATTTGGAATGAGATAGATGAAGTCTGTGTAGCTGCATGCCTTATCTAAGCAAGAGTGAAGAGGTCTCTCACAGCTGGGAAACCCCCAAGCATCAGTGGATTTGTAGCTCTGGTCTCAATCTTAGTAATTTCACAGTGTGTTGTGCATTGCCAGGATAAGGGAGGTATTGTTTGGCTTAAAATTCTGTGTTCTGAAATTCTCAAAGTTCGCCCTTATTCATTACATAGGTATGGGATGGGAGGGGTAGGAAGAGCAGGGGAATCAGTTTTAGTCATATTTGGGTACCTGTAAAGTTGGTACCCAGAGCTGCAAAAGATAAATGTTGCACCAACATGTTCTTTTACAAAACTAAAGTAAATGAGATCCAGTGCTTGCAGTTGTTTGCTATTTGCCAGGAAGTCTTTCTCTTTTCTTTTTTTTTTTTNTTTTCTTTTTTTTTTCTTTTTTTTTGATGGTAGAATCAGCAGGTAGATCTGTCATAGACCTTTTCTGTTTTTTACCTGGTTTATGTACCTAGCTAAAACAGGGACATCATAGTCTGTGTGTTGCTCTGCTTTTTTTGTCTTGGTGCCTGCTTTTGGTACCAAATGGTTTTGTGGTGGTGTGACTTGGTTCTAAGTCAGAAGTGCCTGATGCAGAGTGGCAATACCATTTTAATTTTTCTTGAATAAAATGTCCACAAATGCTTCACAAGCAATACCACATTTCAGCAAACTCAGTTCAAGGAAGCAAATCACACTAAACTGACAATTATACAAATATCAATTGAAGACCATGAAGAATTTGCAAGACTGTGTCTAACAAATGTATAGTGACTTGCATGAAAGTAAAAAATTTGATTTGAATTTTGAGGAGTTTTCAGTGTATTGTGGTTTGGTGGCATGAATTGTGTCTGTTTTGATTACTATATTTAATGTCTGGCATGAATTCATGTGCTCAGAAAGGAAGATTGAAATAACAAATTATGTCACAGTTACAGATTTTTTTTTTTCAGGAGAGGGAGAAGGTGAGAGGAAACTAGATGAGCTCAGAACTGTAAATGTATGGTGGATGTTGAAGATCCCATGCCTGTTCTTAACATGCATCCTAACCCAAGATCTGAAAAAAAATGTTGTGTAAGCAGGAACAAACGCTATTTTATCTCTGGCAGGGATTGTAGCAAGTCTCTAAATCTAGTAATGTCTGACATCCCACCTTGAAGTTTATTAATTTCACAAACACAGTTTCTATATACATTGGAATATATACCATGTACCCAGTTTAGACATATGCATGTTCTTATGCTCATCCATGCTGGATACATGCTGGGATGAGGATGCTGAATGTGTCCTAAAGGGTGCCCTGCACAGCCCCCTCCAGGTAACCCATACACTGTCACCCAGGTATTTACTGTGAAAATGAGGGCTGTTTGTAGAGAAAGCAGCTGGATGGGTCCATTTGCTTTTCAGCTCATCCTGGAAATTCCTCCTGTATTCCTTCCCTGTTCACAACAGTGTATGTGGCTAAAATAGGGTATTCATGTGTGTTAAATTGCTTGAGCTCTTCTGTGAAATCCCAGCATAATTAAGATTATTCAAAATAAGGAGTAACCTACCTTCTCTATTTAAGCAATGCATCTGCAAATGCAAACCAATGTAGGCAGGTGCTCAGCAGAACACAAAACCCAGGAAAGACTATTCCATTTCATCAGGGCTTGCTGGAAATGCCTGGAGCTAAAATTGGTGGTATGAGGTGTTATGGCTTGCTGTCCTCTCCACTGCATACCAAGGTTTCTGGGTGAGGAAGGAGCTCTGTTTTTTGGAAGTCACTAATATAGAAGTGGGAACTGGATGTGCTACAAAGGCTTCCAGAATGCTCTAAAACTTCTCTGAGTGTAAAATTCTTGTCCTCAGTAAGTTAAAAGTGGATTGGAATCAAACTGATCTAAAGACAGCCATATTTAACCCTCTACAGAGGAGGCCCAAGAAAGGGAAAAAAAGTATTAGAAGAAGAGAAAGGGAAAGACTATATTCCCATTAATTCTCCAGTCTGTGGAGCAAGATTTGTTTCTATAATGAAATAGGAGTTTTTCAGGAGGCTCATTTCATTCATATTGATATCAGATAGTAGACACCAGCTAAGGAAAGGGCCTCAGCTAAACCTAAATACACATGTGAAATTCCTGAGCCATTTCTGCTTTCAGCAAACATCCTTCTGGAATGAGAAAAGAAAAAAAATGAGAATTAAAATAATTTAGAAATTTAGAAATTCTGAATATATTTCTGTTTACCTGCCTGTTTTCTTCAGGGAAGAGTACATGTCCCTGAAAAGGTCACACTGTCAGGATGGCTTTGTTTGTCAGAGTTGAATTTGTAGTAAATCAGCATTTGTTTTCCTTTTAATTTAGGTTATATTTTATCTTTTTCACATGAGACTTTCTGTGATAGGCATACAGACAACCAGCAGGATGTTTTCTTAGGTAGGAAATTACTGAATATTAGGCAGTGCCTGTTTGTTACTGCCCATACCCTTTCCCTGTTCCCTCAAAGAAACAGGTTTCATGGGGAACAAATAGCATGAAATAATCTAATTTATTGTGATTGCAGTGCATACGCACTAATTTCTTGTACTGATTCTAAAGCAATTTTTTCTCTTGCATAATCTTTCACAGTGCCTTAACTATGCTTCATTCTACTCAGATGTTCTGTAGGAGTGGTGCAAACCCAAAGTGAGACTTGCCTGAGAGACTGTGAGAGTTTGGGCCCTGTGAACTTACTGGTTCACATTCTACATTTTAATTCAGTGGCAGCTATCAGCACTAAGTACTAGTACTATCACAGGTTTCTGAAGTAGAGCATGAGAAAATGAGAAATTGCTCTCTTTGTGACCACTTCTCTCATTTTGACTCCCAACCTGTGGCTGTGACAGAAATGAGTTCTTCTTTGTGGCTGAATGAATTGTATAAATGACAGCATCATCCTTCTGCTAGGCTTATTACCAACATGTTTCAAAATGTGTAAAACAGTATAGCATATTTGCCTGGGACCATGAAATTTCTGAACTATATTGCCAGAACATCACATGATACAACCTCAGAACAACAAGGGAGCACCACGTGATATAATCTCAATAGAAGTAGGTATTCTTTAGATAAAACAGAATGAAAAGAATGTGAAAATGTGCCCAAGATGATTATAATGTGAAAATAATGTGATAGAAACTGATAATAACGCTCCCCCTGTCCCTGAATTTCATTTCAGCAGACCAATTCCTAGTGGCTGAAGAGAGGACTTTCTTCCCAAGTTGTTTTGTTGAAGTGAAATGGGGGAGGCTTTTTGTATGATGGCCAAACTCCTCTTCCAGATGCTGGATTCTTCTTGGAGATCCATATCCCCATCCAGCCAGCTGGAGGGCCTGAAGCAGCCTCTGAGATAGTCTTGGGAAATGTCGAATGCTTTAAGGCTGGCTTTTACCTGTGGGTCCCCAAGCTTCGCATTCTGTCTTGAGCTTGTGGAAGTTGCAGCAGAGGATCTTAGCACACATCCCATAGAAAATGAAATTGCATTACATTTTTAGTCATTTATAAAGCAGTGTGCAGCAGATCCTCAAGTAGTTTATTTTCTTTAACTTATGTGTGTATCTCTGGAAGGAAACACATGTTTCTCCTCATGGTCAAGTCCTGGAAGTTGCAGTTTAAATTTGATGAAGTGTTTTATTCCCCCAGATAAAACAAATAAATAAAAAATTAGATTTAAATGCATTTGTTGATGAGGAAAGTCAGGAATCCTCCTAATTAAGACATTTCTTAAAAAGGTAAAATTTTTATCTGGGAGCATAAAACACTTCATCAGTTTTAAAGCCACATCTGCAAGGAGTGGATAAAGAGAAGAAACAGGCATTTTTCTTCATTCTGGCTTGTCTGTAGGTTTAAGACTTTTAACAACAGTTTTAAAAATATTTAAACCCAGTTAGAAACACTTGCAATATAATAGGGATAAGAGTGCCCTCCCTCCCTCTGTTTTTAATCTGGTTCTCTTGATGGAATAAACTACAAGGTTGAATTGGTAACTGGATTATTGCCTCATAAAACAGCACGAGGTTACTATTATCCTTTAATTTTATATCTTTATTAGGGAGTAATGTTGGTCTTATTTAAATCACTGACTTCTCTAATGGTTTTTCTCCCCTTTTACAAATTTATAAAACTAAACCCTAAAGGATTTGGTCTAAGTGCAATTGGCATAACTGCCATTATAAAAATCTTTGTGTTAGCAGTTGGTTATAATCAGCCACTTTAACTGGGCTCAGAATGCAGCAGGATTTAGCTGTTGATAGGTAGAATAATACTGATAAAATATTATTTCTGAATTTTATTTCTAAAAGCTCCATTTCCAGTAAGAACTTGTGAATTTTGAGGCAGTGTAAAGATGAACAGCAGTGCCCTGGAAACTTATAATTTATCATGTTTGTGCAAATGATGTATTAGACATATTTTGTATTTCTACAAAGATTTAAAGAAGCTTGTCTTTGTCTTGCAATTCAGTAAAGTAACTTTGAAAATTCATGAAAGTTAGTCTTTTTTAGAAGACAACTAATACAAGTGGCATATTTAATGATGTATTACAGTGAATACACCCACCTGAATTTTGGGACACAACACATACTGTGGGTGAATCATTGGCAGTTCTTGCAGTAAAACTCCTGTTGAATTTGTGTCATCAGGATGTATTTAAAATTTTGATACAGTTTTTTTTTCTTTTTTTAATGTGACATCTATCTGTTGATCTCAGCATGCTTTGATTAAGCAGCCAGCAATAGGGAAAGAAACATGGGTCTGTCTATTCTGATATAGCTCTGTAGTTATAGTTGAGTTTTATGCAGAAAGTGAAGTATCTGCCACCCTCAGTGACGCCCTGACAGAATTAGATCATTTGCTGTTTGAATGCAAAGTACTGACTTTTCAGTCAGTATGCTTAGAAACTAGTCAAATAATGTGTTACAGATTTTGTATTTTGACCATTTTTTTCTGCAAGCAATCTCATCAGTGCAATAATACGAACACACTACAAACTTTTAATTAAATCAAAGCAGATTTTGTGTTTAAGCTATTAATGGAATTTTTTAGTATCAGTCCAAATCATCTCTGTGTTTGCAGTTGCCTCCTTTGGGACTGCTGCAGGCGATGCTGTGTAGAGGTGCTTTCTCTTAAAATATGCATTGTTCATGGCAGGCTCCTTTTTGAAATTGCCTATAGTGGGTGTTTTGAAGAAGCCCTTCAATTCTCCTTTTAGCTTCATTGAACAAAGACTGGAGAAGATATTTAGAAGTACAGGAATGTGGGCTCCACATTGACCCGAAAATCATTGGAAGTGATTACAGTTTTGGTGAAGGCTTTGTGGGGGAAGACATCGACATCTTGGATCCCTCTGAAATTAAGAGGAGATTTAAAACCATTTTGAAAAGAAGGGATTATTTTCAACTGTATGATATGGTGAAATACATTCAACATGATTTTCTTGAAATTTGTCTTTTCCTTATGTAACATCATGGCAAAAATTAATGAATTGTGAATGCAATTAATTTTGAAACTTAGGCAAGAGGGAAGAAAGACAGGAGGGTGTCATTTGGTGGCAGGAAAAATCCAGGTGAAACTTGAAAGTGAAGTAGCCTGGGGCTGTGCATTTGTGTGTGTTCTAGAAAATATCCAATGCAAAACAAAATGAATTTTTAGGAGTTACATTTTGGGAACTAAATGGAGGTATGGCAAGTAAGTGGAATTTGAGATTATGAGAGGAGGTATTCACAGGGCAGTGCAGGCCAGTGGGTGAGAATATGTGTGTGCCAGTGACTTGTTCCACAAAGGTTCCATAGTTCTGGCTCCTTTCAAATACTCTGCAAATGCCAATACAGCTGTACATGTTTTACCCTCGATTGCATTTATTAATGCTTGCTGGTCAGAATTTAAAACAAAGATCTATATTATGTTTCTATCATTGAGCATAGTCGCAGGTAATTCCTTGTGGTGCCTTCTTGATAAACAAATCTAGGTAATATTGATAAACAAATCCAGGATGTTTGGTTCCTTAACATATGTGCTTACATATTGTTCTTTTTTAAAATGTAACATGAGCTTTGGTTAATAATATGATTATTGCATATATGAAATATCGCTGTCACTCTTTTTTTTTTTTTTTTTTTAAATTATAAAAATTTGCATAACTTCAAAATGGATCTTTTCTGAGAATGGAGTTTGTAATATAATTGTCTGGCTTCATAGTTAGGGTTACCATGATCATTTACAGGCAGAACTCTGGGAAAATAGAATTTTCCTATTGAAGATCTCCATATTTAATGAGAATGATTCACCCTATTAGAGATGGCATAGACATTGCAGATAATTAGGATAATGTCTGTCATTTAGCACTTTGTAGGGAGCTGCTTGTTATAAACCACTTTGTGTATTTAATTTAATCCTAAAGGAATTTAATGAACCTTAGAGAGGGGACTTCATGCTGATAATTGCATAATAACCTATTTTTATACCAGACGCTTAATGGCTAAGAGGTTATCATTAAATGTGTATTAGGCAGATTGTTCTATAACTGTCTTTCTAAGATGTTCTCCCAAGGGTTATCATTTGTTGACTACTTAAACAGCTGCCTGTATTCAACATTTTAGCTTCTTTATTAGTTTATTTTCAGAGCTATTTTTTCTCTTGAATTAGTCAAAGAAAAGTCCCTGTTTCTGTTGGTATATTTTAGATAGTTCCCAGAATAATACTGAAGATGTTGAAGCACTTTACATGAAATTAGTCTTCATATGGGAACTTTGCTTCAGGTTTTAGTGAAACCACAGCCTCAGTTAGGATGTTTGTTTATTGCAGATTTGCCTTAGAAGTGAGGACCATAGACTAATTTGTCATTTTTTTAATCTTCTCTTTTAATTTAGACTACTGAGCTGTAAATTGAAAGGAAGATAATTTCTGCTTGTGGAGGAAAAGAAAGGTGAATAACCTCAATGGAAGACTCTCAGGATCTAAGTGAACAGTCAGTAAGTACAAATTGAATGGAAATGCTGCTAAATTGAATGGAATAAATGGAACTCTGTTCAACCAAGTTGTGTGAAGGGATTTTACTTTGGATTTGAAAATTATAGTAAGAGCTGGGGAAATCTTCTGAGCTCCTAGTTTTAAACCTTTTAGTTTGTACATTAAATGAGTGGTTTTAATATTTTTTCCCTGTTGAAAAGAACAAGATCTTTGTTATATAAGATTTTGCAGAACTACAATTGTTGGAGAGATAAAATTAAGATACATTGGAAGAATAAAATGTTAGAAGCATGCACAATGGTATGCCCTGTTCAAATAATTGCATTAAAATGTATATCCATAGTGGTCTGTCAGTTTTTCCAAATCAAGGGTTACCAAAACCAGGAACAAAATATTTCAAATGGTCAGACTGTGGCAGATGACATACATTAATTTTTTTTAGGATTCTCTTGGATTTCAAGGGGACTGTGAGAATTGGTAGTCTATCCCCTTGTCCCTTGTCAAAAACAGATTCTTCTTTTCACTGATGACATTTCTGGGGAAAATGGGGTGAATATTTCTTCTCCTTTTTCCTTTCTTATTTTTCCTTGCCTTTAAGGATATTGTCTCCAGATGTCCTCACCACTGCAGTTCTGAGGAGACAGCAGGCTCTGAGCAGATTCAAAGCCATCTGGGCTTGCCATCCAAAGTATTGGGCTTTTTAGTACCATAATTTTCTGCTGTTTCTTGCTGCTCCTAATAGGGACACATTTTGCCAGTACCATGATCCCTACAATTCTCAGCTTGGACTTAGTGAACAAAGGGATTTAAACGAAACTAAAGATGAACAAAGGGATTTAGTATTTCTATTTCTGCCATGCTGAAGGAGGCTATCCATCCAATAAACTAGTCTGAATAAATAAATGTATATATATATGTATATTTTTTTTTTTGGGACTTTTATGGGTAACACAAGTGCAAGGAAGTGGGAAGAGTTGCATGTATTTCTAAAATGTCAGTAATTTTCTTTAATAAGGAGTACTTTGCTCCTGGCTGAGTAGCTCCTATCTGAGACTTTATCTTGGACTAGAGTTTTATTACCGATTTTAAATGGTACAGGACTGGAAAGTCTTAACAGTATCTTAAGTCCCCATGGTGGCACTACTTGGGACAGCTGCACATATTTATGTATTTAAAGTGTTCCCAAGCAAAACTTTAGAGCCTGTAAAAGCTACATGGCTTCATAATTTAATAAAGTTTTATAAAGGTCATAAAAGATTAGGCAGAAATTCATCTTTTGCAGTCTGTGAAACAGTTTTTCTGTGGAGTATTCATGGTGTGGTTATTAATAGGAAGTAGATGAGCCAGTTTAGCTTACTGCAAAAACATCTTTCCATAGTAGTTAAAATGTTTTTGCAACACCGAATTCCTGATAAATGCATATTTAAGAAGTAATTTTACTACCCCATCATAGTATAATCTCTGTAGTTCTCATAATTTCTACATAGCTTTATGGTACATATGAAAATGGTCTGCACATTGCAAATTAAGGTGAAATCTGTGCTGTGTTGCATAGGAAGGTAGGATTTGCTGTCTTTATGCTAGTGTCATAGAAAGTCATGATTCAAGACAAGTTTATTCTTCTTACTCTTCACTAACAGTGTCAGAACTTGAAGGTAATGGGTGGGAGAGCCATTTCATCACTCTCTTTATCCAGGTGGGCACTGAGACTAAAATTTCACCGAGAGCTTGGGCACGATCCTGGGAAAAGGAATTGTGTGAGACCTATCTGCCTAGAGCAGGCACTAAGCCTTCACTTCCCAGCTTCAAAAGCCATTTCACTGTTATATCATGGTTAAACTCCTCCCTCAGCCAATTTTCAAAAAAGTAAATAGCGTCTCTGGCTTAGTTCCTTAAAAGCCACAGGGCATGTCTGTGGGCTAGAGATCCCAGGAAGGGAAGCAGGAGGCTTTGGTGGTTTAAACTCTAAGAAGGTATCAGATGTATCTGCTTGAAGTGTAGCTGTGCTGTTTTGTACTGGTTAATGTGTTTTATACTGGTTAGCTCTGGGCAGTTTCTGCCCATCAGGCAGGATTTCTAATTCTTGATGTGTTCAGGGAGCGTAAGTACTTCATTCCAGCCTCAAAATTTCTTTTGGGAGCTAAATGCATAACACTTAGATCATGAAAATTCATGGAGCATAAGGATCTAGCCTCTGTTGCATGTGTATTAGATTGTGTGAATAAGTATGAGTGCAAGACCTGTGCTCAAACTTGTGCTGGTACCTTGGCTTTGAATAGTCTAGTCCTTAGTTACTTTAAAGACTGCCTTTTTCTGCAACTGAGATGGGTTAGAAGGTGTTTGTTTTTGCATGGTGTGTTTGATGGACAGTTGAGTTTTCTGAAGAGAAAGATTCCTTTACTGGATTAATTTCCCTGGGAATTCTGTTAAAGAATCTTTCATCCTTGGGAAAAGAAGCCAGGCACAGTTCTTGGTACAGTGAACAAGAATAATTTTCAAGTTTTTATTTAAAGAAAGGAAATGATTCTAACTTTTGAGACTAGATCATCCTCGTGAAGCATGATATACTGTAATGTAGCTTTTATTCTGACAGTCTTCTCTGTAAGTTTGAGATCACTACTATTATTTTAACTCAAAAAAATACACCAGAAAGAAATGATAAGTTCTGTGATTCCTATCTTGAAAGTATATCTTTTGTGCTTTTATAAGTTAGGTGAAACTTATGTGATCATACCTAAGAGCAAATCCACAGCATCCCTGTTGCCATATGAGGAATAAATTCTTCCCCTTTTGTCTCAGAGCAATGACTGCATGACCACACACTGCTTCAGAAATCTGCGCTCCCCTGTTCTCTGAGCCTCTCAAGAGTTGTGACTGAATTGAGCAGCTTCTGTTTTCTGAGATGCCAGCTTGATTAGATGTCATATATATATATATATAAATACCATTTATTATGTCAGGAATTTTTTTTTTTTTCCTATTTTTGACCAGAAGTCAGTCGACTTGCCTAATTGTTGTGCTGTAGAGTGTTGGGAAACCTCTTGTGCCCCCTTTCCTTTGCCTTCTCCTGGTTGGCAGAGGTGGGAGAATCAAGTCTTAATCAAGATCATTCTGCGAGAAAAAGAGTCAGAATCAAAATAGAGTTTATTATACTTTGGCTTTCCTGTCTTTACTCACAGCTGAAAGGTGAATAGCTCTATTTTGAAGACCAGCAGGAAAATGATGTCATTTACTAGCTGACGCAGAGCTGAGCTGGGATCCATCAGGTGCAGCTGAGAGCCAGTGGATGCTTGCAGCTGGCATGGAGCAGTCTGGGATGAGGCCTATCATGCTACTGTACTTTCTAGGGTGGGTGTGTGTGTCCAAAAAAGCTCCCAACTCTTTTTCTTTTTCATCCAATTCAGATGCAGAATATATTTGTACATCCATGCGTGGGATTTTCTTTTAATTTATGGGAAGGCTCAGTTAATAGTATTCTGAGTGAAAAAGAGGAAAATAGTAAGACATTTATTGTACAGATAGAAGAAAATAACCAAATGGTCCTTTTCATGTTCTGGTATGAGGTTTATCATCAGGTGCAGGCTACTACTTAAAAAATGGAAGAATACTTAAACCCACATCAATTGGTCTTACATGGACAGATGAAGTTACATTATAAGTTCAGTCTATCATGAAATGGAAGAGAAGGAAATTTTACAGATCTTGTATTTAGGAAGAATCTAGCAACAGGGAAACAAAAGGTTTTCAACACTGGTCTTGAAGATGATAAATAAAACTATAATTTTTTAGCACCTAAATAGTCCTCTGGTGTATGCTTTGGTATAGTAGACACACAGGATTTTGAGAACTACAGGTTTAAATTCTTTATTTTGTCTCTTTTAGTCATCACTTTCTGTTCAGTCTGTATTAGTAGAAGAACAATTTGGCTGCTAACTTGCTAGTTTAGGGTTTCAAAGGGCCTTATTAGAAACTGGTGTAATTTCATCCCCTGGCCCTTTTATATAACAGCCTGCATATTTAGATTACTTCATTTTAACCTAGAATTAAACAATAGATTGCAGTGCTGTAGGACAGGACACTAGCAGATGTGAAGCTAAACCTGAATGAACAGGGTTTTATTTTTGTGACATTTGGACAATCATCCCCCTTGTGCCCTGGGTAAGTTATTTGTTTTTTATCAGATTGTACAGACTGTTATATCTGTTACTTGCATTTTTGGCCCACTTGCAGATGGATGATCCTTGGCAACCTTTTTTGGACAGTGTTGTTTCCCCATTTTTGTTTTGTTTTAATGTGTGAAGCTGTCAGATGTGATCCCTTTGCAGATCAGTTTTCAGCTGCAGCTACTTTTCTGTTGCATGAGCCCTGTACTTGCAGCATTTAATCTTCCCTACCTCTGGGGTAGGAAGCCAGCTAGCACTTTGACTGGAGCTCATTGCAAAGAAATAAAAAGTAGTTTAAACTCTTTATCTGAATTTTAAAATGCTTTGTTTTACTGTTCTGCATTGCAGCATAGCATGTTGTGGTTCTTATCTCTGTTATATCAGTATTTGTAGGACTTGGAATATTACAGGCAATTCATCTTCTCAGGTTAGTGATGTTGCTTGAAAGAGATATCTGGAAGTTATCTGTTCTAGCTGCTGGTCATGAAATGCTGGCAGTGTGCAGAAATACTTCAGTTATGAAAGCAAGGAACATTTAAGATAGGGAAGTGAAGAAATTACAGATGTAGTAAGAAAAAAATAGTTTTCTTAATGAGTGATTATTTGCTTTTAATTAAAATCAGTCATTGAAAAAAAATACCGTAACTTCAACTCGGCTGTAATAGAAAGTAATGGAAAACCAGGCTGTCTTTTTGAAGGTTTATTTCAAAGTTTTTTTGAGAATTGCTTAGGTATTTTACTACCGCCTTTCTACAGACACAGTAATTGGCACAGAGAGGTGGTTTGCCATAGAGGATCCAAAATTATCACCCATTTTGAATTACAGTAGATCAAGAATAAAATGTAATACCGTAATTCCTTGTCTCTCATCTAATAGGAATTTGAGGTAGAAACATCAATGTTGTTCTCTCTCAGCTGCAAGACCTTTGCATGTGACATAAAAACTTCTATGAACACACACTTTTTTTTGCTGTTTCCTTTGTCCTCTACCACTTCAGCATTCTGTCATTTCTATACGATAATTCACCACTGTTAAATTTGAAGGCACTTTTTTCAAACTATATTAGTAGTTTTATATATATTTATTTCTGCCATTTACCAAATGAGACAGACCAAAGGAGACAGCACTCAGAAGCCATTAATTCATTTTGACATGCAGAATAAACTGAGTAGACTTGTGTGTTGTATGAATTACATGTCATTGGATAAATAGTTTGGCATGGAAGATACAAATGTTCACTGTTGACATACATGTAATAGAAATGTGCATTTTTTCTGAGTTGATTAAAATTCTAATTTGAAAGCACATTTCTTTAAAAGCTAAGCAAGCAATCTCTTTAAAATATATGCAGGAGAATTCTATAGAATAATATCCATGGCTTGTAAACTTGCGAGATGGGATGAGAACAGGGGTTGGCAAATAAACAGAATTGCTCCTGTCATTGTCATTGTCATGTTTCCTCTGGTTCAGCTCTCTGCCTGTCTCCTGGAAGATGTTACCATGCCAGTGTCAGAGATTTAAATGGAAAGGCACTGTATGGGCTTTATTTAATAACAAGGAAAACCAATAAAAGAAAATGTTCTGCTGTCACATACTGTCCTTGGACTGCTGACAAGGACTGACACATAGCTACTATACAGTTTGTTATGGCTGGTATTTCTGGTTCCAGAGAGGCCCCAGACTAGAGTTTTAGGGACAGAACTACTTGGGAAAATTGCCACTGTCATAAACTACATGAACTTTCTCTGAAGGTAGATACCATCTTCTGCACAGGCGTCTCCAGGGTTCCTGGAGCATGAAATTCTCTATTACTAGTGATGACACAGCCCTGATGTGATAGGGAAATCAGAGGTGACTTCTATTGTATTGTAACAGATAACACCACTAGAAAAAATAATGGCAAAAATTTGCAGGTGGTAAAAATTGTCCTCAAGGCTGAAAATGGGGCCAGCTTAGACCTTCTTTGAATCCTCCACAAGTACCTGTTCTCCTAAGAAAAGGTTTGTATTGTGCATGCATGTGTAAGATTTGGAACATATGAGTCAGTCTAATAAAAGTATTATCTCTCTCTATAAATGGTGACTTTTTAGAATAAATCAGAATCTGACAGACAGACACATTCCAAGCTCTGCAGATGAATTTTTCTTGCATGATATGATACATATTCAAGCATTTAAAATATCGAATTTATAAATGCTATACTTCTAATTGATTTTAATATTGAATTTTCACTTAGAATTGCTCACAAAATTTCCAAAAGTGTCCATGTCTGTCCAATTTGTGAATGCAAAATGAAAATACAAGCTTCCTTAGCACAGAAATTGTACATCAGCTTAGGCTTCTGAATTTGACAGTGTCCAGGTGAAGTTAACATGTTCAGAAATACTTTCTTCTTCAGTAAAAAGAGGTCAGGGCTTTGTAATGAAAACAAAATATTCAACAACATGACAGTAAATCAATCTTCTCTAGCTTTTTCATTTTGCAAGGCTAAATGCCCAGTGCCTTCATGCCTATTAAATAACTAAGTCTACATTTTCACATGAAAAGCATGGTTTACACTGAACATACTCATATGATTTCTACTCATTTGATTATTGTAAAAAGTCCAGATGCAGCAGCGTGCTGAAGAATGTGTGGGACTTAGGGGATGTGATTAAGCCCACTTAAATCAATGGGATTTTTCATGTGCTTGAAGTTAGGCATGTGCTTAAATACTTTTCTGGAAAAGACTTGGAAATACAGTACAAAATAAAAGCAATAATTTCAGAAATATTTTACTAGCAAATATATTGGAATGATTTGTGGCTGGGGCTAATATTTATTCAGCATCATGTAACAGTCATGGTTTCTTTCTTCTCTTTATGTAGCTTTTATCTGAGCTCTACCTACATATCCAAGTGATTGACTTGCAAATCAACTTGTATTAAAAAAGAGAAGAATGACAGGGAGAAATATTAAATAATTTTTAAGTAATAAAATGACACTAGGCAAAGAATCTAATTTCCTATTTTATAAAGTATGTCTTAAACACATTGGGCACATGCAGACTCATTAAACCACACTCACATCCTTGTCCTCTCTTATATTTGGTTAAATCTTTAGCAGTGTGAAGAAGACATTAAAATCATTGAAATGTTTTGGCTACAGTGAATGGAAACAGCTTTACCATAATATAACTTAAGGCAAAATTTGTCCCAGATGATCCCATTGGAATAACAATGTGAAACTGATGTTGGTTATTTGTTTATTAGTTAAAACATTAATTTTAAGAGTTGTTTGTGCTCCTCCATGCTCTTGAAAGCAACACCTAATGCTCTATGAGAATATTGTCATGGCAGCATCCTGTGCCTTGTGCCAGCACTTGGACTTCAGCAATGATTTTGCTTTAGTCAGCAAGGTCACCAACCCAAATATGAAGCAGCTTGCATCTGAGAGACCCAGAGATTTGTGTTGCAGTGCTGCTTTTATAAAGGCAAACTCTAGATGAGAAACTAAGAAACTAGGTGTGTTTAAGTGAAGACTGAACAAACCTCTTCTTAAATGGGGCAGCAAATCCAGTTTATCATATCATCATATCTCTCCCTTTTTATTTTTT
>WBNO01016047.1:430522-471820 GCA_013400575.1 Peucedramus taeniatus | reverse complement strand
TTTTGGATTTTTTTTTTTTTTTTTTTTTTTGTTGGTTTTGGTACTGGAAGCAGTGACTAATGGGATTTCTGTCATGAAAAAGGGCATCTTTTATAGTTCAGGTCTTTAGTTGTTCCTGTTTTTGTGAAACTTTACTTGGCTTTAAATTTTTAGTCTTTGGTCCTGGGCCACATTAAATTTTTCGTTATTCAGTCAAAGTATACAAGAGAAGGAGCTAAAGCAAACATCACTTATTTTTGAAATGAAAAAGAATGTTTTTCTTATTTCAGTTAGCAATGCTGTAAAAAACTAAGCAGGTTTCCAAGTTTCAGTTTTTTCATGCAGTCACCTTCCCTGTGTGGCTACTCGTGGCTTGCAGTGAAATGTGTTGGGCTGCCACCTGAGCTTTTGGGGATTTACATAGTAACAGCCCAAGCCTGAAAGCCTTGTGTTGCTGGACATGGCAGTGTAGATACTAAATTGCATCCAATAAAAAGTCAAACTATGCTTGTAGTCCAAAATCCAGTAATCTGTGCTTTAACACTTTTTCAGGGATCCTTTTTACTGACTGTGCAAATAGGATTTGAGCATTTACTCACCCAGATAGGATCAAGTGTGAGAAAGAAGTTGCTCACTAAATGGTGATCCTCATAGTGGCTCTTGAGCAGTTAGGAAAACCTTTTCTTGCTCTTTTTTCCATTAATTCAAAGATTCTTAATCTGTTAAAATTCTTTCAGCAGCCTGTGCCTTGAAATGCAGCACATTGCTTTCCCAGCAGTTCAGGCCTTTGCTTGAGTGGAATGGGATGTCATTTCCTCTCCTCCTTTTTAGTTTGTTTTCTTTCAGTTGTGAAACAAACTTGATAGTAGGGCAGTTTTTGAAACAGTGAAATTAAAATAATTCCATCATGAAATGTGTGAAGTATTTCTATCATTCAGTGGGTTTTACCATCAGAGGGAGCAATGTGTTCTGTAGTTAATGGTCAGTTTTACTGGTATCCTCTGTTTTGCTTCAACCACTATTTACTGCATTTATGTAAACAGCCTGGCCCTGACAGGCCCTGATGCCTTAGGGGCATTCTGAGCTTCTCTTGCTTTCTCTTGCTTACCCTGGTTGCCATGGACCGTTCCAGGATGCTTTTAATTTCATAAACCAGATTCACTCAGCCTTCACTGCACTGGACACAGGAGCCTCTGTTCTCAGGAAAGTCCAGCACACAGGAAGAGTGAATGCTGTGCACAGTCAGTCAGATGCTGTATATGGGGGTGCAAGTGTTCAGGACCTTGAATCCAGCTACATTTTCCCTTCACATACATTTAATCAGTTTCTGGTACACACCCTGAGCTACTGGTTTTATCAGCTTCCATTATCTATTATCTACTTTTCAAGAGATTAGTTACTCAGGCTAAGATCAAGTCATTAGCACATTCACAAGTTCAGCTTATGCTAAATAATCTTAAGAGTTGTATTTGTTTACATCTTTCTGTTTGTACTTTTTCTTCTGTGTAGTAATAGTGGTTGTGGTGATGCTGGAGCTTTGGTGGGCTATGGACATGCAGATATCCTGCTGTTTATCCTGGGATCTAACTGCTTGTCTGCTATGTTCTCAAATTCATTGCCCAGGTTAAACAGTATTGACAATGAATTTTCATGGGTTTTTACCGCATCGGTGTAAAACTGATGATTAACCTGTAGCCTCTTTAGTGTAGTGCCTGCATCTAAAAATTTCATAAAAATGAAACTAATTTTATACCTTCATTCCATAGCTTTGAAGGTGCAAGAGTGAGTTTGTAATTTAAAATGGAATATTTATTAATAACTGTAGTAAATGATAATTTAAACCATACTCCTTGGGGCATCATAAGTGAAAATCATAGGCTTTCAAGAAGCTGATTCCATGTTGCGTTTCATGCATAACTTGCCTTTAAGTCAAGGAATCCAGAGTTTAATTAATTGAAGGAAAATTATACATTTTCCTTGCAAGATAATAGATTTAATCTGAAGATGACTGCAAATTGAAAGTAGAAGTAGAGGAAATAGTCCTTGTAAGATCAAGGGCAGTTACGTGATGCACCATTGGCTGATTGCTCATAAACTCTTCAGTTCTTAGTACTAGGGTTCAGCAGTACTCAGTTTTGATAAAAGCAAACACATGAAGACTTAACATTGACCTGAACTTCCCAGGTTGAAATAATACCTAATTTTAGATTTAGCAGGGTAGAATTAGCTAGCATTTTGAGAACTTTATACTGAACTATTTACTGAGAATCTCTCAGTTCATAGAAGTAAACTGCATTTTAAAACATGTCTATGGAAGCAGATGTATTGCAATAATGTTACACTTCATCTACTTTTCCAATGCTGCTGGGTATTTTCTGTTTTGAACATTAACCATATAAAGAGTTCTGTTGAAAGTCCTGGTGTTGAGCTGTGATAAATAAGACTGAAAAATTGCGTAACAAGACGTCCTACCAGAAATAATAGATTTGAAGAAATTACTTGTTTCCAGTTGATAGTCTACATATCTGCATTGTATTTTTGTCTAAATACCTGTGTATTGATGAAAGAAGACATAGAATTGCTTAGAATATAGGCAGTTGGAAAATTTTCTAGCAAGGCAGCTGTAGTTTACCAGCTACATCCACAAAAATTGAATGCAAATCTAGAGCCTGATTCCAACATAGTTTTATGCAGCTGTAAAATTTACCTGTTGTTGAAAGCCTATCAGTAGGGTGGGCCATCATGCAGAGCTGCCATCCAAAAAGCTTATGTCAGCACTTTAAAAGAGTAGGAGAAAAAAAGAAGTATGTTTAGATTGTACTAATCACTACTCTCATGTTCTGTGGTGTATGGGAAGTTGTGTATTCTTTCAGACAAGGAAATCTTGATGTGGTCAACATGTTAAAATATATAATGATAAAAACCAGACTATAATGGTCAGGAAGCTTGTACTACATGCTCCTTAATAAATTAATGAATTTCTCATGCCTACCATGCAGGTCAAAAAGACCTCTGCAAAATTTTATGTCTGCATTGAGTTCCATTTGTAACTGGTCTTGCAATAGTATTCAATCAGTATTGCAGATATGATCTGATTGTGGATCTGCAAATCCTGCTGCAAAATTCAACAAGCTTACCTGTGAGAGTATGGAGCTGAGAAATAAATGTAATTATCCCAGGGGCAGTGGTATATTCTGTCACCCAACACGATGTGCACTGAAGAGAAAGGATGCCAGATGGTTGTGAAAGGGCTGCAGCTCAGCTTCTTTAAAATCACCAGTTACAGAAATCCATCCGGCATGTGCCAAGAGCAGGAGCTGACCAGCTAGCTGTCCTGTGATTTCCAGCAGTCTCAAGAGACATTCTTGAGTGAATATGTGATGCAGTGCCTAACCAGGAACTCGGGAGCATTTCAAAACATCTGAAATTTTCTGCTGAGTGCTTCACAGTCCTCAGAAATTATACTTACTCACAACATGATTTCAGAAAAAGATAAGAAAAAATATCAACATCTGTAGCACTTACCTCAGTTCTCTTGGAAAATTTACATTTTCACAGAGGAAATCATCATTGGAGAGTATACATAGGAATGCATGGGTTATGGGTGATTTTCCTGCAAATTTTCAGTGCTGAAAGAAAACAAAAGATGGAAAATAGCATCCATGGGGAAAAAAGTACCCAACTGTGTAAGGGATGAGTGTGAGGATACTTTGACCAAGTATATACAGTAATGTAGAAAAGTAAAATGCAGCAATGCTGCCTGCTGGGGTGAATAATACAGATAGGGCTCCTTGGCTGTTGGTTTCACTAAGCCACTGTGTTAACTTTTTGTTTTTTGTACTTTTCAGTGCTTCTGCTGTAGCAAAACATGAAGGTGCCATGACTGATAATGAAATACTTGAATACTTGAAAAATTAAACATATGTTATCCAGGAGAGGCCATTGGAGCATTGTCTGATGTTTGGAGCTAACTTTGTCTGTTCCTAGTATTCACTTATTCTTTGCTACTAGTTGCTGGGACAGAATGAGAGAATAAGTCTGTGCTATTCTGCTGCTGCTCAGTGGTGGCTTTTGAGCTTAATCTTAACAAAAAATGTATCTCAGACAGTCAGACCATTGTAAAAGTCTTGAAGCCCATTAGAGGCACAGATGTGTTAGTATACGCAGAGAAAATCTCCAACTGCTAAATCTTTATTTTAAGTTGGGGTTTTTTTCTTTCATGTCTTTCCTTGTGTCTTTTTCAGGGGAGCATAAACAGTTACCCTTGTAATTTGGGGTCAGAAAACAGTCTTCAACAGATGCCACAGTGCAAAGCAGGGAGGGAAGGTTTGTGTGTACATTTGTGTAAAGAAGGCTGTTTTATGTGGTGATAAAGATCTCTGCAGTAATCTTTTCTCTGTTATGAGTACTGCTACAGGGATAAGGCCTTTGTATTTGACTACATGGGAGGTTACTGTCATGTGAAAACCAAAAAAGTTCTTGCCATTGTCTTCTACTTCTTGGTCTACAGTGAGCTTTGTCCAGCTGGGGGAAAAGACTACACTGTCTTTTCATCTATAAATTTTAGTAATGTCACCTGGTAAGTTTGCATGTATGATTTTTCCACATTTCCAGAAGAAAATCTCTCCATTCAAATTAGAGAAGCCCAAGGAGTGATTTACGCAATTCCAGACTAAGGTATGCTTGTGAGTTTGAATACATGAACTCCACTGGAACTTGGCTTTAGTCCCAGGCTTCCCATTTAACATCATATGGTACATACTGTGAAGGTATAATGCCCTGTAAGTCAGAGACTTAATGATGTCAGATTAAAGTGGAAAAGGGAGAAAAGATCCATCTTAGAAATTAAGAGAAGCTGTAGCTGCCTTCCACATGGAAAGCAAATGACGGAATAAATCATTCTTGCATTCCTGGAACAGACTGGACTATTCTGCAGTAATAAAAAGTGATTACAGAAAGTGCAGGAATGGTATAGATGGTGTAGGTGTCATGTGGGTTTGCCACCATCCTTCAGCTTCTCCTTGTTGTACTTCTCTAAGTTGCCTGAAGAAAGCTACTAATACACACTATTCTAATGACAGTATTTACTAGAACACAAGAGATTACTGCTGTGCTTAGTGCCCACACAAGGGATGTGTAGCAAAGAAGATGTGCCTTTTTGCTGCAGAGAAGTAGAAATCATTGTGGTACAATTAGCATTAAAGGGTTCTGGTTTAGGTGGCATAATAAGCAAGCATGGAAAATATGTGTCTGCTCTACCCAACCATCTTTCTATCCCTATCTACCTCTGTACCATATAAAGAAACACATTTTTCACACTTGCTGTGAGTGCAAATATTTTAATGTATAATGTTTAGTGGAGATGGTTTGAAGATAGTTTTTTTTATTAATTGGTTTTAACATCTTTTAGCATCTCCAACAAAAAAGTCACTGTTTAAATACTGTAGTATGTTAATATTTTAAATACTGAATTTTGATATGCCAGTGAACATCTGCTAATTCAGTAGAAAATTCTTGATTATCAAAATAACAGTAAACGAAGAAACAAAATACATGGTAACCAAAGAAAACCCTACAGATCCTTCACTGTACTATGCAGTGGAACTAGCAACTATGTGCACTTCATGTGCCAGTGTTTTGCAGTTCATACTGGAAATATTTTTCATTTGAGCAAATTCAACCTAAGATGAGAGAAAATCTGGCAAATTTTTTGAGATGTAATCAAGCATTTTTGCACTGCAATAGCATGTGTGCCCAGCATGCATCTGTAAATTCTTTCTGTGTTTGTATTTTGGCTAGTAAGAGAAATTGATGCAAAGAATGAGTTGAAGAGAATCATGAGGAAAAATGAAAATCCAACCCAGAGTATTTGTAATTAGTATGGCTGTAGGATGTGATGGGCTTTTCAGAAGGAAACAACCTCAAACAGAGAAGCTGTTAGACTATAGTCTTTATACTCAGACAAGAGGAACTTCTGCATCCTTATTTGCCATACTAAAAGCTCACAGTAAAGAAGCTGCTGCATGATTGCGTGGGTTTGTGGCTGGATATGTTATCCTTTAGAGGTCCTTCAGTGATTGTTGCATGATGATGAGTAAAGCCTTTGGAAAGTCTAAGTCAGACTGTGGTAGCAATGCATTAATTGGTACACAGACTTTGCAGCCCTCTGCTGTTTCTGTCCTACCTACTTGTCATGTTGCTGTGACTTGAAAAGAACCTTGCTTCTCTCTCTGAAGTACATCTGCAGCCCTGGTATTCTGCTTAGGTTATACACACTTTTCCATTACACAGGGTTGGGTTGGCCATCAGGACCTCAGTTCATGAAGGCTGCCATTCAAAAACTGTTCTGTTGGTTTAGTTGCATGATGCTATGATTTTGTAAGTGTAACTAAAAAATAATATGTCATTACCGTGGCTTTTAATCTTTCAAGATTGATTTGAATAATACACTTAATAACACCACAACTGAATTGTACAAAGCCCTCTGCATTTTAATAGATGGACTGATTGCAAAAACATGTTAGCAATGTTGTGAAAGTTTGTGTCACTTCTGGTTTGTGAAATACAAAGTTTAGAGTATCCAGTACTTAATAAAATTTCTGCTGTTTTTCAGTGTTAATAAAAATTACCAAGGAATGAAACTGCAGCATATATTAAAATTATATTTCTCTTGTATCGAAGGACATTACAAATCCAGCCTTTATCTCTTTGATCAAAGCTCTCGTGGGCAGCAGCATATTTTTGAACTTTGTGGCCCTTAGTGTAAAGTTTTGAATGGTTCTGCTGTTACATACTTTTATTTAGCTTAAAATAATTTTTTAGTGATAGAAAGTCTGTGAACTAGGTGAAAAAGGTATCCCTTTTTTAGCAAAACAATTATTTGAAACTAAATGAGGGGTCTGGTATTCCCATACATAGGCATAGTTACCATTCTAAGACTTGGGTTTCCCCAGTGCAGACCACAGGGTTTTCCTGCTGGTTTATAATCACATGCAGATATGACAGCATATCTAAACTTGGCATTTTTCAGACCTTGCCAGTGGCTCCTAATCTATCTGGCCCCTTGTACGTCCTTGATCAGCTTCCTTCTTTGCCTGGACCAGCTGCTGAGCAACTTCACTTGCTGGTGGACACCTTGTTTTGCAGCTTTAGATTTCTCAGAGAGCAGCATTGAAAGGAAAGGAAAAATGCAATGTTTTTGCTCTGTACTGCTGCTAGTGCAAAAGGAATGACTTTCTTGAAGATATCTTCCCTGTTGCTTGATCAGCACATCCGGAGTTGTTTCCTTCCTTGCCTCCCTGTTTGTGCTGGCTCTAACTGGGTGTGCATCAGTAGATTCATGGGACAAACATCTCTTTGGCCACCAGCCACTTATCCCCATTATAGCAATATGTCCAAAGATGTCCATCTGCTGGAAAATTAAATAATGTGAACAAAAGGGGCGCTGCATCTTTTCCAGCACTTTCTTGCAGTGGATTAGGCATGTGAAGATACCAAATGGGTCAGGGGATCTGATTATAGTCAGGTCTTCTTTAGTCCATGCTGCATTCTGCAGAGCAGTATGCTCAGCTGTTCCGTTTTAAACAGCGCATCGTATCTTAATAAATATAAAGGTATGTAAATGAAAGCTTATGCTCTGCAGCTAAGTTCCCAGTTACTTTTACTCATGCATTTTATGTCTGTTATACCCATTTCCTATGGTACTATGGACCCAATTCAGAAAAGCATATAAGCATGTGCTTAATTAAGTGCTTTCCTGAATAGGTATGCTTTTCTGAACTGGAGCCCATGAGTAACTGGCATGTGGGCTGTAATCTCCCACCTGGGACATTCTGGGGGTGGATATTAGAAGACAAACCAGTTTTTTTCTGCTTTTCCTGCTTACTGAAATTTCCTCCTGCTCTAGATGATTTCAGATTTTGATAAAGTGCATTCATCTGTGAGCTGAATCAGGCTTTATATTTATGGTATTCATCATTTAAATCCCTTTATTTCGAATAAGTACAGGTTGCTATTGATAGAAAGCATATTTGCTTTTCATGTTAGAAAGCTAGATGCCATGGATACTCTTAAAAGAAATTAAAGAAAGCTTTCTTCTCAGTTTGGAAATCATAGTCTTGGTTTAGGTATTTAGCACAGCTTAGGGTTTTTTTACAGCAAAATTAATTTAGTTATTTTGAAGATCATGTGATCGACTGCCCAAAGTGTGTTCCTTGGCACAGGTCCAGATTCTTGTTCTCTTTTGGAAGTGTTACAGCTGCAATAAATTTGATTTCACCCTTGATAATTTCTATAATGTGTAGTAATAATGTATTGCTGATTTAGTGTTGTTGCCCTTCTACTAAGGAAAAAAAAGGTCACAAATCACAAAATCACAAATGTTACTATATTTACTACACTTAAGTAGTTGTATATACATGAAATTCAAATATGCTTCAAGATTTGTTTGGTGTCTAGTTTTGGGAGGTTATTCAAATAACATAAACTCTGCAGTTTGCATGTTACTTGTCACTTCTGAAAATTCTGGTAGGTTCCACTGTTTCCTTTGAGGTCTCTGTTGAGTATTTAATAGAAAAAAATGCAAAATAATCAAGAAGATTTGCCTCTATAGTCATGAAACACAAAATATTCTTTATACTTGGCAATGTAATAGAATATTACAAAGAACATGTATCCAAAAGGATCTTTAAATGAGTGGAAAAAAAAGTTGGCTTTTTATTTTGGTAAGTCATTTAATTATTTTTTTTTTTGGTAAAGCCATTCTGTGGTCTTGGTGAGATTATGCTCATTTCATAGTTGTAAAATTTCTTCCAAACTGCCTTTCTGTTGCATAATTAACAATCTATTGCATTGCTCACATCTTAACATTGTAAGCTTATTTTTTTCTCTTTCCTGGAAAAATGTTTAATATTTTATAAACTTTAGTAAAGGGATTGTCTTAGGTGGGAAGCTTAGCCTGGGAGCAGAGGGGAAGACTACAAAAAGGAGAGTGACCAAACCACCTCTCCCAGATCCCAATGTTCTCTGTGGCAATGTGGGACTTTCTCCATGAAGGCTGGTAGCACTTGCTGGTTGAACATTACCACCTCTGTGTTTAGTCTCATTAAAGAAAATTTTTTTGGCAGGTAAGATGGATTTTGTGCTTCCCCTAGTTAGCAGTTGTTGATGTGTGGGTTTGGACACTGCTTTGCAGCCCTCTGGAACAGGGGTTGTTCAAAGGCTCAACACAGTCACTGCTCATCCTGCCATGCCCATGTGCCACCCCTATGTGGTCATTGGCCCTTTTTTTGCATATTTAAACCTGTCCTCTGCTGGAGACCCCTGTTTGTAGCTCATGTACCTGGTAGCAAAGAAAGGGCTTTGGACTCCTCCCTTTTTATTGTATTTCTGCCTGCTACCTGTTTTACAGCTTTTTAGGAGGAGGTATCAGTAGAGAAGATACAGTTTCCTAATACAGCCTTTAGGGCATGTGGTGCTGTGATCACACTGGAGCAGTGGCCTCGTTTTTGTAACCCTTGGGATGCAAGAGCTACTAAATATGAAGAAGATCATGAGACATAGAAAATCAACATAACCAGGAAAAAGAATTATTTCCTCTCAAGAAGAAATTTATTACAAGATGACACCTCTGTGGCTTCTGTTTCTCTTGTTTGTTTTTTTTTTTTTTTTTTTTTTTTTTTTTTTTTTTTTTTTTTTTTTTTTTTTTTTTTTTTTTTTTTTTTTAATTTCCCTCTTCTATAAGTAGAAAAATAAGGCAAAAGGCATAGAACAACCTTTCAAGGGCATCTTTCCTCAGCTGCCCATTCAACCCGACAGGTTTTGCGAAACCAGAACTTTCCTTTGCTTCATTAGCTGCAAAGGAAGGTCCTTCTTTCCTTTGTTGTTCAGGGCACATTTTAAATAATTTAATAAGCACAAGTGATTAAGGCATTAAGAATTAAAGTAGCTTCAGAATGAGACCATGGTAATGGAGAAGCATTGCCTAAGTTCCCAGCTGAGCAGAAAATGGGAAAAAGCCTTACCTATTCACCTAGCTCCTGTAAGAGGGGCAAGGGATTAATAGAAAGAACCTGACCCAAAACCACAATTTTGGAAAAGATAATTCAGAACAATGCTTCTTGAATTAAATTTTCATGCTTACTCCTCTGTGAGTTCATCCTTAGAAAGAAGGACATATTTTTGGCAGCGTATATTTTACTAGAAAATTCAAAAATAAAAATATCTTACTTTTTCAAGATTTGGGTCATCAGTGTCACCCTAACATACTTTCAACTCTTCATTAATAATTAAGTTTTCTGAGTCTTCACAGAACATTGCTAAATAAGTAATAGAAAGATTTTTAATTAAAATGCTGGTTTTACTATTCGTTAGATGCAAAAAAAAAAAATTACTCTGAGGGAAAGGTATTTATACCAAAATGTAAATGAATTATTGTTTCATTTTGTATCCAGTTGGATGCAGAGCAGTGTCCTGTCTGTAGCACTGAATGTCATAACAAATATCTACTAATTTCTTGGTCTGCTGTTGAATTGAGGCAATATGAACAATTCTATGAAGATATAATTTGTGCTAAAATAATTTCACTCATTTGCTGAATTGCTAGACTTCAGAAAAGTCATTCAAAGAAAAATTGGTAAGAAGGCAAACTATTTTTACTTGGGGTCCCGTAACTATATATAGTATAAAATAAAATTCGTTCCCAGGGAGACAAAATCAAAAGGAATCATAATCAATATCCTTAGGAGATGGAAAGCTCCCAAGAGGTGAAATAGGCTTTTCTTTTTTAAACAGAGCTTTGAGAGACTGAACAGAGTTACAGAAGCAAGTGCATCCCCTTCCTTTTCCTCTTCCTCTTCCACCTCTGTTCCTTCTAACTCATGACTCTGGCAGTATATTGGTGGAAAAGAGTTACATATCTCATTTCAGTGACAGCATTGTTTTGTGTCACTGGTGAACATTGCTCTCCTGCCTCAAAGGGCCTGTGGGAGGTCCTGTGGCAAGGGGATTGGAACCAGGTGTTCTCTAAGGTCCCTTCCAACCCAAACCATTCTAATAATTCTGTGACTCTAAAGGGAATAAGGGCAAGGAATGCCTAACAAACCCAAATCTTTCCAAGTAAAGCAACCTGAAGTACCAAGCATCAACTGCTGTTGTCCTTGTCTGACTGGTCCAAGAAATCACTCAGGTGTGTTGTCTAAAATGTGGCATCTCTCTTCCTCTGAATTTTTCTGTTATCAGTATAAAATGGTTTCTGTGCAAGAGACAGCAATAATTGCAATTACCAATTTGAAGGCTGGGTGGCTGTGGACTCTGCAGTTCTTCTCCCTGTGTCTTTGCATGTTTTCTGCTTGTGTTCAGTTGCAGTCATTTTTTGCTGGAGAAATGGCTTTTCCATCAGAAAAATATAAGTAGAGATAGAATCAAGAGTGAATGAAGTATGTAAGGGAGAAAACAGATCTGCTCTGCTCCACCTGGTTTAGTGACCAGAGTATAATTTCTGATACACCATTATACTAGTGATGTCCACCCATTGTGATCTACAATAATGTGGAATTGACTGAATCAGTCAATTAGCTGCTCTCTTAAACCACAGAGCTCTAGAGATGGTGGACAAAACAGACCATTGATTCATGCAGGCTCAAGTAAATGGGATTAATGCACTTTCCCCTAACTGTACAGCAGTCAGGTTGGTGTTTAAGTATCACCTTCTTTAAAACTCCACGATAATACCTCAAAATGTTTTCTTAGTTTAGTGCAAGGTTACCACAGGGAGCACTCGATAATTCTTCAGGAATATAAAATGACATAGCCCTGAGCACACAACTATACATCACATTTCCATTTCTTTTTCCTACTGTGTCAGAGGAAAACCAGGTGTGTCATTTGGTGAGTACAAAAGCACTTTGCCAAAGGCTTCTTCAAGAAAGAGAAGAAAGAATCTAATTTTGTGGGCTCACTACTATGTTATCTTAAAAGCACAGTAAGATGTAGAAAATCACTTCTGTGTGTTACCTTTATTTTCAACTTCTCTGTAACAGTTGTTTTTTTTTTGGCTGGGTTTGCTGTCTATCTAGAATGCCAGTTTTGTTTTGCCTTTATTTTTCTCCTTTGCAATGACACTTTTTTAGAGAAGTTACCTCTTGAAAGAGCTGGGCATGCCTGCACCACACAGTGGTACAAAGCAGGAGTACACAGCCGTGTCTGGGGTAGTTACAAGGCTGGAAGCAACCTGCTGAGCCCTTCCTGGTAAGGTGTGGAAAGGTAGACAGAGTGTGAAACTGGAGACATGAAGAAGCAGCTTTAACTGCTTTAACAACTTTAATTGTGGTGAAAATCCCAGAAACAGAATGTTATGTTTTTTCTATAAAACTACTAATAACTACTAATAAAATTTTCAATAAAATTATTGAAACCAGAAGAACAATTAAGTGGGATTTTTTCCCCCTCTCATTTTTCATAGGAATAAAGCCATGGAATTTCAGAAAATAAGGACATATCTGCCTCCCTGTTCTTTTTTTTTGTTGTGTGGTTTGTTTTTTTTTTTTTTTTTTTTTTTTTTTTTTTTTTTTTTTTTTTTTTTTTTATTTTTTTTTTTTTTTTGTTTTTGTTTTGTTTTGGTTTTTTTTGTGGGTAGTGATTTCAGCAGAGAAACTGTAACTTTTATAAAGAGATAAATAGTATAATATTATATTATACATATTATAATGCTTAAAATTTGACAGTGTTGATCATATTTGATGATAAGCTATTAAATGAAAGTGTGAAACCAGTGCTTCAGAATAACAAAAATGTAGCTATAGGAAAAGAAGATGCTACAACATGCATCAGAACCATGGAACTGACAAACTTAATTAGTGATTTTCTGTATTTCCATTTTAGGTAGTAGTTTGTTACTGGGAGTCTAGTCAAAAGGTGTTAAAGGACTGATATATTAATTTTGAAAATGGTAAGAGAGGGTTAGAACAGATTTGTAGAACATAGGCGTTTGTTTCTGTAATCATTGAATAAACATTTTGTATGAATGCTTTAAAAATTAATATAGATATTTAATGATTTAGAACCTTTTATATTTATATATATATATATATATGTATAAAAGCAGTTTCCAAAGCTGCTTTGTAGTACTGTAATTTCCCTTTTACTTTTTATTTAATAAGTAGCAGCCGTTGTATGTTTTCTCTAATTTTGAAAAGGAACAAAGCAGAATCTATGATATTTGCAAGAATACTGAAGATGCACCATTCCATGATGCTTCATGGAGATAAACCAAGAGAGTTTTATGAGTTTTTCAATTTAAGACATTTCTGGCTTTGTGCAGAATAAGAGATACAACATCAAGAAGAATAACACCTATTAAGCAGGGGCTCAGAGCAGTGCAATTTTAGATGTTGCCACTCAGTACCTGTCTCAGTTTTGCATAAAAGGCATTAGAAAGCTCCAAAGGAGGGCAATGAGGATGGTGAAGGGCCTTGAGGAGAAGTGATATGATGAGTGGCTGTCGTGCTCACTTGGCCTGTTCAGCCTAGAGGAGACTGAGGGAAGACCTCCCTGCAGTTGCAGCTTCCTCGAGAGGGAAAGAGAAGGTGCAGACACTGATCTCTTCTCTGTGGTGACCAGCGACAGGGCCCAAGGGAATGGCCTGAAGTTGTGTCGGGGTGGTTTATGTTGGATATTAGCAAAAGGTTCTTCACCCAGAGGGTGGTTGGGCACTGAAACAGGCTATCCAGGGAAGTGGTCACAGCACCAGCCTGACAGAGTTCAAGAAGCATTTGGACAGTGCTCTCAGGCACATGGTGTCACACTTGGTGTGGTTCTGTGCATGGCCAGGGGTTTAACTCGATGATCCTTGGTGCTATCTGCCAGCTCAGGATAGTTTATAATTCTATGATTTCATGGGGCATAGGGTATTAAGGCCCTTGGGGGATATATGTGTCCATCTGGGAGGTTTTTTCATTCCTCTGGGACATGAGAATTGCACATCCTTCATGATAAATTTCTTGCTGCATATCAGTCAGACTGAGAGCGTAAATATGTTTATATCTGTTGCAAACTGTCTCTTCACTTTTCTATTGGAGCACACTATGCTAGCAATAAAAAAAAAAAAAAAAAAAAAAGGCCAGCCTTTCCTAGGCAACTTATTGGGCCAGGTGGGTTACAGCTGAGAAGCCAAGCCACAAAGCCTTGGATCACTGATTTAACTGGTAATTAGGAGTTACCAATCAAGCCCATTTCACTTGATCAGTATTTCCCACCAGGTAGATGATTACATCACGCTGACTGCCTTGGCCTTGTCTTTCTACCTCTGTGGATAGTAGGTGGATCCCAAAGAGTAAACTAGGACTCAAGATTCTACTTAATTCTAAAAATCTGAAGTTGATATTCTAGATTTAACTCTCGGTTGCAGTTTTGGTAACAGCCAGTGGGCTGTTCAGTAAGATTGTCTGGTGATCAAAACAGCTGCCAGATCTATCACCTGTGAGTGAGTGCTACCTTGCTTATTCCCAATAAGAAACAGGGGCAGTGATGGTGTGTCTACAGAGGGCTTTGTTAACAGCAGTCCTGTGGCAGAGTTCAGATGTTTTGAATGGTTCAGGGGCACCCAAAGGAAGTACAGCTTCTGCATTCAAAGTGTTTTGGGTGGTTTTGTATCAGTACCAAAAATGTTTCAATTCTGAAGGATAACTTGCACCTTTATTTGGAGCACTCTGGTGTGAAGAGAATACTGCTTCAAGTGGGGACTCCAACTGTGCCTTCTCTGTGCCTTATTCCCTGTGTCCGATATAGTCAAAGATTGTTTGGTGATCATGAACTTAAACATATGTGGTGCTTTTCAAATACTAAATTGTGTTTTGGTAGAGTAGTAATATGTAGCAGATTGGGAGCAGACTGCTGGTCATGCCTTAGGAAAATGCAGTTGCCTAAAAGTAGCACTGCTAGCCCACAAATGCACATATTGGAGTAGTGCACCCTAATAATTCAGCTTTCTGCTTTTTCATTTTTCCGTACACTAAGACTTTTTAAAAAGGTCTGTGAGGTTTTCTGGAATGTAAACTGTCACTGTGACATATAGGACACTGGAGAAATATTAAGGAAAACACCTTTCCACTGTTTTGAACCTGCATGTCACTTCATTTGGTGTCACTTCTTGCTCTTTTTGTTCCCTCTGTGGTTTATGAAGCACCTTCATTATCAGGCCTGTTCTGATTGTGTTGATTCACTAGCAGCTGCTATTCCACCAGATTATTTTTTCTATTTTTAGTTAATTATCAAGACAAAAACGGCATAGTGTTATGAAAAGGGTAGTGGGAAATATGGTACAGCCAGGGTCATCTTCCTCTGCTACCAGTGACAATTATTGTTTTCACTCATCTCTTTGCTGCAGTTCTTGAGACACTGAATTTGGCAATTTAGAGTTATTTTCTATTAAACTATCTGAAATACATTTTTTTGCAGCTGTCTCAGCTGCTTTGTGCTACAAGGAAAGCACAGTTGTGTCTTACAATACTGTCATGTAGGATCCTCACAGGTACTGAGGTTAGAGCTCCTTTGAACAAACTTGATGCTGACCTTCTTATACTTCCTCATGCCACACAGAGACATCCACAGAACTTTGTTTATACTTGGAAATGCCTGTCTCACCTCATGTGAATTATTTTTCATGTTGTGTGCTTTGCTTATGAAAATTGCTATAAATCTGTTAAATAATGTAGCTTTTCAGGTTAGGACTAAACCCTTATAAATCTGTGTCATCAGAAGCATCTTTTAAAAGATGGCACAAATGGTGACATCTGGGAGCCAATTCATCATTTAATTAAATTATCCTGTAATGAAATCTGCCTTAATGAGATTAATTTTAATTATTAATTGGGAGCTGACATGGACACAAGGCACCATAAATAATAAATGGGAGCTGTGTCTGGTCTGTTTCTAAGAAAAGACCTACTTTAGAAGAGCAGTGCTTTTCATGAAGCTGAGTTATGGGGGTTTTTGTGCTATCATAATGTCTATTTTGTTGAGTTTGATTTCTATTTCAAATTTTAAGGCAGAGTATTAGTCCTCTTTCTGTTGAGTGACTGTTCCTTTAATATTTCATTTGATGCAATCCTTATATAACCAGCCACCTTCATTCTTCAAGAAATAAATTCTTATTTCTGTACTTAATAAATACATTATAGTACTTATTAAGTAAATTAAATAAGTACTTTAGTACATTTGAATAAGCATATTTTAGAGATATATTTTAGAGCAGGGTAGGTACAGTTTACTGAGACTCTGCCCAAAATGTGTGAGACTTTGGGCTAGTCTGTGCTGTCACACCTGTGTTTATTCATGTGTTCACACCTGTGCAACTTCTCCCACCTTCTGCTGTAATGTCCATCTTCTTGTGGACTACATTAGTGTTTGTATGATGAGTGCTGTTTATAAGGACTTTTGTGCTTGGCCATAACAGAAGTTTATCAAGGAAGTATGGATGGCATAGGAGAAATGGTCTTTAAGGGTACCAGCCACAAATGCTCCACAAGTCTTACATGAGGAGTGAGCCTTTTGCCTTTATCTCCATTAACAAGCAGAACACCATTGTGCACTCACTTGCCAATTGCAAACTGGTTCCACAAGTCCAAAGCTGATTATTTGCTGCTCATAGAGCATTTTTTTTCTTTGGCCTCCTGAGCTGGGCTCACCTGCCATCTGTATTTGTTTTGAAGGAATTGCCATTTGTTTTAGTTCCAGCATTTCATGAGTATTTGGTTTCCCTTCATTATCTCTTGTTGAAAAATCATTTTGCTTCAGAAAGAATCAAAAGACCAAAGCTGTTGATGCTGAGGAGTGCAAGTAACAACCTGCCACACAGAGCAGCTCCTGATTGCAATTATTATACACTCTGTTAGCCTGATAGCACAACCTCATTTGGGCCTCTTTGGATGAGAGAAGGAGCAAATACAGAATCCCAGAATGGTCTCAGTTGGAAGGGATGTGCAAGGATCATCAAGTCCTAGGCTGATGACTGTCATATTCTTCAGTGGTACCCAGCACTTGTCCCCAAAGAGTTTCCCAGCTTTGTTGGCAGTGGTGCCTGGAGAAGGTAGCGAATTCTAGTACCACCTTTATGTAACCTTTCCTTCCTAGAAAACTTCTCAGTCACATGATAACTACTTGGCTTTTTAGAAAGGATAAAGGGATTTGTAATCAAGTCCTTTACACTGCTAGGTATGTGATAGAAGGTGGCTTTGTTTCTTCATCCGTCCCAAACTCACATAAATGTACCATTACAGCAGCTGGACCTTATGATGACTTACCATTTGCATCGAGCAGTGGAAGGAGCAGAAATAGATAGAAATAATAGACTGAAATTCTTTCCTCTCATTTTAGGACTGTTGAAAATTATTTGTAACAGGAATCATTTGCACTACAGAGATTTTCTTGTCTGCGTCCTGTAGTATTCTCAAGTGCCATGGATTTTGGAAAGGACAGTTTTCACTCTTCTGTCAACTTTCCATGGAATCTAAGGGGACAAAATTGTTTACATAATGCAGTTACATTTGGACTATTTATTCTGTAGAGTCTATACTATATGATAGGAGTAATTGAAAGTATTATACAGGATAATTATATTATGTTTTAAATAAGTAGAATGTGCAGTATGATTCAGTAAAATTTTGTAAGATGCAAATTAAAGAAAGAAACCTATCTCAGCATAAAAGAGTTCTTTGTCTCATTTAAAAGTAAATCTTAAAAATTCTGACAAAACCCATCAACTCATGATGATGATGTTCATCATGATGAACTCTTGATGAATTTTTTTTTTAATACAAGAAGATTGGTTTTGGGTTTTTTGTGTTTTTTTTTTTTAATTTTATTTTATTTTTATTAAAATCTTAAAAAATTCTCAGTATATGTGACATATAGCATATACTTTGGTATATGTAATTCTTACTTTTCATCCAGTAAGAATTTTAGGTCTCTTCTCACCCCCTCTTCACCCCCCCCTCCCTGCCCCCCCAATTCCTCTTTAATGGAATTGTACCGAAGAGAGTTAAAAGGTTTGCATGCCTCATTGATGTTTTAGAACCCTCTCAGGAGAAGGAGATCTGGCTGATCAGTTTTTCATGTAGTTTCAAAAGGCATACAGATATATTCTGCATGGAACTGTCTGCTGAGGACATTTGACAGACTTGGGCAGAGAGTGTAAGTTCTCAAGCGGATAAAGTTTTAATTTGAAGATTAGGAAACAAGTGAAATGATCAAAAGAGATTGGGTGACAATAGAAAAAATTACTCTTTTTAAGTGTCAGTTTAAATAGTTAACATTTGAAGATGAGAGGATTAAAGAATATTTTGGGCAAACATCACTATGTGATTTCCTCGTTCTTATACATTTTCAGCATCTGCTGAAGGCAGGATGTTCAGCTCAAGGCATATTTTTTTGATATCTTGAACATATCTACTTAAGTTCTTAAACAGAATTGACTGCAGAAAAATTTACATTAATTTGGATGATGTCTGAGAAGCTCATGGAGCACAGTGCAATAGCACAGTCTCCCAAGCAGACTGCAGGGAGATCACACGTTCTAGGAATGCAGTGTGACTCACCCTGCTAGCACAGTGTGTATCCATTTGGGATCTGCATGTGCCTTCAAACAGAATACCTTGTGCCTCATTTGGGGGGCTCATTTCACTTGGTTCTGAGCCACTGAGCACAGTGGCCAGTTGGCCCTTGTGTCACTGTGTTCTGTTGAAATGCAGGATGTACCACTGTGTGTGAGCAGAAAGGTTTATTTTCGGCATCTGGTGGATTCCTGCATACATGTGTGCATTGCAGTCAAACTTTAAGTTGGCTTTGTTTTCCAGAAGCTGATCCAAAGCTCACTGATGTTTAGAGGAGTCTTCCAAGTAACTGCTGTAGGGTTTGGAGCAAGTCGAGTATTATAATGTAGGGCTGGGAACATTCAAAGAGAAGTCACAGTTTCACACATGCACACACACACAAACTTAGATTTGTTCAAAGGATTCATTATCCAAAGGCTGTGGAGACTATTTTGTTCAACAAACTGCACATAAAAATAATACTGTCCAGTCAGAAGAGAGAAAACTCACTTCTGGCACAGTGGCTTGGCAATATCTGGTTTGGAGGGTGGGTGTGCACCTACACCCAGTGTGTCTGTGTTTGCAGAGTTGTATGCTGATCCAATTCATCTGCAGCGTCCAGGGAGAACTACTATTGCAAGATTTCAGTGATCTGTGAATTTATTTTAAAGGTTATAGTTTTCTGTCCAGCTTCTCCCAAATGCATTCAATGGATGACAGATTTGAGAGTAATACTGGCTAGTCTTTATATATTTAACACTCTATCCTATTCTTTCGTCAGGCACATACTGAGATCCGGACAAATGTTTAGTATCATTGTTAAGTTGCAAAATTAAACCTTGGCCAGTGGGACACCTTCTACTTGGAAGAGTGCAGCTCTATAGAACATTCTGGTGTTCTTGGGCAGGACAACCATAATGCTGTGCAGTCCCCTAAAATTGCCTTGGCTCAAAGTCAGAACAATCCCCATGCTGTTAACTTAGCCTTCCCTTAACTGCTGGGAAGTGCCTGCTCCCCACAGGATGTGGACCTAAACTCTCTGCATTTGGACTTGTACCCATTTACCTTTTTTTCCATGTTCTGTAGTCCCAGTTGGCTCCTACTGAGTATAAAATATGCCATTTGAAACCATGTTTTCATTAGGCTTATCACACTTGCATACTGATCTGCTTTTGATCTCATGGGGTCTGTGTCTGTTCCATAATTGGTTTGTCCACATTTCCTAATGTATAAATGGATAAGGAGATTTTAGGTGAGATATCTAACTTGCCAAGAAATTGGAATTTGTAAATTCAGCTAATCTAGATTTCCACCCAGTTTCTGCAGTATACACGTGAATGTAAATTGGTTTCAGTCACTTTAATTTACATACCAAAGAGCCAGAAGAAGGTGTAAGTTACTATAGGAATGGATAACTAACTTATTAATGTGTGCTCCTTTTAGTTGCATTACCTGCTTATCCTTTCTCCTCACCCTACACTGTATCAGCAACATTTTTATAAGCTGAAACATATTTAGTAACTTGAATTCAGAAATTATCCATATAAAGGTGTAATCTACAATCTGTGAATGAGTATGGGTATAAACTTGTTTATTTGATGATTGTAGGGTCACTCATACCATTCTTTAGGCCTGTTCTGCAGGCCATCCCAAGAGTCAAGACAGGATCTGGCCTGTGATATTAATGGCAGATCTGCTCTTGACGTCAGTGGTGGAAGAGCAGATGTTTAAAATTTTAATTTTCTTGTTCTTGTATAAGACTTTCTAGAATTAATTCAAATCATTCAGCTTCTCAGCATTTCCTGGTTTCAGTCAAAGTGTTTTAAACAACAATTCTAACTGCAGTTTAAAGCACCCCTCAGAAAAAAACCCCAAGACTTTATCTTGCTTTTTATGAGTATTTTAAAATTGAGTTTTTCTTAGAAAACTTCTCCTTGACAATATATTCAAGAAATGTGTACCTGTCTCACATGGCTCCTGAAAAAGAAGTAATTTTGCAATCTTACTCAACCTCTGATTCTCAGTTTAAATATTGTTAAAAGCAAGGATACTACATTTGTTATTTTGTAGAAATCTAAATTTGAACAAATTATTTGGATCAACCTGCAGTTTGGATGCAAATCAGGGTCCCAAATGCAAGAAAACAATATTTAATTTCTTTTATTAAAATAAGCCATTTGTAAATAGTTTGAATTTATAACAAAAAATATTTTCATGCACATTTAAAGGATTTAATAGACAAGAGAATTATTAATGGCAGATACTAAGTGAACTAATCATCATATTTAGACAGATTTTCAAAGCCAATTGGATACATAAAGTGTTGAAAGATATACAGAAGGATTTTCATATGTTACAAATTAAATTAGTTACTGACCTCTGAAAAACGGAGCTTAAATTGACAATTAGGTTTTTTTCCTGCTTAGATGCCTTTGAAGATCCATGTATCAGAAACCTTCCAAATATTAGTTTGACTAGTAAGGCTCAGCTCAGCTTCTAATTTTTTGTCCATTACATGGATTGAAACAGGAAAAAAAATTCTGCTTTTGCATATCTTAATTGAATTCCTTTACATTAGAGGTAGAAGGAATTTATTTCCTTTGTTTTCCTGTCAGTCTTCTTAAACTGAAATTAAAAGTCTCTAGGAAAGCTCATTTCTGTGCAGGTGACAACAAAATATTTTCTGCAAAACAAATAATGGTCAGGTGTTATCCATTATGAATTGCAAAACAATTACCTATTGGGTATAGTTAGATTTGTAGTTTACCTCTTAGTCTTGAGGTATACTTAGAAATCTTTCTTCCCATTTGTGTCTGAGATTAAAAATGGAAGTTCTTGTTTAATAATGTTTCATTAACACTATTTTTAAACAATTCTATTCACTCAGTAGTTGTAGTAAGTTTTGGTGTTGGTATGGAACCAGGTAAATACAAATATAGTTTAACATACTTGAAAGCAAATATAAAATATTTAAATGGTAGAAAATGCCTGTACTTTGAAATGTGGCTTCTCTGACAGTTTTTGTATATGGTAGACCCAAGTCTTTTGGAATGTTTTGATACCTTTCAGTATTTCTGCTACCTTTCCAGGTACTCTAACAGCCCTTTGAAGAAACTGGCCATCACTTTAGCAAGACAGACTTGCAGAAAGATAGTCATATTCACCACACCTCTGGATAGTTTGCATGAGTGATATTGGTGTCTCCTTTCCTCCTCAGTCTTATCCTGGTAGACTTTCAGACCAACTTACAGTTGGAGGGGCACATGAATCAGCTCATGAATCAGCTCTTCATAACCTTCCAACCTTGTAAAATTTAAACATCAAGACAAAATCTGAAAGATGCTTCTCTGTAACCTGTTGTGTGCCGTAATGCACCAACTGCCAATGGCAGCGGGTTAGCGGCTAGGTGGTTGTTAGGGACCCTTACAACTCAAGCCATGCTTTGATAATGACTATCCTGATTTATGCTCAAAGTTAGTGAATTTTAGTTGTATTTTATCAAAATAAGGCATCTTTGGGGTTTTAAGTCATTCTTCAGCTCTAATTCTTTCATGTCAATTAAATTAGTTGTACGTCCTTTTATTTATCCAAGAAGCAACTATGAAAACTCTGTTTTAATGACTGAAATGTTAAAAAACCTGTGATTTAATGCCCAAAATTCCTAGGTAAGTTTAAAAAATCTTCCAGACTGTAACATTTTTGTAGTAACCATTTTCTGCCTTTTTATGTTAACACAGCTCCTGTTTATATTCATTCTCAATTTTATTCCCTTTAAGTTGATTTAGCCATCTGAATTTTCTCTCTGCCCTTCAGAAAACTTCTGTTTAACTTAATTTTGATGAAGAACTCCTCAGCTAATTTATTTACTAAATTCTGAGATCTAAAAATCTGTAATATTTTATTAGAAAAACAGAGATGTAATGAAAAATTCAATTTTCCATCTTCAACTTTTAAGGACCCCTGATTTCATCCTTATCTGTGCTGAGGAGGTACATATGATAAAGATACAGAGAAAGCAAGACAGAGAGTTTTTTTCATGCAGTAAGAAGCTGTGTGATCTCTTCACATAATGTCAAATGGAAGGCATGAGTTAATGTTTTCATAATGCTCAAGGTTGATTGTGCATTCACACACGTGTTCTTTGAAACAATCCTTCAGCTCTTATTTCTGTTTGATTCCCTACATTCTGTTGAGGTGGTAGCTCTTTCAATGTACTTGTTCCCCCGCCCCCAGAAATCCTCTTTGAATTGATGCTTAGGTTATTCCTAAACTTGGTGCGCCTCCAGGTTCTGTTTGTGTTCCTCTCTCAATAACCAGCTCTGAGACAATGTGTCACTCTGAGCTCGAAGAACTAACATAGTAATCTGTGATTTTCACTCCCTTTTTGTCTATATGGCAAATCTTACTATAAAAACAAGAACTTTAGATTTTGTTTAACTAAAAACTAAAGTATCAGCCTCAAGGTTCAAAGTGTTGGGTTTCTTTTTCAGTAAAGAATAAAATGTAATCCATGCCTTGCGTTCAATTCTATTTGCTCAACGTGCTAAGGATTTGGAAGAATTACAGAATTCAGATATGGGAAATCAAAATTAATAAAGATATTCAAAGCCCTGACTCTCCTTTATGGGCTGTGACAGATATAGTTGACAGATAAGTAATAATCTACAATAGATGAGTAATAATGACTACAATAGAGACAGTGGGTCAAGTGATGCAGTATAGGGAGTATGAAGAGAAACTGAAATATATTTCAACCTAATAAAAAGGAATGTTTTTCTACCAACACATAATAATGATTTGGAATTCACTGACACTAGAGAACACGGATGTCTCTATGCCTGAAATTATTTCATGAAAAATGAAACATTCACAAATATTAAATAGTTTTGTTTTGGTCATATAGAAATATTGGTATTTCACAACAACAAATCCATATAGTATAGAGGTAAGTTTGAACTCCTTGTCCTGGCAGATTGTTCCATAACTTCACCAGACCAGGGGCTGACCCTTGGATCTACTTTAAAAATCATCAGTAACATCCACTTTCATAAGTATTTAATTGTATCCTGTATTACACAAAGATCTAATCTGGTAATCTAATTCGTAGTAGAGACTGAAGGCAGAGCTATCACAGTTGGTATCTTCTAAACTGAGCTCTTAGCCAGCTCTGGAGTGCAGCACTCACTGAGAAAAAAATAGGTCTATTCCTTTTTTGTTGGCAGTGGCTCCTGCTCCACTCTCACACAGGAATTCTGGGCAGAAGGACTGCATTTGGGACTGTCTGTTTTCCTACCCTGCCCTTCTGTGCAGGCATAGCCAGTCATCAATATATTTTTTTTTTAATGCACTTGGGAAGTTGTTTCAATTTTCCTTCTATCTCTCAGTTGTTTTAATACAGCATTTGTGCATTCACAGCAGAGACAGAAAGCAGAGCTGCAGTTACACCCAGTAACAGGGTACTGGCTAGGGTTATACCCTGCTCTGTCCAGATGCCAGAGTTTTGGGCCAAATCACCTTGCATACATGCTTTTCCCAGTTAAGCACTATGAATAGGTGATACCATTTTTCTTGTAGTGAAACAGTTCTGCTTTATTTTAGCTACATGTTTTCATTGCCAAGTTGCATATTTTCTCTCTCTCTGCTGTGCACCTTAAGTTATTTAAAATACTCCTTGGTATTTTCTAATATTCCCTTGAACTCTTGCTAAAACTGAAGATATTTATAGCTGATTCATTTTGAATTAATATATGTGTGCTTGAAATGTTTCAAATCTCTGAAGTAATATTTTCATCCACTATATTTTTTTTAAGTAATATCTCAAGGTGTTTTTACATCTCTAGAAATAAGTGTGAGCAGTTAAGTCTCATTTCTAATTGCACATACTACAGTGCCATGTCTTTTTTGTTGAAAACAAATATTGTGAATCTGGATAGGAGAATAGACTGAAATTCCTGGTAGAAACTTAACACTCTTTCAATTCAGATTCCATTCTTGTGGTGATTTACACATATGCCTAACTGCACAGTGTGAATTAAACACTTACTAAAGCCAGTGAAACAACTCACATGTGAAGAAATAATCACATGCATATGCTTTTTAATGGACTGTGTCGAATACTTGTATTGACATAGAAATCAGTATTTTGAAAAAGTAATTTGCTTAAATGTGTATCTCCAAACCACTTCCTGGTATCCTAAAAATTGTCAAAATACAGTTATGGCTGTCTGAGAGAGAAGAAAAAGGTTTATTTGTACACTCCTTGTTGGGCCAATGACCAGAATCACCACATTACTTTCAAAGTTAAGAGAAATTGCTTTCAGGTACTACGAGGAAATACCATCAATGGTTTTTACCTGTATTTCATTTAGAAATAGAAATTTAGAGCTTGGCTCCCAGTTTGGACAGAAGTTTTGTTTGCATGCAAAATTTACTAGGTTTTATTCTTTCATTTAATGTGTTCATTCTTTCATTTCAGTTCACTTCTTTCTCTGCAGAATAAAAAATGACATTGAAGTCTCTACATTTTATTCTCAGTTTTTAAGTTTTAGGACAATATAAATTTTAAAGTATGCAATAAAAAACCCTCATTGTGGGATTTTTTTTTTTAATTCAAAGGACTGTGTAAGTAAGTTCTCATGGCTGTGACAGAAACCTGATTTCATTAAAGCTGCTGAATCATGTTACAAAATACTGTGATTTGTGATATTTTATTTTTCATTTATATGTGCAGATCTAACTAGTAGATAAAAGCAACTTATCTGCGTTTCTGCACTTGTGTCCAGAAATAGAGATGATGATGTTAAGTAGTTCTTCCAAATGCTTGTGCTGATGCTGAGAGATTTGTTATGATGGTGGAGGATGTTTGCTCTCCAGCTCTAGTCACTTGTAAGATGATCCACCTTTGAAGTTGCAGTTGGGAAAAAACTCTGAAACACTATATTTTTGAGGAGAGTGGTGTTGAAATCTGTATCCTGATCCAGATTTTGTTCTCACAACAGTGCACCCCCATAGACTGCAGCAGAATTGCAAGTGTGATGAGAAGAAAACCGGATGCAATGAAATAAAACTTTATACACAGAAATTTAATTCTTCATACGCAGAAATACTAGGTAAAAAAAAAACACACAGGAAGAACCAAATTTTGCTACTGTATCATGGTTAGTTTTAGATGGATACATTACTCAAGGAGAGTGTTGTCATAAGGGGTCATTAATACTATTGTATTTCCAATTGCAAATCTATATGTTTGAAAAATACTAAGGGAGAGTAGAATTCTTAGATGTTTTACAAATTTAAAAAGCTTGTAGTGTTTAGTAACACTAAGTTAGTTACTTGCTACACTGTAGTGATCAGTTTAATGCCATGATATTTTGGCAAAACTATCCACATTCGGCTCCTGATTACTGGGGTGCATTCCACCAAAAAATGATGAATGCCTCTAAAGAGCAGAATATGACCCTAAGTTTTTCTGTGTCCCCTAGGAATATAAAAAATTACTTAGGCTTTATCATGGAATAGCTTAAAGCAAAGGGTGAATTTAATAAAATTGAAGTGAGGGAGGATTGTATTTTGCTTAAGCAGTATGCTGCCACTGGAGAAGAGAATAAAAGGCTATAGTTTAGCACTGCAGAAAAAGGAGCAAGCTGCTGAAAGCTTGGATAATTTGGGGATATAGAGATGTCACTTCCTCCCTTTGCCAGGCTGTGAAATTTTTTGTAATTCCCATTGGTAAAGTTGCCAACACAAACAAAGGCAAAAATGGAAACTTCTGTCCAAGTCCTCCTTTGATGAGTAAAACGACATAGACATCCAAGGGAACAAATTTTTCAGCACCATCTTACCCAAATCAAGAAAGAATATAGAAAATTTATCAAATAATTATGGTGAAAGATTGTTAGAATTACACTTTAAAGAAATTATTTCAGCATCAGATGTATATCTAAAAAAGGCAAAATACTAACTTGTCTAAAAGTTACATTGTCATCTATAGCTTTGGGAGAAAGATCACTGTGTGATACCAGGGGTGTTTTTTGTTTTTTTTTTTAACTAGCTGTTAGCCTTTTTATATGAAAAGACTGAGACTTCAGTAGTTATTATGGCTCAGCAGGACTTTCAGAGTATGGATTTTTTTATTAAAACATTCGTAACATATTGCGTAAAAGCTATAAAAACAATGTATGAAAAAATGTTACATTTATTTTTCTTATTTTTGGTATAGCTTTCATTCAAATTCTAAAGGACATTGGTAGGACAGTGTTTGGTAATAGTCTGAGAAGAGCTGTTTCCAGTAAAGGCTGAGTTAACTGACCAGTAAGCTACATATCCCCCAGAATGTCAACACATAGGGATAGAGAAACTCAAGAATTTTAACCATGTAACTCATGTTTGCTGTTATTTTTTATTTAAGGCTCCCTTTCAAGTTTTGTATACAGCAAAAATCATTTCTTTATATAAGGTGACTGGCTGCCCTAAATTTATGAAAGATAAGCCTCATCCACTCACAACCAGAACTTTTCTCTGATTGTGTTTAAGGGAGTTACTCTACTGGCAAATTTTTTTTTCTTCTTTTTTTTAAAAAAAATTATTATTTTTACCAGTTTAGTTTTAATGCGTGCATAAATTTTGCCTTGTTTCATTGAAAGTTTATATTTTTGAAAAAGGAAAATGGAATTTTTCATCCATACTTATGTACCAAGGGAAGGGCCCTCAGTAAAAACTGCTGACTTTATTAATCCTTTAAACTGAAGAAGGCCTAAAAGAGTTTATTTGCTAGGAAAGAGTCATATAGCGGATCTTTTTCACAGTCAGCCATTCCTTAATTCCCATGTCTCCCAAGTCAGAACCAAAACACCATCTTTTCCATCATGCAAAAATCACTTCCCCTACCACACTACATTTTGCTCCAGGCACAAATAAACAGTGTGAGTCCTAGCACAGTGCCCAGAAAGGTCGGGATCTATTGCTGCTGCTCCCACTTTTTCCTGCCCCGGCACAAAAAGTACCACCTTGAAGTGGTTTGCATACCACAGCATAGGAATCCCTGCTTTGGTTGTCTCCAAGCAGATATTGCTCCAGCTTACTGTTGAGAAGGTCCATGGTAATTATGGAGCTGCCAGCCAGCTTTCAAAATAAACAGTAAGTTAAGGCAAGGATACAGCTCTTGTTTTATATGAAAAATCTATCAAGCCATTCCTCAGACCATCATTTTGGTTCATTTTGTGTAGTACTCTCGTGGTTATGGAGGGAGGGGGATGAGGGAGGGGAGCTGGTCCTGTCACAGAAGCAGAAGAAAAGCTGATGGAAGTGCTCAGTACAGGCAGTGAAGATTATTGTACACATCTGAAAACACGAGAGATACAAATGGGCTGCGTTTTGTGTGCTCAAACTGGATGTTACCTACAACAGGAGGCTTGACTGAGAGCAGCCAGATACACAGACACTCTCGCTCAGTGTCTTTGAACACTTAATGGTTAAAAGGAGAGAAAATGGGGCCTGATGATAAGGACTTCAAGTCAAAAACTCTGAATGGTTCAGCCTCTTCCTTCTCTTGCAGCTTTTGAGATCCACTTCAAAATTTGAAACTCCTTCTGAACTTTCACATACAGTCTCTCCTGTACTTACTTAAATAAACTTTTTATTTGGTCATAAAATAAACTTGGAAGATTATACTAGAGTTGACTCTAGAGCCATAAATAAAACTAACTATAAGATTCCAGCATTAAGCTCATATTTGTGCCTAGCACTGATCACTGAACACATTACTCATCTTGATTGTAATCCTAGAAAATGTGGTGATAAAAACACATAATAATTAACAGGAATTTGAATGAATATTCTTATAATTTTTCCCCCTTGGATGCCTTTGAGAGATAGGATGTCATATATGAACTTTCCCTAACGAGAAATTGTATGAAAAATCTTTTCAGAAAATTTGCACCTTGAACTTGACACATTTTGTAAAGCTCAGAATTTTTTTTTTTGTTTCTTTCAAATCAAAATTAATAGATACTTAAAATGGCAGGTGTAAATGACAGGTAAATGAGTAATTTTTAGAAAAAGATTCAATGAAACCAGTGGAAGTGGAAGATGGAGACAAAATACTTGGCTGCCACTTGCAACAGTTTTATTGTGCTTGATGTTTCAAGCACATTAATGTTTCAAGGTAAAGGCTTGATATTTTGGTTTAAAGGCTGAATTGCAAGACTGCAGAAATAAATCAGAAATTGCAGGTGCTGAGAAAACAGAAGACAAAATAGGAAGACCTCTAGACTTTTATTTAACAACTGGTGTTTTAAAGCTATTGCAGGAATGTTATTTGTAAACATGCACAGTTTCTTGCTCTTATAAATTTTTGTTTACTATGTGTAATTCTTATTTATGTTTATAAACTTTTTCAGTTACCTCTGAAAATCTGATATGCTCAGATGTCCATTTCTGATTTGAACTTAAAATTTAGCTGGCTTCCATCAGTTTTTCCAATTATTTTATTGAGATTTAGAATCACAGAATCACAGATCTTTCCATCTGTTTTCAATCTCCTTTGTGAGATTTACTCAGTTTTTAGTTTTTGATAGCAGTTTCAGTTGTGAAAAAAGTGCATGTTCTTAAATCCATCTAGTAACTGCTGTTTTGTTATTGTTCTCTGTATCCAAGAAGAGTCTCTCCAAGGCTGAGGTGAACAAGGAGAGGGAAACTGGTGGGGACTCTGACAGAACCACAGACTTTGCTCTCAGAAGCCTCAGGCGGGTCAGTGCCCAGGCAGAATGTAACACAGCTTTAGTGATGGCTGGAGAGTCTAATAAATACAGCATCATGTATTAGTATCAAAATACAAGTATTAGAATATGAATGATTTTATTTTGATCCCTTGATTACAGAGACAAGTCCTGGAGCAGGTGGGTAGCACTTGTGAAATGAAATTCAAATGCTATTTTTTTCCTTCCATAAAGTCTGATGAATTGCCAAAAATACAGCTCAGATAAAACAAACCAAACAAAAGGTACAAGTCAATAAAGCCATCTTGGAGAGGGTTGTAAATTTAAATCTAATTTAAATTTCTTGAAAAAGCACAGTAGTTTGGTTCTGGGAATTTATCATTTATCTTTGAACTAAAAATACAAATTAACAAGGAAAGGTAAAAGCAGTTGAGTTAGTTTTTTTGAAGATAGGCATGTTGGAGGTGCCGTTATACCATTATCCACTCCATGGCTAAAATTTGCCAACCCCAGGGCCTGTGGTGACTTGCCAAAGCCAACCAGGGAAATGTGGACAGACCCCAAAGAGGGGAGAATCAGAGAGTGGTGCATCTCACTCGATCAAAGCATCTTCAAACCCTCTGAATACAAGATCCACTAAAGAATTCAAGAACATACCTACTTGACAGTGAATTTGATCTTCAGTTACGAAACTGTTGACCAACCCAAAATCTCAGAGGCATCCCTTTCTCCAAAAGTATCCCTACTTACATTCTTCCCTTTATGATTTTTATCATTCTATTGCTTGAAAAATATACTGACTCAAAACGTGAAGTGGTTGTGGTGGTTCTCAGGATGTATTAGAGAAGGTTGCTCAATAGCTACAAAATGTGCTGCTGCTGTGTGTTTTTCCCTGCAATGTACATTGAGAAGTACTTAACGTCCTATGATGAAATAGGGAGGAATAGTAAAAAAGCAACTCACTTGCAACTTGGAAATGTCAGTTTGTGACATTTCTTAAAATGTAAAGGCTTGCTGATCAGATTTTCTTTTTGGTTTGGTATTCTCTATTTTGCAGGCAAACAGTGAACAACAGCATCCAATACAAAGTTTAGATCAGGAAAAAATAATATCAGAAATAGTTTTCACTACTGTGGCTCTGAACCAAGCAGTTTTGGTTGCAGAACTAATTGAGAAATTCAAAATACTTAACATTTCATGCTTTCATATTTCCTTAAATGACTGCAGTTTTTTTTTGCTAATGTCTGCTTTTTCCCTTCTCTTACATTTGTGTCCGTAGGATGATGTTGTAAATAATGAGCATGAAGAAACTTCTGATTTATATATATAAAATAAAAAACCTCTCCCCCTTAGTAATCTCAGTTTGCAGAGAAATTAATCCATTGCAGGGATGTTGGGACAGTGGTTTCTCTGTCAGTCAGTCTGAGAAAGGAGCACATGCTGTAGCTGTAATAACTCTCTCTGGTCATCTCTTGACACTACTAGTTTGTGGACCAAATTCTGGCATAGATATTTTTTTATCGCCACTACATGATAGACACCTTTACAAGTGTGAGGGACTGTACTTTGCCTCCAGGCATCCAGACCTGAGAAACAATAAAATTGTGTTGTGTAACTGGGAAAAGGAGGAAGGCCAGTGGTTGTTTCTTTGGTCCTTTCATTCTTGGTGTTTGTATGTGACAGAAGACAGGAATACAGAGGTGAAATGGTGGCAGGGAGGGGCAAACAATGTGCTTTGGTTTGAAGCTACTGAGTGAGGACTTCCTGCACACAGAGGTGGGCAGAGGCAGTGGTGGTGTGCTCCTTAACTGTTGGTGAAGTCCAAGCCCAGGCTGGTTTTCCTCTGCCTGATGCCAGGGAGAGGAAGAGACAAATTTTGTTCTTTATTGGCTACTGTGATGACTCTCCACTATTCTGAGAACTCTCTGCAATTCACTGAGTAGGATTGGAGCCTTGGAGCCCCCTGTTCATGTACATCCTGGTGTTTTCAGTCTTCTTTGGCAGCATTTTCTGCAACAGCTTTTTCCTCTGTTTCCTTTCTTTTGGTGCCAAAAACCTCAACCAGTCTTGATTAGCCACCTTCCACATCTGATGTGTTGTTTCAGCAGTTAAGAATGAGCTTATGCCCAAAGCTAATGTCAAAAACAACATCTGAAAGCTGATTATGTTCTCCCCAGTACTTTAAATATGCTTCAGTGGGTTTTCATTGTCAAAGAGGTGGGCCTTCATTGTACCACACAATGCAGTAAAATGAGGATTACTTGGATTTCAGTGCATGAGATTATAGCAGCTGACAGGCACCTGTTTAAGGAAGTATATTGTATTTCTAAGCACAAGTATTTTATAAAAATGGAGCGAGATTTCAGATGAAAAAAACCTTTTGTATTTAAACTTCACTAGTAGGTTTAAGCACCAAAAAAAAAAAAAAAGGCATCAGGGAATCTGGATGGATGTATTTATTAGTGGCCTTTATAATCCTGACAGTCCATTCTAATAATAAAGCGTGGAACCTGTCAAATGATGGCACAAATATCCTAATCTGAACTGACATGGCTTTCTAGCCCAGTTCATCAATCATGTTTTATTAGCTTTAGCAGAGCCAAGTTGCTGTCTGTCATTTTGATGCTGCTGTGGTGACAAAAAATGGTGCCGAAAATGTGCTACAGGTGTAACTTTCACTCAAAGAGCATTTCTGAGCAGCAGTCAGGCTTGTGTTTGCATGGGGAGAGAGTGCCATCTTCAGTTTCACATCCTCACTGAAACAAGGCTGAACTTCCTAGTGCTGCCCGATGGCTAAGGGGTGAGGAAAAGTACTGGTAGAAATTTAGAATTCTTGTTTTTGTACGACTTCTGAAGGAAAATACTAAACACCATTTCCTTGTCCTCATTTTAATATACAGTTAATTTAGATCTCTGTGTTGTGATAAGCAATTTTCAGGCGGTTTATTCTTTTGGTTTTCAGTGCTGTTTGAAGAAAACAACAATTGCCAGTTGGATCACAAACCCCTTGTAACCAGTAGCACTTGTATGCCTAAAAAATGAGAGCTAGGAGGCTCTACACTGCTGTGGATATACTGTGTTTTGTAAGAGCCATCAATTCCATGTATTCTTTCAGCCCAGAACTGACTTGGTGTTTTCACTGGGGTCCTGGCACTTGACCCTTGTTTTTCTTGGCTCTGTATCATTTTACAGCAGAGCTCGAGGACACTCCTCATCTCTTGTTTCCAGCATGTTAACATATTCAAGTAAATATTATCTGGCACAGGCACATGCATTATCCTTCTGCAGAGTATTTGTAAAAGTTTTAAATCCAGATCAAACAATGACATCCATCTTCCTTCCTCTTGAATTTCTTTTATTCACAAGATGAATGTTGCTGGCAAAATTCTTTGATCTTTAAAAAGACTTTCTGTCGCTAATATTCACAGACAAGGTAAGCACTTATAAATACCTGAATTACTTGCAGAATATATGCCCAGGTATGACTTTTCTGTATATTTTAACACTTAATAGGGCTTTGCACAATAAGGAGCAGATGTGTCATAGCGACAGCAGGCGAGCAGGGACCAGGAAGGTGGTTTCATTAAAAGAGCCTTGGGATAAATGCAGCACATTAGATACCCACTGAAAGACAGGAGCTGTTGATGGGGTGACCTCTGAATGCAAGTCATCTTACTATAAACAGGAGGGTGTGGAAAGCCATTGGACAGAGCCAAGCTTGTTTACTATCTAGATCTCCTCCTAGTTAACTTAAGTAACTGGACTGTGCTAGGCTCGGCATGACAGTTCAAGGAAGAACAAAGTGTCTTCAGTTTTCCCGAGTTTAAAAAAATCCTAGCTGACTGATGCAAAAGCTTTTTGGTCCCGATAACCTGCCTGCACACCTTAGCTGCTCTACAGTGGAAGATAATTAGTGTGAAACAAAACAGATATTCTCTCCTTTTTTTTTGTCCTGTAAACTGACTTTGCATATCTGGGGAATTGGTTTCTGTTCTTCAGAGACTACTGAGGTAAGGTTATGATGGATTTTAATTTGTAATATTGATGCAAATGTTGTTTAATGATAAAAATGGAAAATATAAAATGGGTATTAATTCCCATTCATATTTTGTTCTAAAAAGGAAATTTGATTTTCATTTCTGTAGTAACAGTTTCAAACTTGGTTTTGGAACAAGGTATTTATTCATGGTGGCTCTAGAGTGCAGGAGTTTAGACAGGTCACAGGACTGGATTCATCAGGTTCTTTCAGGAGCAGCTTTTGTTTACCACAGGAGGTTACTTGTTAAGTACTGTGAGAAATAAAATGTGTCATTCTATAATGTGCTGCAAATATCATGTTTTGTCAAATCTATGAGCAGTTCCTTGGGGTGCTATTCAATAGCATATTTATAAGAGACCCTTAAACTCCGGTAGGCTGAGACAGGTGCCTAGACATAAACTGAATTCAAATTAATTATCCCTAAATTACAAAAACTGTGGATACAATGAAATAATTTTTCCTTATATTTAATTCAGATCCATTTATTCAATTTCTAAGTTGATTAGACATGCATTTGGAACAAATAATGCTGAAGTGTAAATATGCAAAAGCATCAGTCCTACCTCCACCAAAGTTTGCTGTCTCTGTAACGTCATCTATCATTTTTAATGCATTTTGCAGTTGAATAGACCTTTTTTTTTTGTGAATAAATTGTGATTGAAGCTTTCTTCAGGGAACCCATGTGCATGTGCTGCTGTTTGACTCAGATGCTGTTCCCTGCCGTGGGGTCCGTGCAGCAGCAAGAGCAGCAGCGCAGAGGCCACGGTGGGAGCTGGCATGGGGATTACTGCTCCTTAAATATCTGTTTCATTCAGGGAAACTCAGCCGAGATTCACTCTGGGAGTGCTGTTTTGTGTTATCCTAGAGCAGCAAGCAAAGTCCCAGGAAAGAAAGAGCAAGGCAGTTTGGTTCAGCTGTAAACGGGCATTTACAGCCTTAGGGATCTGTAATAGGTAGGGAACCTCTTTGGTAGAAAAATATAAATTCTTACAGCCAGTAACTTTTCGATTTTGTGCCTGTGGTCTGGTAAGCAGCAAGCAGCAGGATCCAGTTACATGTTTCTTTTCTTGGTCTGTTCACTATTTTCTGAAATACATTTCAGCTAAACAGCTTTTGACTGTCTCAGTAACTTTTGTGCCGTTACAATTTCTTCTAAAGTAAATCAAATGTAAATTTGAAAAGGGTATATAAATCAAGTAATATTTTAAATTCCTGAATTAAAAAATAGCTCTTGCCAAAGCGTTTTTCCAAGATAATTTGAGATTTATAAAAGAATATCTTGTTAAATGGTACAGCAAATCAAATAACAGCAACCTTGTGTGAATGTGGATAATATCAAGCAAAAGAACTTGAATTTGGCTTTGGAAACCGTCTGTATGTTTGTATGTTTGTGTGATCATGCACACACATATATATGCGTGTCAGAGTGTGCATACAAGGAAGCTAATTCATCTGTTACAGAAATTAGAAGTCAAGGTTATTTTCTTAAACAGAATGTGGTTTGTGAAGATGTCTGAACACACTGTTAAATAGAAGAAGCAGATGAAAAACCACACTGCATACTGTCTCGTTCACATGCTTACCTATCATTTTTATTTTTTTTGTTGTTGTTGTTTTCTTTGCAAATAGATATACATAAATTTTATTGAATTTACATTTACTTTGGGAGAATAGAGGAAATAATTTGTACTTTGTTCAGTTTTAAGCTTTGAGTTGTGAAACTTATTTAGTAAATGTTGTTAACAAGGGATTAAAAATTTAACATTTTTCAGTATTTTTAAATAACAGGAGGGCATGACTATTAAATTTATGTACAAAAGGTATGTGAGCAGTTTGCAGAATTTAATGCTGTAGCTAATATGCTACTTGCTTCCTTTTTATGTGTTATTATGCTTTATTAAAGATATTTTCAATTATATTGCTGGAAAAAAATAAATAATATACATTTCAGTAATAGCTTGACAGGAAGGATAATATCTATGTGGTTTATTTCTCTTTGCAGTATTCATTCATTGCTCTGAATTAATACATAATTTAACAGTATTCAATTATAAGTAAATATCTACAGAAAATGTGAAGATTTTTTAAAAACCTGATTTTAAGATGGATCCCTTTTTAATCCCAGAAGGATGCAGTTAAAGACACACTTTGAAGAAGAACCTGAATTGATTTTAAAAGCATAATTACTGTATTGTTGCATTAGGTTGAACAGAAATCGCTAGGCAGAGTCCTAGGATATTAAAATTCACATATTATTTTACCTAGGGTTAATAGATGATTTGCTTCCTAGATATTGAAGAAAATTCCTTTGCTTGTTCTCATAGTAAATCTGTAATTGTTCTTCACATTAATTTCAGGGATAAGTCATGACTTATAAATCATTAAATGACCTTTACAATCACAGGAGTTTTGCTGCTCATCTGGTATAACTCATAGTAAAACCTTTGGAAGGTAAAATAATCTGAAGTGATTTAACATAAACAGAGATTCTGTGTGTATTATCTGTATTTATTTGCACACACGCACCAGAAGTTGCTTTTTGTGTTTACATGAGTGACTGAACAATTCTTTTCATCAAGGGTGTTCTCGTGGATAAAATGAATTGTCCCATTATGAGATTTTTGCTGTACTTGAAGTATTTGTACTGCTATCCCAGGTGAGCTCTGCATTCAATTAGAGCCACAGCTAAGAACCAAATGTCCATGTTGCTCTGAACATTCAAACTGTTAGCTCCACTGAAGCACAGTTTAACTTGATTGATACTTGGATTTTAAAGCAAATAAGGACTATCTTTTGCCCGTGGCAAAATATCTTTGAAGTTCCGTGCCTGTGCCGAGGCTGGATTAGCTAAGTGATAGCACTGGGGCTGGGACTGTGACCCTGTTGTGCTTGGCAGGTTGTGATAAATGGGGGAATCTTTCTTAACCTCGTGGCCAAAACATTCCAGGATCAGGTTGGGGAGACAGGAGAGAAGGGAGGAGAGTCGAAAGATGCGGGAGATTTGGCGTGTTGAGCCGGAGACAAAGGACACTTGCTCACTTGTCTGGAACAGGGGTGAATGCGCAGAGTCTTGTGAGAAGAATGGCTGCAGACGCTTTGAAAATGCACTTTATTGTACTTTATTGTAACTGCTGGGCATTGCCCTGGGTATGTGAAATTCAGCTGTCACTATGAAGCTGTCTCTTTATTTTTGTTTTGGATGCTTTGAGAGTCTAGAGAATCTTGGTTGTTACATTTTCCGAAACTAAAGAGGGTATTTTTTCTTTAATACTTGAGATGGGTATATAAAACCATCCAAAATAAATTGGGAGAATTCCTTATTCCAAGTAATTGCCTACTGGCTAAAGAATTTACTGGAGAACAGCAAATATAAACAAAATGTTATGAATTTGGAAAAACAAACCCCGACAAAATTAATTGATTGCTTCTGGAAAACTAGTTCAACTATTTTATATATAAAGCACCTTTAAAATTAAAATATAATTTCAAATATTTTTAAATTATGCATTTTAATGTAGCAGTATTAATAATAATAATATAAAAAGAAAATCTCTTTGGATGTACTAAAGATCTACAGTGAGATATTACCAGTCAAATTTTCAAACCTGAAAAAAGAGACAAAATTGGCCTACATGTGAGCTGAAATATGATCTGTCAAGTGGTTCCTTCTTGTGGCAGTATTTTAAGAGCTGTATTGCCTCTGATGTTGTCCCCCTTGGCTAATAAAGAAAAATATATTATTAGCTGATAGTTTGAGATTTATTTACATACTTTATGCTGTAAATACAGCTATTCTGACTAGTGCTAAGAACTACAGCATAATTCAAGCGACAAAACCAAAATTAAATATCCTGAATGTGATTTCTAGTTGTTACTGTTGTTGTTACTAGTATACAACAAAATGCATGTTGTATTCCTGGGTATAAATACTATTAATCATTTGTCCTTTTATGATTAATTTCCCTGAATGACATTTTAAGCCTACAATATTAACAGGGTTTTTAAAGAATGTTGTGTTGTAAATGTTCATTAATATTTGAATAATCAAATCTAAATCATATGTAGAAAAAGTAGTCTCACTGCATAGAAGTTTGCTTCTGTGATGCTTAATAGTATATAGTAACTATAGTGCACAATATGTGCAGTATATTTTCCTATGTGTTTATTACAAAGGATTTTATCTGTAGTTTGCTGTTGCTAAATTATTATTCTTTTCCTTACACCCCTAAAAAATTTTTAAAAAGGAAAAAAAAGAAGAAAAGGGACTCTTTTCCTAGCAGCATTTTCTTCACTTTTATCAAGGTGTTCCAAAGGCACTGAAAATTAAAGTAACCAGAAACAAAGTAAATTTGGTTCCCTGGTGATACAAATGCATGTGAATAGGTCCTTTAGTTTATATCCAGTGTTTGTGAGACTTTACACTTCAGCACTCCGTGTCCTTTTATCCAACCTCTAAAAAATTATTTTTTCACCAGTTGGATAACATCTGGACCACAAAAAACTGATTATTTCATTTTCACCATCAAGTAGTTTGAACTACAAATAATCCTCTACATCCTTACTATGAGAGAAATAGGTTGTTGAAGTTGTTAATTATGCTTAGTAGTTTGTAATTGTTACAACAGCTGCTAGAAATTGTTGCTAAAATTCTAAACAAATTAGCTTCAATAATGTGGGAGAACAGAAATGTATGAAGCTAGGAAAAAACACAGCTGTTCACTGTTAGTGTACAGAAGATTTACTTGGTAATTTTCTAAGTGGACTATGATTTACACTTGTTTATTACCTTCTCCTTCCACTTTTTTCAAAAGTTTTGAACGACTTTTTAAATTAATTTGTAGTGTAGTCATTTGTATACACTTTAAGCAAGTGGTTTTAATTGGAATAGCCTCAGTGCATTGTGCAAAAATACGAGTGTTGTACAATCAGCTGATGACTTCAGCTTGGGCTGTTTTCGTAGACCAAATTATTTGTTCATGATCAGATTCATAGATATTATCTGTGGAAAAGTCAGATATTTATAGCTGAATACCTTTGATCTACTACCAGAAGAAAAGATACCACAGAAGAGCAGAACAGTTTCCATTTTTGGGGCTTTGTGGTAGGTTTTTTTTTCAGGTTTATTTTATTTTAGTATTGTTTTAACATAATTCCCATCTTCCACAATGCCTACAGGACACTGCCAGCTTTTAATAGGTAGGCAGGTGCTGGGCTAAAATCATGTTCATCTTACCTGCTCAAATTACCTTGTTCATCTCCTTCCAACCTGTCTTATTGCTCTGTCCACCTGTTGCTTTTTGGCATTAACTGAGCCTCCTGTCCTAAGGCATATTCAGACTTAGCTTCATTATTCTGAATTGTTGCACTGGCAGTAACAGGCCAAACCACCACGGTCCAATTTAGGCCCAAGCTTAAATCCTTGTGGGCTTGTCCCAAGCTTGAGAACCCCTCTGCTCAGGGAATGCCATTTGCTGGAGGAGAAAATACAACGTCACCTCAGGCAGCTGTTGCTGAAGCCCTTGCAGAATTTGGCAGAACTGGACCTCACTCTGCAGTCACTGCAGTTGGTCACAAAGAGCCTCTTTGCATCCTCAGGTCTCCGCACGCGTACTCAGCATAAACGTGCTCTTGCCTTTCAGGGTTGTGAAGGAGCTCAGTGAATAGCAGGTATTTTTACTGATAAAAATTATCAATGTTTAGATAATGAAGAAGTCAGATGTTCTTAATTATCTGTGAATAATGCTCAGTTTCATTTTCTCAGCTTTCTGGTTCTCTGTGTCACTTACAACACTGTCAATTGAATATGGTTGTCTCTCCTGAGAGATGAAGGATCCAGAAAACAGAAGTGACATGAGTACTTCTTACTAGCTGCATACTAAGAAGTGTACTGAAAATCTGCAGTAATTTCTCTCCCCTTATGAAGGACCTGTGCAATGTTACCTGTGATTCTGTGCGACATGTGTGATGGACAGGACACACAGGGTGGAATATGCTGACAGACACTGCAGGCAATAACTGGTCTCCTACCATTACATCTGGCTCGTACAGCTTGGGTAAGACCAAAAGTGAAGAAAAGTTGGCTGAAAAATATCTGAGCAAAATTGGCACCAGTGAACAAGTGACTGAACTTGGAAAAGCTGGTAGGAAGAGCTTACCATGTTGTCTGGAATAATTCAAACCTCAACCTAGGAACTTTCTTTGGATTGCCAATAAATCAAGTTGGCATGTAGCTGAATCCATATACAATGCTTTCAGTGTGTCCAGACTATTCCATCCCATTCTGTCAGACCATGATCTGAGTCAGGTATTCATTCATTCTTAAACAAGTTGTACTTCTATGAAGACTTCAGTGCTTGAAAACTAATTAGTACAAAGGTTACATCAAGTAAGGGTATGGTGAACACATTAGAGCTGTTTTTCTTTTCCTGAGCTTTTTGAATATAGTTCAAAACCACAATCCTTGTCTTTAAAGTCCCTTTAGCTCTGGGATGAAGAATGTGGCCAATGAGTAAGCTTCTCCAAGACAGAGAGGATAGTGAAACTGATGGTTTCTCAGACATTGCTTACTTAACACTGACCCAGCATTGGTGGGTTAGCTCTCAATGCAGCTAAGAAACATAATATATTTGGCCAAGAATGAGGCACATTTTCTGGGGGCTGATCTCCTTTAACCTTAGCACATGGCAATATATATATTAAAAACACAGAAGACAAAAGAGTACAAGGAGAGTAAAATAAATTCTTTGCTAAATCAGAATATTTTACATGTATGTATTTCATCATCAGTAGTGGGGATGAGTATTTGATAGATGTGAGGTCATGTTGTTTACTGCGCTGGGGTATCAAAATGCTCCTTGCTAAAAAACAGGATAGTGAAGTACAGAAAGGAGGAGATGATCGACAAGGCCATTTGTTTAAATTTCATCTAAGTGAGGGATGGAAAAGTTGTGACAAGTGTTCTTTGATCTCAAGGGGAAAGACAGATTATTTTCTGATGAGGCAAATGAGTCAGGAGAGAAGTTGTCCTTTGTTCCTGCGGGGGTCAGTATGTAAGCTCTTGGGTGAACTAAGGGGAAGCTGGATGCCAAAGAGACACCAGCATTGTCAGAACAGAAAAGTGCCTTGAGGCAGAGATACTTGACTTGTGGTGGTGAAGTCTGCATTAGCAGTAGAAATACACTGTACTGTTCCTCATTCAAGTTGGTTTCCACATGAAAAGAAAACAGCATGTTTTATTATGCTTTATGGCACAGTACTATAGGCCTTTAACAAAATAGCTTGAAGTATTTGCATGATCTATTTGCAACATGGCCAAGTTAACACAGCCATAGGAACATTAACTTTTGAACTTCCTGACTTTCATTGCTTTAAATTTCAGCTTCAAAGTTTACTCTTTTTTTCTTTGCATTTGTTGGCCCTGGTTGGTTTTGAAAAACAGGAGGAAAGAAAATAAGTTCAGGTTTTCTGAGGAGGCTCTGAGTTTTATGCATATAACAGGAGATGACTTGATATTCCTTTGAATATTAAACGATACCTCCAAAGCAGTTTTGATACACCTAGTTTGCTTATAGTATTTCTGTAGAGCTGAGGAATCCCAAGATGAAATCTTGAAAGCATTGCACAGCATAACTGTTTTCCTGCATTTCAGTATGTTGTTATTTTTTTTTCCTGAAAAGTGATCAATGGTATGCTGATACTTAAAAAGCAAATTCTTAAAAAAATTTTAAAAGTGTGATTGCAACAAAACTGGAAGACATCATGGAAATATAACTGAAGTAAAAACAGTAAGCATTTTTCTATGTTTAGATTAAGAATAGTATCTTCTAGCTGATCACCAGTTTAGAGATACTAGGAAGACACCAGGAAGGCACCAAGGGTATACTTGCAGATTCAGCTTCACTGAGATATAGTGCTGACTTGAAAAGGCAAAAAAAAAAACCCCAAAGGTTTGTATTTAGGTTGGTGTGGGCATTTTTAAAGA
>WBNO01016047.1:356995-429927 GCA_013400575.1 Peucedramus taeniatus | reverse complement strand
CTCTCCTCTCCTCTCCTCTCCTCTCCTCTCCTCTCCCCCTCCCAGCCGCAGGGAAAAGTGTTCTGTGAGCTCTGAGCTATTAGGTAACTCAGGCTGAAACAAAAAGTGCCATTGTAGTATGGCATTTGCCCTGCCTGACCCACCAGTAAAGGGAAGGCATATTTCCTTCTTTCATTGTACACAAACAAACAAAAAGAAAAAAAGAATGCCAGTTTTTCCCACAGTGCATGCATAAATGCTTTTCAAAATGTACAAGTTAGTGCTTTACAGGTTCCAATCGCTTAAATTATGACTTGACTGTTACACTCTCTGATATTTTTAGTGCACTTGTGCCAAAGGCAATTTAAAATGTGTTTTAAAAATGTTTGCAGGTATAAAAGATTTTAAAGACGCTTAGAGCTCTGAACTGTTTGAACCCATTAGTCATGTTGCAAAAACAAACACATTGGAAACCTTTCCACTAGCAAGAAATTACCAAGGAAGGAATGTTTAGTCCCCAATGATAGCATATGAATAAGAAAATTGAGGAGTTAAAGTTGTCTCAGATTTTATCAATCATGTCACCTTAATGATACCTTCATTCCCTAAAACTTCTCAATAGAAACAAAGTTTTATATTTTATTTATATAAAGCTTTCTGAAGCATGTTTTACAAAGGTTTGTGTCAATGGTAAGACTGTGCAGTGTGCCCAAAAGAAACTATCATTATAGTCTTGTTGGAAATATGAAAAAGGCATTTACCTGGATTGATTAAATTTCCATTAACTTCAAAGTTTATGTAATGTGCACACCAGTGTCACTGCTCATCATTCCAGCCTGGTGAAATAAGACCTAAAGGAAATGCAGTGCCTCTTTGCAGCTCTTTGGGCTGTCCATGGACTGGTTCCTGGTTTGTCCACACTGTTCTCAGCAGCAATTAGTACAGGGAATACAAAGCATTGTGAGAGTCATGAAGATTGTCATCTCAAGAAGTGGAAGCATTTAAGATTATTGTATGCTTTTTAAGTCATAGCTCCTTCTTAAAATTATTAAGTTCAGTGACTTGTTCAAAGGAGCTGAGGCTCTAAAACGTGTAACTTCCATGGGAGCCATCTCTCTCCATTGTTATAATCAGTGTTGCCAACAAAGAGGATTTCATGGAGGATGTCATGAGGCACACAGGCTCTGTCCCTCTCTCTTTTGCAGCACCATTCTGTTTCCTCAGTGTTTCCCAACTACCTGCATTTCAGCAGGTAAGTGATGAGTAGAAGCCATTAGTCACAGTTAATTTGGTGTAATTCCCCTCTGCCTGAAATGGATGACTACTCTAGGTCTGGTGAAATACATCTGCATCTTTCTGTTAGATGCAAAGGAGGCCTTATGTGACAAGCCTAGACCAATTTAGATGCCTGAACTGTAGGTATTTAATACTAACTATATCCCTTCTGGATTAGTTTTCCTTGTGAGTTAAGTGTACATCTCCTAGTGGTGCTGGCCAGAGTCACTACTGTACTACTCTGGCAAGAGGGAGGGGAGGCAGGAGGGTAGATGCATTTAATTAAGAACACATCTATCTCATGAAAGGTTTGCATGGAAAACAGAAGTGATGGTGGAACAGCAGTGACTTTTCTTGTTCCCATCCCTTGCTCTCACCTCTTAGAGGCATGGAAACCTATCCGATGTCTTCGAATATGAAGTCTCCTCTACTGTGCTACATAAAATTCAAAGGTCATCATCAGTGGTCTGCTTTCATACTCAAAACTTTTAAATAATCTACACTTTTATTTTTAAAAATGTTTATTCAAACCTCAGTCTTGTTTTAATTAGAGTTGTCAATTGTAGTTGATGACATAATTATTTCATTACTAAGAAAATAGAAGAGACCACTGAATAGCTAAACCTAGTTTAGGTGGTGAGCAGAAAAGGTTGTTTCCATTAGAGAATTAGCTCACATAGACTTTTATTAAGAAAAACCAAACCAACAACCAAAAAACTCCTTGGACAGTGAATTTTAAACCAATTAATGTAACATATTTTTTCTCATTCTTCCATTGCAATCAGAACTCTTGTTTCCAGATCTGCTGAAATATGACAAACCTACTTCAGGGTGTGATTCAGATAAAATACATCTATGTACAGTCTTTGCACTGTGAAAAATAGGGGGGAAAAATAAATTTTCTATTGCTTCATGTTCTTTCACTCAACAGTAGCATCAGTGTTTGGGTTTTTAACTACATCAGAAATGTAATTAAAATTTGCTTGTGCACAACACTATATAGTCTTATATTTTCATATGCCTTTTAATGTCATTTAATATTGTATTTTAATACAATTTTAAATGATATAATTTTATTATTGTTACTAGGTTTAAGTAAGTGAAATACTTATGAGATTTATGGAAGTGTGTCAGAATAGTGAATTACTGTGAAAAAATCAGTTCAGAATTTGGGATCATATAGAATTCTTCTCAGATGTTTCTCTAGGTCTACTCAGCATATGTTTGATTTTGCAGAAGCTTCACTGAGATTTTGTCTTCATATATATATTTTGTCTTCATATATATAGTTGGACATATATAGTTGGAGTATTATTTGAATTCAGTCATCAAAAAACTGCTTCATTTTTTAGAATATTCGTTGTTCAGTTGTGGGTTTTTTAAAATTAAATTGAAAGCACGTCTATTTTCTGCCTGGCTACATTTTGTGACTAAATTGCACCACTATATCTGTAAGCAACCCCTTGGCCTGTGTTTGTTAGTCAAGCAAATGACCTGATTTGTTTTGTGGTATCAATGACGTCATGGCAGCAAAGGAAATCTTTGTCAAATGCTATATACAAAGACGTTGTAAGGACAGTCTCCATTGAGGTTTTTGTTGTCAAGACAGTTATAAAACTCGATGTAAGCACTATCAAAGTCAGCATCTAAAAAACATTTGAGGATAACTACTTTTCTTTACTATTCATTCTCATGGCAGTGTCACTAATACTCTGAGTCATATTCTTCTACCTGTTTTTTCCATCAAATTGTTCCCTCAAATTGTTACCTGTTCCATCCTCTCCTGGAGCTGTTTTGCAGACAGTCCCTTCCCTGGACAACAAGCAGAGATGGGTCAACTTTCTCCAGAGTAATTTGCTGTAGGGAGTCATCCAGGCAGTGGAAGTGCACTTGCTCTGCCCATACTCCAAAGCAATCACACAGGCTGAAGAGGCACAAAGACATGATTTGAGGTTGTCCTTGGGTCTGCAAAAAGTGCTTTTCTTTCTTCATTCTTGTCTCCTTGATGTTAGAGCCTCCACAGCTCCACTATGCAGAGCTGCTTTCTCCAGGCCCAAAGCATTGCAGGCTTTACTCAGCCCTGTTGCAACCCTTCTGATTTAGGAGGGATCCTCAAGGCCATAAATGATGCAGTAGATGAGGGAACTCAGCAGATTCATTGCCAGAATAATTTAGTGCTGATGTGGCAAGATTTTTCAGCTGTAAGTGTTAGAAGGGATTTCTCACCTGTGTTGCATTACGAGTTTAATACCACCAGTGTGTGTGTTTGAGAACACCTCATAGAGCAGGACCATTTCATGGTTTAACATTTAGTGTAATGGGGTCCAATAAAATCATGTTAAAAGATGTTAATGTTGCAAAGAAAAACATCAGAAGCAAGGAAATGCCAGAATTAATATGGCCTGTGGAAATTCAGCTTCTTACACATTATGGTGCAGATCTTATTACCTGACATCCTAGGCTTTCCAGGGGGTGTCTTTTTTTTCAGTGAATATGTAGTTAGATTTTTCTTTTAATGTTCCTCACTCTATCTTTGTTAAAGATGACGCATCCAAAGCTCAATTAATATAAAATCCTTAATCACGTAAATATTTATCATATACCTTTATTCAGTTCTTTGCCTAATAAACACATATCTTTTTCACAGTGGCCTCAAATTATCAGACACTTTTAACAGTGTTCATATTTGAACTTTGATGAACCAAGTCAGGTGAAGGCAGAAATTGTATAAAACTTTGATTATTTTTAATAAAAGTTTAAGCCAAATGAGACTTTCATTTTTCTACATAAAAGTAACCTTTATACACAATCTTCTAAGTTCAAAGTATATTTTTCCAGCTTGGATCATTAATTAGGTCTTCTGTACAGCTGGAGTAGCAGAAGTAGTCCATTGCTCCAGGCAGACTGGTCACTAATGACTTTTGTAATGAGTTTCACAGGTATCTGATGAGTACTTAGGCTTGTGTTTGTGGTGGCCCAAATCTAGAAGAGAGGAGAGCAAACTGTGGTGTTCCATCTCAAGCCAGTACCAGTGTTCTTCTACTGTCCAGACCACACCCCTACATCTGTCACATTTTTTTTTATTCGGCTTCTGTTCTCCTATAGTTTTGCCCCCATGGAGAGCCCATTCTTCTTTCATCCCCTGATTTCTGTTCCCTCTCCCTGTTCTTTTTTTTTCTGTTTTTCCTCGCTTCATTTGAGTCTACAGGGTTTTTTCCTTTCAGGGTCTTGCCTGGGGACCCTGTACCCAGGGCACTGCACAGTGGGAGATAGAACTGACTAAGCAAAGAGGGACAGTTTTGATAATGTTGAATTTCCTGATGGCATGGGGTTCTCCTGGCACTCAGAAGTAATCCTAAGGCTCGTTCAGCATCCACATCTCTGAGATGGAGAGTATTCAATGTAGATAGGGTCTTCAGAAATCCAGGAACCACGCTGCAACAGGAGTTTACCAACAGTGTGACAACAGGTCTTTTAGAATCTTAACAACTGAAATAAAAGTGGACACCATTTCACAGAAATTATTAATCTTGGATATTGGTAACTCCCCCCCTCACCTTTCAGTTTTGGGATTTTGCCTCCAACTTTCAGGCGCTGAAGCCAATCAGCAGCATGATGACGTGACATTCAAAACATGAACACAGCAGTCTGTTCTCACAAATATTTGCATTTAAAGGTTTTTAGCTGAAACTTTTCAAACATTTTGTAGCAGGCAACCAGAGTAGGTTGCCTGCTACAAAATTCAAACTGCAACTGGAATCTTGTGAATGATTCTCAACATGCATTTAACGAAAATGGTGAGAAAACCTGTGTAAACAGAGAGGGGGGAAAGGAAAACAGAGCAGAAGTAAAGGAAAAGGTTCTTTTTATAGCATTTAACACATGAGAATGTAAATAAATGTGGTGTTAGTGAAAGTTAATTATTTTGAAAACAGTCAGCAAGGCAGATTAAGAGGTAAAACAGTGCAGCTGAAGACAAAGGAAACAATATTTAGTCTTTGATCAGACGTTTTCACAGTGATTTTTTGTTCACCTTCAAGGGTGGCATAATTTTATGAATAACAGAATTTGTTTTGCTACTTGAATAGCCTTGAAGAGAAATGGTGTTCATTCCATATGGCCACTTGAAAGAAAATCCCATGCCTGTTTGTCCTTTAAGAAATAACATTTTTATTTATTAAATCTTTTCTCTCAAAGAGGGACCCTAAAAATACACAGTGAAGTTTACATTTAGTCTCAGAGGAAAAGCCAAATCTATATTCTGTGCTTCTGCACATTTCTTCAGATAACAATCACAGATGAGCTGCATCATCTCTATGCCAAGCAACAAACCTGAAGTACTCTCATTTTTTAATGCATTTTGCTTTCATTGCAATATTCCTAAATAAAAAATACTCACATTTATTTCTCCCCAAGTTTGTTGCATCACATAGGAAGTGAGTCGTTTTGAGGTAATTGGTCAGTGGCTTTTCTGCTATGACCTTTCAGCTTTTATCAGAATTTATCAGTTGGGGTTCTTGTTGGTGGTTTTTTGGTTCTTTTTTTTAATGTTTATTGTAAATTTAATGTTTAATGTTAATTTATACAGATAAAGCATAATCTTTCAGATATTTAGATTGCTTTGTAATGTTGGTCAAAACAAAATGCAGTAGTAGTGTGAGCTGTGGTAGGAAAACTAGTCTGTGAGTACCCAATTGCTGCATCTCACATCCTTGCCCAGGAAAACCAGGGGTCTTAATATATTTTGTATATTAAAAGTGCTCAGATTATGTTAATGTGTGCTGGAACTATCTTTGGGCTTCTCTGGTAGCTGCCCACCACAGGACATGCTGTCACTTTGCAAAATCTGGATGCTGGGATGTCTGGGTGACAGACTCTCCGGCAGCTGGTAAAAGTCAGTGGTTGGTTGAACTTTCCTGACCTGGGGAGTGAGATCTGAGCCCCAGTGCAAGAGTGAGAGACAGTGCTACTGGTGGCAACCACAGAAGAGAAAAGAAATTGGAAAGGAATGTATAAATGCCAGTAAATTTAAGAGCGAGGAGATAACAAAAATATGCTGGAAGTGAGTGTATGCTACAGGGACATGGAAAAAGAAGTTCTAGTAGAGTTTATACTATATAGCTTTGAGGCATATACTTATTTTTCTAATTAATTTTAATTATGTTGTTGTATTTTATAGCTCTAAATACATTATGTTTTCAATAATTTTAAATTACATTTTATCTGCTAAATGAAAATATTTTTCTGGTCAAATCCTCTGTATGTCAGTTGAGACAAACTGCCCCTGAAATTACACACATCCTGTCAAGGAGAGGCTGTTGTAATTTCAGTGTCTTTAAATGATTTTGAATATGCTTTTTGAACAGTTCCCTCTGACAGTGGCACTTAGGAGACATTCAGTACAGTAATCTGAATATTTCTATAGTTAAAGAAACTATACTATGTTTGTATATAATGCACACTGACGATATTTTTCATAGTAGATGGTTATATGCTTATATATCTGAAGTATTTTATTGTATTTCAGATGTTACACTACTTTAATAACAATGTGGTTAACATAAAACTATAGCAAAGATGTTTGCACCTGAAGGTTTATGAAGTAGTCTCTGTCAGGTTTGGGTTTGTGTGAGCCCTGACTGTGTCTCATGCTCTATGAGTGGCTCATCTCTATGAATGACGTTGCATGACATTCAGCTGATGGATTTTATTTATATATAGTATAAAATATTATATATAAATATATAATTAGCATTAGTCTAATCCTTTTTTCTGTTGGGTCTGGTGAGTGTTTTTTCATTTGACAATAACTTCAATAGAAGTGAGTCAAAGTTACTTTTTTTTTTTTCTCTGAAATACTTTTAAAATAGCAAAAAAGTATAGAAGAGTTTCTTGATACAAGGTATCCTGAAACTTGTTATTGAACTTGCTGGTTGTAAAGGGAATGTTTTTTTTTTATTGTGTCTCTCACACCAAGTGAGCCTCAGTGAGTTATATTTCTAGGTGGCTTTAAAACTGGAACTTCAAAACCTCCCACAGAGCCCTGGATTTTGCATTAGCAAGCTAGTGAGCAAAATGTTTTTTCCTCTGCTGAGAATTTAAGTAATTTAGATTAACAGAAGGTACAATTACATTTTTGCTGGAAATCATGAGGATCCCAAGGAGATACCTAGTCTGCAAGAGAACACTTTTCTAATTTTTTTTTTGATAGTGATGGATTTTATCACCTCCAATCAGCCTACAGCAGTGTATTGTGGAGATCAAATTGGAAGCTAAAATTCCTTTTATGTACTTATGTATTGTAAATATGAGTGAAAGCAGTGCATGTATTCATTGATGCAATATGAAAATATAGTTAACCTACAGTTAGCGGATTCACAAAATTAAAAATACCATATGAATTATTTAACTAATGGTGTGCTTTGCCCCAGAACCTGGTGTTTATTATTTTGAGCTTTAGCAGGAAACAGAAGCAGTATCAATTGGGGAAACATTTCTTGGCCAAGCTGAGAACAGTATGGCTTTCTCATTTCAAAGTGGGGAACCTGGTTCTTTGGTTTCTTTGTTCCTAGTTAAGACTACTCCCCAAGCTATTTTAGCTGAACATTTAACCCACTAATGGAGCCTGGGGAAGTGCAGTTGGCAGCTGTTCATGGGATAATAATGAAACACACTGTTTAGTACAGCAAACCGCTGCTGTAAAGTGCGGGAAATATTTTATAGAGATCCCAGTGAGCAGAGCAGGATCCGCTCTAAGTTCTGCTGTAAGTGTGCGAATGGGGGGAGCGAGAGGAAGTTGTGTTTCAAGTGAGAGTAACCAGCTCTGCTTTGTTCCTGCAGGTAAAGAAGCCGTGTCCAGAGTCCGATGGTTCAGAGCCGCAGAATCCCAGGTATGGTACTGTAGGGCTGACGCCGACTGACTGCGGCGCGGTGGCGGAGAGCAAGGCTGGGCTATGCCATGGATTTGTAGCATCAGAGCCCCGGAGTCACATTTTGCAAAGAATGAGTGGTCGGATCAGTTGTAATGGTTTATCACTCTGGAAAAGGGTTTTTTCCCTTTTCCTAGTCGAAGATGCAGCCTAGAGTCTGGGTTGTTGAGTTGGGTGATGGCATAACACCGAATGGTCGCATTCAATTTAAAAAAAATTCCAGCTATTAAATAGTGTAGGAAAATCGGTGTGATGAGATCTCACTTTCTTCAGTTATCCCTTTTCTGTATATCTGAGCCTTGAAGTTTATTGAAAATATAGTTTATTTCCAGCGTGGAAACTAATAATTTATTTGGGAAAATTTGCCCTTACTAAAACTTCATTTTGCTTTCACGTATGAAGAACATGCTGTATTCATAAGCTGGAAAGAAGCCCTACATTCCTTTCCAGCACAGTAGTTTCTAATATCATGTACATGGGAAAAAAGAAATTGATTAACTTCCATGTTTCGCACATGTATGTAAGCGTATGGATAATTTTGAGCAAGTGAAGTAGTAGCTGTTTTAGATGTGCATCTTCCTGGTGTTTAGTAAATTGGTAGATAGTTTTCTTCAGTTTTTAGTGAGTGCTTCTTGTCTTTATCTTGCTTCTGTATGGAAGACTATTTCAGTGTCGTAAAAGCTCAGAAGCTTTCATTGTGAGGGGAGAGCCACAAAATAAACCTGACATTTCACTAGCATTGTCATTAAAACTCAGAAAGGTTATATAATTCGAGGTTTTCCCCTCAAACCCATCCTTACCTATATCTTAACTATGGTCCTTAATTATTGCAGCAGGATCCTCTGAGGGTCACCTGCAATATCCAAGGCCATTGTAGTATCTGTGCCTTGAGCTGCACTGAATTTCTTAGATTAGCTCATGTCTGTTATTAATGTGTATTTTCATTTAGTTTGGTTAGAACTGAAAGGGGAAGAGATACTTCAATGTCCAAGTATGCTTTCAGCGTAGTCAGTAGCAGTTTTGACCTGGACTTCAGTGGAAACCTGCTTTGCCCTTCAGTACTCGTAACTTCTAAATGAAAATCTTATCTGCTGTGCTGCTGCTTTGGATTAAAATTTATTATAAAGGTCAAGTTCTTTCTGACTATTTTGACACCATGGAGAATCCCAACTTAGCATAACACTCATATGCAAGTGTGTAGTTTTAAGTGTTGTGATTGCCCAGATGAGACTATTGTATCTCAAGCCTTTAAAAACTATGAATTCCAGTCTGATGTAATTTCATCAAAGTGTGATGAAAACAAACTGCAACAAACCTGAGGACCCAGAATGCAATGTACTGTTACTGTCTCTGCACATCAGGAAGTTTCTTACAAGCTGTAGTTAAATTCTTCATGCTGAGTCTGAGGAATAAGATATTTTTCTCCTGAACATGCAAGAGAACCCATATTACTAATAGTCAGTCAGGTAGTTTCATTTTCTGAAGTGCATTTTCAAACAGAAGTTCTTTTCATTTTGAGCTCTGCAGCCTCAGTTGGAGGATATATCAGAGTTGAAATTAGTGTTCCTGGCCTGAGCACATGCAGTGCTGTGTATACAGCCTGAAGTGGGATTTCTGGTTGCAATGTGACTTTTGGTCTTGGAGGGGAATCTCTGACAGACTTTGGGCTCGAGCAGCACTAGAGGGCTCTGTGTGGCACATCACACTTTAGAGCCTGGAGCAAGGTAATTCTTCTCTAAACAAGGCTTAAGTGAAAACACTGCACATAAAATGAAACATCAGCATAAAAATGAATGCTGGAGACACACAGCCTTACAGAATAGCTCCTGGCTTGGGACCTAAGGCCAATATCATTCATTTATTTAGCTAGCTTTATAGTCTGTTAGTTTTGGATTTGAAACTATTACAATAAATGCAGATGGAAAGTGTTTTTACAGTAGGGAAGTAATTAAATTGGGTGTGGGAACTTTGTCAGGAGAATTCTTGGAGTGACATGTGTGTATCAGCAGATTCTTTGTCTTGCTTGGCCTGGATTTGTCTTTTAGAAAGAAGCAGTCAAACTGCAGATGTGACTACTAAATTTTTTTAAGGGATATACTAACCTACGCAGCATATCAAAAAATGCTTTCAGAAGTGACCAGCTATACATGCAGTAAAAATCAACCTTGCCAGCATTTATTTAGATAAAGTGCTTGTTGTCTTAACAGACAGGTAAATTGCACAGAGGGAGAGGGATCTGTAGTTAAGAGTTGAAGTTATGGTGAATAGACGAGTTGGAAACACAAAAGGAAGCCTATGACTCTTCAATGGTGCTGACAGACATTTTGATTCACAAACAACTTTGTCTTAGAAATTCTGTCATAGTTTCTTGGGAGTTTTTTTTTTAATCCCTATGAAGGGGTTCTGAATACTTCCTTTTATACCTAGGTGGTGGCATTATACCTTACAGTGGTGGTATTGTGGCTGCATCAATATTATGGCAGTCTTTCTTCGTAATTCTGGAGTAAAAGTCAAATTCACCCTGCAAGCCTGGATAGTCGTCCAGTCGTGCAAAATGCTTTCTGGGGATGTTGGTGTGTGACACAGAGGCAGTGAATACTTGGGACTTGCCAACTGTTCCACCAAGTCTGGAGCAGGCTGGAGCACCATGATGGACAGCTCTGACATGCTGGCCCTGTATCCAATTCACTAGCAAGGTTAGGAAAGAAGTTCCTGTTTTTAGAGCCTACAAACATACATTACTCTTAATTTTCTTATATGACAGGTAACTTTAAAATGGTATCAATCCTGACTGTGCTTCAGCACAGCTCCTATGTGAAATTTGATGTCATAAAATAATTGCTGAAGTCTAAAGCAGTGCTTGAAAGTTAACTTGTTTGCAGTTATCAAGGACCTTCCTTTTTACTTAAATAATTAAAAAGACATTTTAATTTTAATAAGGAATAATTTTGTTACCCTAAAATCTGTGAGCTACACTTAAAACCTCCTACCATGTGACCTGTGGAAATGCTAGAATATGTGTTATTCTGAAGTCTGGTAAAATGTTAGATATGAACTCTGAAATTCCTGCTCAGCAACAACATATTCTATTTGGCCACGTATCCCAGGGCAGCATCTTTCTTTGACATAGCAGTCTGCTTGATGAATGCATCTCTCCTACCCCCAAATCCTCCTTCTCATACCACCAGTCCTGCCAGAGATTCCACTGTAAGACCAAAGTCATGTCAGGAATTGAGGTATGAGAGCAAGTATTGGTTTTTCTGGGCTATAAAATTAAATAGGGAGGAGGGAAATGAAATAAGGCAGTGGAAGTCACTGCAAATGGAAATTTAGCAAGGTCTTCTACTGCTTCCTCAAAGTTCACTGATTATAGGAAAAAAAAAATCACTTTTTTTTTTACCATCTGGAGAGGATGGAAGACTGCAGCAGAATGAAGAGATTTTTCTGACGGTTTAAACACAGTTTCTTTTTTTCCTAGAAGGGTAAAGGAAAATGGCTGAATATTTAACATACTTTTCTTCTTTGAGCTATGATATTTATGTTGTTATGAAGCTATCTATAGGAAGAAAGGGAAAACTTGAAGGTTTTGATGAGTAGTTTTGTAGGTTAGGGATAAAAGTTAGCTGACAAATCAACTTAGAAATACTTAGGATACATAGCGTCAAAAATACATTACTTGTGTATTTGGAGAAGGGCAATGGATCTTTGTATTCCTAAGTTAAAATTAAGCCCCATAGAGCAAGAAGCCCTCCACTTTATTGCATGATTTTTACTACAAACCTGAGGATCCAATATTTCCAGTAATATCCATACTTCCTGACTTTTCCTTTACATACTTAAAAAAAATCTAAAAGCAAAGGAAAAGGAAATGAAGTCAATCTTAAATAAATCCTCCCATTTAAAACTTTATCAGATGCTGTAAGAAGAGTGCAAATCAGGGGCACTACAGTTACTGCATTGATACCGGTTAGATGAGGTTCCTCCCTATGTGTTACCAAATGACAAATTCACCAGTGATGATCACTGGTGAATATTGAATCAGATGCACAGATCAGGTTGCCAGATAAAGCAGTTATCCAAAAAAGCACACAGTACTTTTTTATGTGTCTAGAAAGGCCTCCAATATTTCAATTTAATATGAGTTTCAGTGATGTTCTTAGCATAGATTGCAGCTGTTCATCAGATGATTGCTGTTCTGTTCTTCAACACCCACACTTCTTTGTGCACCACAAAGTAAGATTTAAAAGATATGAATTCTTGTTTCTGTTTCATCTTAAAAGTCTCTCTTGAAACTTTTGAATGAGAAGTAGGCTTTCACATTTTCTCAGTGGTTTCATTTTGATACCTACTCATGGTTTTTAATTGGTCAGGATACAGAGTGTGCATACACATCCAGAGACAATTATTGTCATTAATGCATTCACAAGTGAATAGAGAGTATTGAATGTCAGTGACAGCTACCACAGTTTTCCCATTCACTTCTCTTGACCAAAGTTTGTTTTCTCTGCAGTTTGGGTGCGCTGTTGTGGATGCAATCTTCACTATTGTTCACTGTATCTGAGCTAGACTAATGCTGCATGTATGCATTACCAAACAGTGTTTCCATGACCATTCATACACTTCAAAAAAATAAAAGTAACATGTATCTTCTGCATCTTATTCCAAGCAATCAGATCATCATGTTTCATTCTCATTGGTTTCAACTAAAATACACCTGAGATTTCTTCCACCAGCTAATTCCCTCAACAAGTCTTATCTCAGAATGATTGCAGTGATGGTTTATTCTTTCAGTCAGGCATTGGCTGGCCCATATTTACCAGATCTAGCACTGTAACTCCTGAGCCCAAATCTAAGCTTTACAGGCATCTGACAGACTCTGTGATGAAGCTTTCATGCCTTTTCCATGACTTTGAAAACAGCTGACTGTCCACCTATGTGTTCCTAGTAGAGTGGGATCAGCAGTACCTTCCCATTCATTTGCAGTTCAAGAGATGAACACCTTTATTGTTACAGAGTAGAGAGGAGCTTGCAATTGAGCTGCTGAGCAGGAAAAGCCAGCAATAGTTATGGAAATTGTGGTTAAAGTTTCAGCTGTCGTAATAGAAAAAGTAAATTGTATTGGTTGTGCAGTAAAAATGAGCAAACCAGTCTCTACCTGGCTTTCATATGTGTTGTTTAAACACATTAGGTTCCCTAATTTTCTTCTCATCCGTGTCTTAGAAGCTTTTTAGAAGGTAAGGGTTTGTTGTCTTGTGAACTATACGTAGCTTATCTTGACCAGAGGATAAAGCTTTTCTGAGTCAGAGGTGTAGCTCCACTGTATCCCATATTGAATAACCTGTAGATCATTATGACATGATAAATGGGCTTCATTTTAAGAAATTAGTTATTGATAGGACTCTGATTTAGACTTTGAAGGTGAGATTCCTCTCATTCTGAAGTAGACATGTAAGGTAAGCACTTTTGAAATGCCATTTATTTGAACTTTTTTCTATTGACACCTTACTATATCCCTCTTCCCCTAGGAAACCACGCAGACTCCACCAGCAATCACCCGTTGCTCTGCTGATTTATTGTAAGACTAACTAGATACACAATTTAACCAAAGGCAATGAAAACATTTCTTTTACAGATTCAGAGTTTCTGCAAAACTGGTTAATTCCAGTAGGGAATACCTGCAAAAATAAGATTAATCTTTAGCCAGGAAAAAAGACTTTTTGCCTGGCTTCTTGTATTTCTTGGGCTTGGGGCAGGCTATAAGGAGGAACAGACACAGCAAAGCAAATTTTCTATGAAAAGACAGAATAATTAAATTGAAAGATTGTCACAAGTAATTTTGGGGACTGGAAGAAAAACTAGTCAACAAGAGGGATGGTATATACCAGAGTATAGCATTCATGTCAATGAGGCCACTACAGTTACAAGCACTTCACCTAAGAGAAATGTTTGGCAGGATCAAGCCCAAACTACTCAGTCAAGACAGTGACTGACAAAAAACATACAACAATTTTCCAATTTTAAAATAACTACACTGTGGAATAAGATCTCTCATAAAGACTACATTCTGGGACACACAGACTTAGCTTGCAGAGAATGTTTTATACAAATCTGGTACTTATTAAAGTTTTGTGCACTCATTTAGTCTGCATGGCACTTAGGCGGTTGGAATCAATCAAAGTGTTTGGGAGATGGTTCTTCACATACATGTAGTTGAGTGACATACTACAACCATGACAATTGCACTACAGTTCCTGCAAGTAGTAGTGCCTTGCTGCATGAATTTTATTTTCAGGCAATGCAAGTCTCTCCGTTTTTAGATCAGTCTGTGTGGTGTGTCTCTGCCTTTTGAGCATTGATGTTTTCATTCTTTAAATGTAAAAATTCAGTCTTCTGATTACCCAAGGCCTGTTGAGCTGGTCACTATCTGCCCATCAGGTTTTGCTGGCTCTGGATCAAGCCCCCAAAGAGTTCTAAAAATGTATATGATATGTTTACAGAAATGACAAGAATCTATTTAGAGTGCAAATACATGGTAACTAATGACATCACAGGGAAGTATTTTAATGGTTTGTATTAACAGATCCCTATGGCTTATAACAATAAAAGTAATGTATTTTTTTATATTTCATGTCTGTTAAAAATTCCTGGGGTTTTTTTGTTAATATTGGGCATAACATACTTTCTGTGATATTAATAATAATTTATCCCTGTGATCCCAAGCCAGATGATGTCACTGTTAAGACTTCCATTAACCTGAGTCAGTGATGGGTCAGACTTTGGAATGAATGAAAGCAATAAAACAGAAGGGATTTTTTTTTGTCTGTTTGGTTGATTGGTTTTGGTTTGGGGGGTTTTGTTTGTTTGTTGGTTTTTTTTTTAATCACCACATTGAAAAAAATTGGATAAACAAGATTCTACCAGAAGTTTTAGAAAGTAATCTGGAGATTTTGGAGATCAAAGTACCTTGTGATTTTTGAGTTTGCTAACGAGAGCAGGATTTCTGGATTAATTAATGTATCCATCAAACTTTTATAATTGCTGAATCTGCAAGAATATCTTAGGGTAAATACTGGTTTTGAGTTGAAGAAGATGAGGATTACATGTACAAATGTTTTTGCTTGATCCAGTAGTCTCTTAGAGCACTATCCTAAAATTTTAACTGAATTTTGAGCCATAAAATAACAGTGTTTGTTCTTCTTACGTGTGCAGCACATGTAATCACAATGAGAAAGAGCTCTGTTTCTTTCTCCTGTGGTCTATTTTTTGCTCTGTTATATCACATTACAGCAGTACACAGGAGAACTAATTCAGACTCTGTTCCAACTTCTTTGACCTCTTGTATACTCTAAATATATTTTACCATTGGTGAGCCTGAATAGTAAAAGTATTTGATTCCACCTACTTTGCACTTCAGATATAGCTGAAAAACTTCCGAGAAGAATGTAGACAATAAAAAGAAAATGGCCATTGAGATCCAAATCTCCTGTACTGAGATTGGTTTGCTTTTTACATGGATCACATTTTTTCTCAAATATTTTAAGTGTAATTTCTTGGCTAGATGTTTCACATTTTAAATGTCATCAGTCAGTCCCATGTACTCAGTAAGCATTTAATTAACACCATGCAGTTATTATGCTGTGCTCATATTTAACGTACCAGAATTCACCTCTTTACCATGTTACTAGGCCCTGATCAGTCATTAGAGAAAAAATAAGTAAGGAAATAAAAATAGAATTGTCATGGTTTATGCCCAGCTAGCAACCAAGCACCATGACACTTCACCCTCCACACACCCATCCCAGTGGAATGGGGAGAAGAATCAAAAATAAAACTTGTAGCTTGAGATAAAACTGTGTAATAATTGAAACAAAGTAAAATACCTAATCATAGTGAATAATAATAATAATAATAGCAGTGATAATAAAAAGGAAAAAAAGTACAAACAAGCGATGCACAATAGAGTTCCTCACTGCTGACTAATGCCAGACCCCATCCCAGAACCCAGATAATCCCCACTTCTGGGTAACTCCTCCAGTTCATAAGATGGGCATGATATTCCATGGTGTGGAATATCCCTTTGGCCCATTCAGGTCACCTGTCCCAGCTATGCTCCCTCCCAGCCTTTTTTGCATACCTCCTTACTGGCAGAGCTTGAGACACAAAAGAAAAAAGTCCCTGACTTAGGATAAACATGACTTACCAAAACCAAAACATTCTCATGCTGAATCCAAAACAGCACTGCAACAGCTACTGAGAAAAAATTAACTCTATCACAGCTAAGGACAAGAATGAACAAAAAAAAAAAAATCCAGATAAAAAGAGACCATATGCAAATAAGGTGATTGAGATCACATGTAAATAAGGTAATTGCAAGTTTGCTTTCTTTTTTCCTACCATCTGCATCTTTCACACATCAAACAAATGCATATTAAGCCTACTGTAATATTTTAGGCTTTGCTTCCCCTCTTTATGTTAAGACAGCCTTATCAGAGAGCAATTCTGTACCTCAGCTCCCTCCACGCTCAGCCTAGTCTGAGCACCAGTCAGTGTTGTTCTCCTCTGGGAACAGAAGTCAGAGGATCCAGATGACAAGGAGGGAAAGAGGCTCCTCCATAAGCAGCATCTGGCTCTTTGGCAGATTTGTCAAGCACTTTTGCTAATGGGTTTCGATTTGCCCAAGGGTCTTTTATGTGGTTACGTTGCAGATGGTCTGTCTGTTCTATCTTCTCCTTTTGAGCACTTTTATTAAAAAAACCCAAACTGATAAGGTTCTTTATAGGTCTCACAAGATGCCTGTGCAGGCTCCTTTCTGTTAGTCATTGCAAAGCTTTCCATATATCCAAACGTGTGTCTTGAGTTTTGTTGGCAATTCTGGACTTAGTTCTCCAGTTAGCTGCCAAGTGATATAATTTACTGTGACCTGAGTTTGTATTATTGTCAAATTTCTTTGGGAATTTCTTAATGTCATTTGTAGAGCAGAAGTAACTTCACCTCCCCTTAAAGCATGAAATACACTTGCCTTCCACTAGCCATCCACCTTTGAAAACATAAGTTTGAATCTGGCTTTGGTTAAACATGAAAATTAGCATGATGGTCTCAATCTAATTCATAGGGGATTTGTGTCTGCCATTTAAGAGAGGCCCAGGACTGAAGCAACGAGTCTGTGGGAAGGTATGTTTGGCAGAGCTATGGAGAAACGCACATGCAGTGCCCAAATAAATAAAGCAATTCCACGGATCAACTTTTTAACAGAATTATTTATTGTGTGGCGGGAGTGCAGAAGAGGGCAGAGAGGGAGGACATCCTGTTTGGTGAATTCCGTTTAAGTTCTGTTTCAATTTACAACTAAATCTCTGTCACTTTAATTTTTAAGGGTTTTGGGATTTTATTTGCTTTTCAGTGTAGAAGTAATTGGCAGGTGACTAGACATAAGATCATGTTTTATTCCTATGTTATTTCAGGCTTATGTCTTATTTTTCTTCTAATTATGTAGATTAAATTAAATAGAAAATAAACCCCTGTGCTCTCAAAGATGTAGTGCTTTTCATGACTTTCTCAAAATAGTACCAGAGAAGCACTTTCATCCCTCTTAGCATTTCATTATTATACCATGTTTCCCAACAGCAATATTTTAACATTTGCTGAGAAATAAGAATAAATGTATTATAAAAAGCAGTCACGTTACTATGAACATCTTGCACCTTGCCCTGTCTCACAAACCAGGTTCATGGGGAACCTGTGCTAAGTGCAGTAAAGTTGCAATCTTGCATCTGCAGTATGGATGTGAGTGGACATAAAAACCAACAGCACTGCAGGGCTGGTTTCCTGCCACCTTGTTTTTCCCTCAGTACTTGGACAGAAGTGGACATTTAATGATTTTAAAAGTCTAAGCACTATGTCAGAAGTCTTGGTGAGATACAACCATTTGGTGTAAGCTGTGTTTTGAAGAGAGGGAGCTCTAAAGGAGGGTAGCCAGCAGAGAGGGAGCTTCCCAGGGCTGCTATGTGTGTGCTGGGGCAGTGAGGGCTGCAGTGATGTCTCTGCCAGTGCCCCACTCCTGTGGCTCTGGCCAGGCAGGCAGGTACCCCCTGGCCTGGGGGCTGGGTTATCAGCATGCAGGCTGAGCTGGAAATGGAGGTGTTACAGATTTGCAGCTGCTACCTGCCCCTTCTTTGGCCCAAGGGGATAATTCAGGGGAGGGGAACTGTGCCCCAGAGTTCTCAGCGACACGTATTTATTAACTCTTAGAAAAATCACCTACTTCACCCCAAATGAAAAAGGTGTGTATGCTTTAAGTTTCAAATTATAAAATAACTTGGGGAAATCAAACAGCAAAGCAAAATGAAGTGTAGTCGTTTTATATCAGTTGTAAAGAACAGCCAGCATCGGTGCGTTTATCAGAGCATCGTTCCCTCTCTTGCTCAGGATAATGGAACTTGTTTTGAGTGTAATTAGTTGTGCAAAGTTCTTTTAGACTCTTCCAGGCAATAAGGTCATACTGGGCAAAATGACAAGGGATGTGTGCAGCACACCTAGTGTACCTTACCATCCAGAATGGCTGTGCCCAACTACACCTTACAGTGGTCAGATGCTGAAGCAGTTAAGGCATCAGGCAGTCAGCAAGTTGCATATATTTGTTTTATATTCTAAACCAAACTCATTGTTGGGACTGCGATTAGAGAACAGAAATAATTGCTTTTGACACAAACTGTTTTGGAGCCAAACATAATGTGCTCCACATGAGGTAAACTACAGAATATTTGTCTTGGGAGCCAAGATTCAGATCAGGTTTAACTTATAAGGGGAACTTCACTGTTAAAAGTGAGATGTGTTAATGTTTCCCACGTTAAGACTGCTTGCCAGTAATTCTCTGTATATTGTATTTACCAAGAGAAGTTTCAGAATGTTTGCATTAAAATAGAGCATGAATAGAGCATGAAAACTACAAGTTTTTGGCAACTCCTGTATTCTGCCTAGTCAGTCATCGTAACTCATCCTTTCTGGAAGCTGATGAAGTTCTTGCAAGGCCCCTGTACTGGTGGCTAAAGAAATTACATTGAAATGAGATATGGTCACTCTTCATACAGCACACCTGAGCGAGCCTCTTTTGCTTTGGACATTCCCTGGTAAAGAAGAACCATGTTAGAATAACTATTTTGAAATATAACAGACATCTCAATTTAGGGTGAGTCAGACACAACCCACCCGTTGCTCTTTTATTTATGAAAATATGAGTTCACGCTTACATCATTCCGTCCAGGCTCCACTGAAGCCAACAGCAAAATTCCCAGCCCACTTCATCCCTGATTTCCCAGTTTTATATTTGCTTAAATATTGGCTGACATGAATACAGTTGACATTATTCTATTTAAATTCATAATATTATGACTGCAATAAGCAGTGTCATCTTGAAGACTGTGTTTTACAAAGGACAGATTAGCAACAGCCTAGTAATTGGCAGAGCTGATCACATTCCTCTGTATATATGAGAAACAGTCTTTGTTGCTCAAATCAGATTCAAAACCACCAAAGAGGGACTTCGTGAGATCAGTCTCTTCATTCAATGAGTTTGTTACCTGTTCCTTATGTCCAGCCAGGTCACCTGTCAGAGATGTAGAAGGGACTCTGAAATTTCCAGCACATTTTTCAGATGAGACTCTGAGCAGTTGAACTGCGGAAGTAGTGGCATAGTGGGGAAGGCCACAGGCTTGCTCTTTGCATTCCAGCCATCTCCACAGAAGTGTTTGTTATTTGTTTATGACACAGCACATCATGTTGTCAGAACCACAGCATTTGCAAGTGCCTGTCACATCTGGAAGTGATCACAAGCTGTTGGGTGAGCTACTCTTTGAAAATGTGGCTCTGTGATCCAGAGACTTGCATTTAGATCGTACGTATCTGTAAACTGGTAGTTTATATTTCAAGTTGGATACTTGACAGCTCCCCATGGAACTGTGCTGTCATTATCACTTTTGATTTACTTAAATACTCACATAAGGACTTCAATACCTACTTTAGTGTTTTGTTTTGGTTTGTTTGTTTGTTTTCGGTGGTTTTTTTGGTTAGTTTTTTGTTTTTGTTAAGTAGCAGGTGCCTGAGTACCTTTATGTTTTCTGGCCCACAGTCTCTAAATGGAGTAAAAGAATTGAGCGCCCAGCCCCTTGTTCTGCTCTTCCTTCAGTCCCTGATCCTTGACACTTCCTAGTTTAGATGTTCTCTCTCTGGCTCCTGGAGTGGTTTTCTCCAACCAGCTGCCTTTTTCCTTGAGAGGATGGGAATTATCTATTCAGACACCACATTGCCTCTTTCCAGATACTTCCTTCAGTGACTGGAGTGTAAACCCTGAGCTAAAATTGCATCCCATGAAAACTGTGGCTGTCACATTAGCATAGCCCAGAAAAGATATCTGTAAGGCTGGGATCCAGCTGGCCAGAAGGATAGCTCTGCATAGCTTTGCCTTTTGTGTGTGCATTAGTCTATTATATCAGAATGGAACAGTTTCCCATATAAAACTATCATTTGCTTTCATCAACTCAAACCAATTTTAAACTTGAGAGTGGAGAGATGATGTGAGTATATGGAAAAAAAGTGCCTCCTGTTACTTAATTTTTCAGTGTCAGCCTGCCTATATCCCTACTCCGAATCTGTGTTTTGTAATTGAACAATCTCCTGAGCATAGAGAGGGTGAGCTGGAAGTTTATGCTGAGGTAAATAACTTAGTAAGTTCCACTCCCCCTGATTTGTCTTGATTTTTTTTTATTTATTTTAATCCTTGTTGGCTTTGGACAAGTTGTCTACATGTCCAGCAGGAGAATCCAGAAATAGCTCCTAGGTATTCTATGTTTTATCCAAAAGTGTGGAAATCCAAATTAATTTTGCATTGTCTTTTAACTGTGACAGGGAAATGACATTCATTCCCAATAAAAGTCAGAAAGCAGTGAAAAATTATTGTAATGTGGATTTGTGGCTGACTGAACTGCTTTAGAATAGACAGTTTTCTGTGTTTTTTTGGAAATCACATGAAATGACATTAAACTGAAATAAAATGTCTGAGTCATCCAGAAACAAGGGGAGCCATGCAGTTACTGACTTCAAAGCAAATAAGAGTTTTCAGCAATTATGTAGCACAACAGCCCAAGCTGTCTAAATTCATTGGTGTGTTTAATCATCATTAGAGCAAAACTAAACTTCTTCCTTTCAGGCACAAGAAGAAATTACCAGTTTTTCTTTTCTGATAAAAATAAACTTGAATTTTTAAGCAAATATTTTTCACAGTATTTAGTCATATCTTCTCACTAGAGTCACAAAGAACAAATACATATATCCTTTTCAGTAAAAAAATTAATATCAGCTTATTACAAAAGCAATAGCCATGTACTAGATTAAAAAAATCTTCAACCTTTGGCAGTTGTTCCTGCGGTGAGAAAAGAGGGAAGCATAGATAGATATAGATTTAATAAAGACAAAAAACATCTGACACCTAATTGTTAGGAAGCACAGAGAAGCTCATGGTGGTACAGGGTCAAAAAGGGGAGGGTGATAGCAAAAACCTAACTGTGGAAATGGGAATGGGGGTTGGGGAAGAAGTTGCAGTGCTGTTAAAAGAAATGTATTTTTCTCTAGCTGTGAATGGGGCAAGGGGCAAGCTACAATGCCGGCCTTTGTCACCAAACCTGCTCTCCCACTTTCTCAGCTGAGCCCTCTGCATCAAGTGCATCCCAGGCACTGACACTGTCTGCCTGTCAGACAGCTCCTGTAAAGCAATACTGTCTGCAGGAGGGTTTTTTCTCCTGGTATTAGGCTTGAATTGCCAGGTGAAGAACAATAGGCAGGAAAGCAAAACTGAGATACAATCACAACTTGTGCCCCTTTATGCCCCAAAGAATTACCTAAGGAGTCCCATCCTCTGTAAGACAAGCAGTTTATTCGAGATCGAAAAAGCAATTAAACAAAATCAGGCACTTCTGAATTTTCCTCAAATTATTGTTTCTCTCCACAGTACAGTTATTGCAATATCTGGGTATGGGTTCTTTTCCTGTCAGCTTGAACTCCTGTGCTGGGAAGCTGCATGGTGATACTCAAGCTTGTAATGAGTAGTCCATAGGGAGTCTAGTACAGCCCTTACTTTATACTTACAGTTTGGCAAAGCTCTACCTTATGTTTTTTGGGTTTTTTTATTACCTGTGTGGTATTCCTTAACATGGTAGAAAAACTTGGATGTTTAAATTCTTTGTTTCACTAAGGTTCCCTATCATTGATACCCTCTGTCTGACATTGGCTGTAGATTGATGGGAGTATTTTTATTCTTGGAATATCAATGGGACTTTACTTTTGCCTCTTTCCATTGCTTTTTTAATATGAATGTTGACACTGTACTTACAAACACATAAGAAACAGAAATTATACAGCTGTAATCCACCTCTTATCCCCAAATGATTGCAAAAAGGTTACCACTTGTTTTCCGTATTGCTAAAAAAAAAAGTAATAAAATAAAACTCTGAGGAGCATTTGCTGGTTTTATCAATACAACATGACATTAATTTACTGCTTCTTAGCACTGTATTGCTTTACAAGTTAAGACAGGAGGCCTCAAGGAGAGCAGGAAGGAGGTCTTGCTAGTGTCCAGGACTATTATTTGTTTTTAAATCTGGCGAGCTTCCAGAACTTGTGCGTTGGAGGAGCAGCTTTTGCAATATTGTGCCTAGAATAGCAAAATTTCTGCTATTTTGGCCATCTACTAGGCTTAAGAAGATCTATAGGTGGGCTTGATGAGCCAGGGAAAACAAGAGGGGTTTTTGTCTCAATGGGACAGAATTATTTCATCGGTTGTGCTCTTCCTCCCTTACCTTTTACAGTGACAGAGAAAAATGACAAAGGCTGCCATAAACAGTGTAAAAGCAGATGAAAAAGAAAATATTAACTTTTATTTTGGTGTTGATGAGTATATTATAAATATTACTCATTTCAGGAGGTTTTTTTTGGCTGTATGTTTTCTTGCACTGTTGATGGAGGTCTTCTGTGGAAAGGTGTTGGGAAGTTTTTTGTTGTGTATGCACTTAAATAAGTGTTTTTGTGCATATTGAGCACCAAAGAATTATTATAAGATTGTATGTATCTGTGTGTTAGTGTACATGAATTTGTATACAACTGTATTCCCTGGAAACCTATCCATTATCCAGAATCTCTCTTCAACCTTTCTTATTGCCCACTGTAGCCTTTGAAGGCAATCCTTTTAATTGGGTTATTTACAGTTCTTGTAGGTGCAAGTAAACATGAAAAATATCTATGAATATAATTAAAAAAAAAAAACCCAACCAAACAAACCCAAAACCAAAGCCTCAAAACACTAGGAAAAAAAAAAAGCCTTTATAATTGTGGTGTTGTCTAAATTATTGATTGTTTTAAACTTTGTTGCAGATTTTATGTACATTGGAGAAATGACATTTGTGTATGTGCACCCATTTTGATTGTTTTTGTCAGAATAAAGACTTGTAGAGCTAGTTCAGACTGCATATGAAAGAGAGGTGAGCTCACTTGTCCTGTTCCGAACATGGCTGAAAGATCTGTCTGAAAAGAATCTATGTGGGAAATGGAAAAAAAAAAATCCACTTGTCTTCAAAACAGTGTAGTTGGTCTGAGAGAGGAGCTGATACCAGCAGGAAACAGATTTAGCCGAATTTGAACAGAGCAGTTCTATCCAACCTTCCTATTGCACTAAAAGATAATTTGAAATAAAGGGAAAGTCCCTGTTTGCTTAATTTCAGAACCTCCAGGATGGCTGATAACTTACGTGGACAAGACTCCAGGTTTCTGTGAGAAAGTATGGAATGTTTAGGAATTTGTGTTACAACGGGAGGGATACTAGAAAAGCAGGGAGGAAACTAACCTAACAATAATAGTAATAGTAATAGTAATAGTAATAGTAATAGTAATAGTAATAGTAATAGTAATAATATGCATTTTTGCCTCAGTGAAGTTTAGTGACTTTCTGCTAAAGAAATGTGTGTGGTGAATTTCCTGTCAAAGAATTTTAAATACTCTAAAAATTTTTGTTATGATTATTTACAAACTTAATTAAATTTTAAACAGCCTCCATCTAGTCCCTTCAGTTCTCCTGTAATTTGGATGTGCTTCAAATTCTGCACAAAGGAAATGGTATTTGTAAAATGTTCTGGTCAGACTGGGATTTGAAGTACTTTGTTTGAACGTTAGAATATTTATTCTTTTATAAATCTTTGCTAAATTATTTCATACTTTTGATCTTGTTGGTAAAAAAGTTTGAACTGTCTTATGAAGCAAAAAGTTTACATTTTAAAACATTATCTCTTTCAAGAAAATTTTCTAAATATGTTCTACTTGTAGAATTAATAATCAATGGAGTTACAAGTTGTGGAAGGACCCAGCTCTTAGTTCATCTTCATAATAGTTAAACTGGAAATGCAGATGGATAACACAGTTATAGCAGCCCAGATTTTCTGAAAATAAATTTTATGTCTGCCGAAGAAAAACAGGGCACAAATGTGATTGTAATGAAGGGAGGGGAAAAAAAAGAGGTATCTTAAACACAACTGTACAAGCAAGGCTTGGGCTTTTTGCCTTTAAAGCAAGACAAGTGAAAGCTATACAGAAATAGATGCAGTTGTCAAATGGGGCAATCATATTTAGTCCTACTTACACCTTGTGTAAGGTTGGGTTATGGTGCTGGGCTGTGCACTCTGGTGCTCTGGGCTGGGGCACAAGTTCTGTTCATCCACACTTGTAAAGATGGGACGGAAGAGGGTGGAATTTGTCTCTTTGGATGCTGTTCCTTGATTCACTTCTGAGTTTTTTCACTTTTCAAGGGCTAACCCTTGAAAAGATGTAACTTCAAGCTGGGGAATAGAATATGCTCTAATGGGAACGTCCCAGAATCCCCACACAGGGATATTTTTAATTCAAACCTTCTTCAGTTGGGTAGGGTTGTCCACAGGTTGGAGTTAAAGCCCACTGAGATCTGGGAGACTGTTCTATGAAATGGGATGTTTTAGAGACTTTTCCAGTAAGCCTCTGAAATGATCCACTAAGCATGTGCAAATACCATCTTTCAAAGACTTTAAGCACAGCCAAAGCAGAATAAAAGACAAATCTGTCTTGCCGGATTTCAGGTTTTTGCTCAGAAGCTGGGAATAATGCAAACCTTCTTCAAACAGTCAAGAGATAATTTAAACTTCTTATCCAATCCATTTCCTGACAAAACGTATCTTTTTATACATGTTAGAATTTTACTTAATTATTCTAAAAAGCAGTTTTAGACATTGTAGGAGGGGGAAAACTAGAGCTCAGTTATGTGCCTGGCAGAGAAACAAAATATGTAAAATAAAATTGTACAGTGTAGTTTTTTAAGCACCTTTAACAATATTTTTTTTCCACCTGAATTGGAACACACTGCATTTACTAGAAAGCAGTCTTTAATAAATAGCTGCATAAATGTAGAAGTATTAATTGCTCCTTCAGAGATTTCTTTTTAACTTTTTTTTAGTGCAGGAAAGCACATACTGAACCTGAACCTGCTTCTGATTAAGTCAGTGAAAGCAGGACTCTGATAAACATTTAGTTTGACAAAATGAATTCAAGATGTTGGAATTATTTTGTCCATTTTACTAAGCATTTTTCCTGAATCCTCCATTCACTGGAAGATAAGATTTTAGTAAGTCTGTTACATCTTCCTGAGAATTTTTTTAGGGTAAAGGTAAACTAAATGCATCCAGAAAAGTGAATTGAATTATATGTGCTACACAGCAGGTAACGTATGCACTTCTGTAAATAAATCACATAGGGATGTATTAAAGTAATCCCTGTACTTGTTCTCGCAGGATGGAGCACCCAGGATAATACAATGTATACACATGGTTTTGTGAAAATTTTATTGGTTTGGATATCCTTTTTACTCTTAATGGACTACCAATAAGTACAAGATGTCTTTTACTTCTGCAGAAAAAATGTCTATATGTGAAGGCACTACTTTAAAAATACTTTTAATTAATTAACTTGCTATGTCTGCAGATGGGATGTCATTTGTTACAGAAAATAAATTAGGGAGATAAAAATACTTCTCTTCACAGAAGCTTTCAAGCTTATTTGGAACAAAAAGTATTCATTTTACAATATTTGATTGTTTATATTCTTTACCAAGAAAATGAGAGTTAGTGGACCTAGTTTCTGATTAAAAAAAGATCTGATTTGATTAAGAAAATCTGATTAATTTGACTGTGAAAAGTACTTAAAATGGATATTTCTTAAAAAGACTAGATAGGTGAACCAGTGATTTTGCTTCTAAAATGCTGCTGAAGTATTTGCATCTGTGGCAATGATATATGCCTGTCTGAAAAGAAATTGTTGTAACTTTCATGCAAAGAAGGGGAAAAAAACATGTGTGAACTTTGTAAGCTGGAACTGCCCATTAGGTATCTGTGTGCTGATCATGCTTCAACAGGAAATCATGATATTTAGAACTGCCAAGTGAACACGTGGGGAGCATTACACTGTATATGCAATGAAACACACATTGTTTATTTTGTGTAGCATTCTTCTGCTCCCTTAAATACATACAAGATGGAAACCCATAGAGTTTTTTTAACCTTTAGCTGCTATACTTGTTCAGAAACTGCTAAACAAAACCTGGCAGACTTGCAAACAACCTGAGTTCATTATATTTCATCTGATCACTGATCACATTTCCAGTAGACAATAAATATAATGCACTGCTGACACATGTGTAGAAATGTATATACAATTAGATGAAGAAATTTAGTTCAATGCAATTCAAATCTCAGTTTATGCTTTTGCATTTCCTTGAATATGGCTGTAAAATTCTTACCTGCTGATGCATGGCCTGCAGCAATACCAGTTTTTTCCTGCTCATCCAGAGTGCTGCTGGGCAGGCTATCCTGCCAGTGGCTTAGCCAGTGCATCTCATTGTTGACTCAGGCATTTATGTGAGTAAATGGGATTCTTTGCTTCATGTGGCTCTGGGTAAAGCTTCCATTTATTTTCCCAGTTGAGATACAGTATTTCCTACATTTTCTCAAATATATTCAAGACATGAAAGCTCTGAATCTATGTCTCGGGTTAAATTAATGTAATGTGAGGGACTAAATCATCCAGGAGATCAGCAGAATTAGGAGTACAGAAGCCTATCTTCTAATGAAGATAATTTCATTTTCTGGAGGGGAAAAAATCCAAATTCAGCCAGCAGACCCATATTTGATGGAAAGGTAGTGGGGTTTTGTTTGTTTGTTTTTCCACAGAGGAGGATGTGTGGACCGCAAAAGATAGGCAGTTTCAAAGTGAAATTGGAACTAAATTCTTAAGATGTGTGGTGTTGCCCTTAATGATTTGCCACTGATTGTCCTGGTCAGATTATGAATACCTGGGAGCTGCTGTTGTTACTAAGCTATTCCAACTGCTCATCTCTTTCCTCTCCATCTCAGCCCTCTACAATGTAATAGGGCTTTTGCATCCTCTGTAAGTCAATCTTTCTGTTGGCCTTTGGAGTATACATATGGTAGATCCTTCTCTTGTTACACATGGGCTGGCAGCTTTGCTTATATATAGCAAAATTATTTCTCTGGGGGGAAAAAAATCTGTGTAATTAATATATAAATGAAGCAAGGAATAGGCGAGCACAGACTGCAAATTGGATTGCAATTACCGGTCTGACAAGAAATGTTCCTTGTCTGCTCTGTCTTTGTCTGAGAAAGGCAGATCTGTTGTCACTGCATGAAAGCCATCTGCAGGCCCCCAGTGTAACTGCGAGGCTGGAATTCATTGCAGCCTAAATCCACTCGAAATTTTGCAAGTTTCCCAGAAATTACACAGAAGAAAACAAGTATCAAGCGATCCAAGGAGAATATACGCCTTTGTAGGAGTGAAGAATTTTCCAGATGTACACGAAAAGTTCTGTTCATTCACTCGTATGGACTGTTCCTATAATTCAGTGTGGGTGCAGTAACTGCTGGTGGTTGGAATAGAGATAATGAGAGGCAGAAGTTCCTGTTTCAGCTTTCTTATGCACAAACTCTGGGGTGTGTTCAGTGGCAGTTTCATAAGCCTGTGTCACTTCATAATATCTAAAGGAAAAGTGGAAAATAGAGGCATTGTTGCTGTTACCTACTTTCCTAAGTTTGGTGAAAGGCAGAGATGTCAAAGGAACCTGCACTGATTTGTTAATCTGGATGCATTGCAAACTCTCCATATTACAAAAAAAAGTTATTATAAGAAAAGCAGATGATTTTGGATACTATCACAATGCATTAAAGCTGTCACCTTGGTTTTTAACAGGTCTATGGAAATGCAGGATCTAGCCAGTCCTCATAATCTTGTTGGAAGTAGCGATGCACCAGGTGGTTCCAAACTGGATAAATCTAATCTCAGTAGCACATCAGTCACAACAAATGGAACAGGAGGTAAGTATAAGACACAGCTGGCACACAAAAAGTTTTGGCTAGTTTTTAGTCATATGCATTTTTTACTATAATTTCAAGAATGACCATATACACATTTATAAATCCAGCAAGAATTATGAAAAATTGGCAGTCATACAAGTGTAAATTTGTGATTAAAACATCACTTCTTTGATTTGCACAAACTGAAGAGGCAGAACTGAAATAAGGTGCAAAGATGAAATAAGGAAAATTTTTGAATGATTGATTTGAACACAGTGTTTAATTAGACTAAGTTTTTGTTTGTTTTGTTTTTTTTTTTGTTGTTGGTTTGTTTTGTTTTGTATTTTTGATGTTTGTGGGGTTTTTTTGTGGGTTTTTTTTCTTTTTTTTGTTTGGTTTGGTTTTTGGTTTGTTCTTTTTTTTGTTTGGTTGGGGTTTGTTTGTTTGTTTGTTTGTTTGTGGTTTGTTTTGTTTGGTTGTTTTGGGGTTTTTTTCCTGTTGTATTTCCTTTCTTGGGAGGTAATGAAAATTTGTAATAAGGAGATTGTTCAATTTTCCTTGGCAGTAACTGGTCATTACTGCTGTAGGTGATACTGTAGCACTGCCATGCAACTACAGCACAGATATTCCAGTGCTTTCAGATAACCTATTCTACCATAGCAGTGGGAGGCAGGGTGCCACATTCTGAGATGCAGTCCATGAATATGAGTCAAACTAGAGTTCCTTCTTTAGAGTTTATACATTACTGTCTATTTTAACAGTTGGTACTAAGAAAATTTTTTTGGTTTGTTCTTTCTGGCCACAAGGTACAGCATTTTATTCACTTACTCTATTTAAATAAAAGTCTGTCAATGTCAATAACAACTGGATGTGCCTGGGAGAGTAACTGAGCTCTGCAAAGAAGGGCTGAACCCTATTTTTAAACAGAATCCTTATTCCAGCATAAAGAGAAGAGAAAGCTTCATGCATGCTATTAAAGAACACTAGTAACTGGATGCCTCTATATTATGCAATGTGCATAAATAAACCAGTTAAAATAATACCCATAAAACCAACACAGTTCTGTTAAAAGGCTTGACTTAAAGTGCCAAAACACTGATCTGCCTTGAAGACTATTCGTTTACACTGAACAGACATTGGGAGAATGAGCTGTTGTACTATTCCTGTTCTCAGGAGACAACATGACTGTGTTAAATACTGCAGACTGGTTGCTGAGTTGCAGTACTCCCTCCTCTGCAACAAGTATGAGAGACCCTGGTACAGTGCATGCGTGTGTGCTGTGTCTCCCTGACTGCTGTGTGACATCTCTCTCCATTTGCTCTGGTCTTTTCTCATGCAGTTTGAATGTTCTCCTGGGGTTCCCCCTCAACTTGAGTATTTTTTCCCTACTCTTTCTCAAAGGCTTTTCCCACAGCCAGGAAACCGTTAGGAAGTTGCAACAAGCAGTTACCTTACAATGCTTTGGAAGTCATTTGATGAGCAAGGAGAATTTACCCTGCTTATAATTAGCTTAGCTGTCTACATGCTCTGAGTGACTGGGATTGTCTCGTGATGTTCAGCATTGCTGGGAATTGCCAGTCATCAGCATTGGTGGAAAACAGACCGATGGAATTTTCACAGAATGCCCATTTGCTTTTCTTTTGTTTTTAAGTAGAATGTTGCATGATTACCTGAGCACAAGTCAAGGTTGACAGTATTGCTCTTACTCCTACTAAGACTTTCATTACTAACCAAAGCTTATGTCTTATGTGCTGCCACATGTAACTCACCACGTTACAAAATTTTTGCTGAATTTTCCAAGCTGTTGTTTTCATTTATGAGTTTCCTGACATGTATTATTAATTGTCATAAATTGTAAGGATTAATAATAACTCTGTATGTGACATTGTTGCAGTACATATGGGATTAATCATAGGTGTAAACATGCATCACTATGTTTCTCTACAAGTCATTACAAAGGTGCTTAAGTTGTGCAGGTTTGGACTGAAGTTAGGAATATTTCAAAAACTTGTCCTTTTAAAAAATCCATCAGAATCAGCTTGCCATTTGCAAAACGTATACGCAAAGAAAACTTGCAAAAAAACAGTTTACTTGAGCACAAAAGATCGTTTGTACTAGAATAAGTCATTCCATGTGGATGCTCCTGCTGAATGACAAGATTTTAAGTTTAAAGAAGACTGAGATAACTTGGTCTGTCACCTCTTTTAGCTGTTCAGCATGTTCAGGTAAATGTGGAAGGTAACAAAGTACGAATTATTAGTAGTGAGGAAATACAATGTGTTACTTGTATTAAATCTGATTTTCCATAGGCAGTAGAATATTTAGAATTGTGCCTCTGGTTGAGTATATTCCCAGAAAAACTCTTAAGTCTTGCTAAAAGAAAGAGGAAAATCATTCCTATGATAAGCTATGTGGTTTATTGTTTTACATGAGCTTTTACATGAGATTTGTTTGCTGTAACTTCTGTTGCACTTGCTTGTGCTCCTTCATGAGTAGTATTAGCACCTCTTGCCCCTAAAACTCCGCATTTGTTTTCAGTCCTTAACATAGAAGAATGCTTTAGAGAAAATAGAAGAAGGTGTCAGCAGAGTAGCAGTTATTTTGATTTGCTAAGTCCTTTCATCAAGGTATATTGTAGAAGCTGTTGCTTGTTGGAAGATTCATTCTGAGTTAGCCTTAATATAACGAAATTTGGACAAGATCCCTGGAGGTCATTTGGGCCAAGAACTGCTCAGAGCAGAGCCAACATCACTGTTAGATCATGTTGCTCAAGGCAGCATTTAGTTTTCCTCCTACATCTAATTGGATTTTCCCTTAGTGCAGCTTGTATCTGTTCCCACCTATTGTTTCCCAGGGCACCTTTTGAGGTGAGTGTGCCTTTGTTCTTTGTCATCTTTGCACCTTCCCATTAGATAGCTGCAGGCAGCAATTAGCTCTCCCCTCAGCCTCCTCTTCCTAGGACAGAACAAGCCAAGCTTCTTGTGTCTCCTTGTGCATCATGTGCCCCAGCACCTGATGATGTTGGTAGCTCTCCTCTGTCATGGTGTTGTCATGGTCTAAGCCCAGCTGCCAGCTAAGCAGCACACAGCTGCTTGCTCTATCCCATCTGAAAGCAGAACACAGGCAGTCTTCACTGCTAGCAGCACACAACTGTATTTCCAGTTAGAAAATGCTTTTCATTTTATTTTCACTCTTTCAATACATTAAAGAATGACAAAAAAACACTTCTCTTGAACTGATAGAATATTTTGTTTTTCCTTAGCTTTGTGCTTTTCCCCTTCTTCATTTAATGGCATACAGCATAAAGAAAAACAGGTAGTAGTCAAAATCTCCAGCTACACTGAGGAAGGACCTTGATGAATTCCTTACTGTCATAAAATCTGAAAGCAAAAACGTAGAACTGTTTAAAATCAAGCACATATAAAAACACTTTCTATAGGTATTTTCCAACAAAACTCAGTGCCAATATAATTTTTTTTCCTCAAGTTAAGTACAGGAGAGAGTTTCTTTTGTTTTAGATTATTTGTTTGAGAGGGAAAGAAAAAAGATGGTGTCTGTTCATTCAGATTGAAGTGCAGCACAGCTGGCATTAACCAGAACTAGACACAATTCTAAAGTAAACATTTCAATTCATGACTGAAGTTTTTGTTAAATATAACAGTTAAACACATACTGTCTTCTTGGATGCAATACTGAACATTTGTAGCTCACTGTGGACTATAGTGAAATACCTTCTTGAACAGAAAGAGATAAAGGTATTAAAAAGTACTTTTCTTCATGTAGGTAGATGCCCAGACTTTGCAGAAGTACACAGAGTCATCTGTATGTAGTAATCAGCAAATAAATTAATTTAGATACTTTTGATACTTCAGGCAACAATATGTGTTCCACATGACTGAGAGGTTTAGTGGAGGCCATAATTTTGTGACAAATGACCCTTAAACTTTTTCTTGACATGTGTCTTATTGATATGATGAAAATGAAATCACATTCTTCTCAAATAGAAATAGGAATGACTGATTACTCTATTGCTCTTAAGAAGTACTTTTTTTCGTTTGGGTTGTTTTTGTCACAGCTTTTTTTCTTTTTTATTGAAAAGATAATAGCTAGCAAAATGAGGAGTGCATGATAGGTTGCAAAAATATGGCTAAAATTCTTCCCTAATGATTCCATATCAAATTAGTATCCTGCTGCTTGCAGGGAGACTCTTTGGACGTGGTAGTTTTATGAAAGAGAAACAATAATGAAAAGAAGTTTACATTCAAAAGACAGACATTCAAAAATTTTTTAAACTCAGACAGTAGATGGACAGGTACAACAGTGTAACTGAAACCAGGAGGTACTGCTTGGTTTGTTTGGCACTGGTGCACTGGAAATGCTGCAGGGCACTCTACCAGTCACAGAGACAAATGCATCCCAATTTCTCCTGCTTGATCCAAAGAGGTGTCCCTCTGACTTCCACACAGATCACTTGTACAGACATGTACTGATGTGGACATCAGCAGCATCCCATGTGACTTCCTGAAGTAAGATCCATTAGGCAGTGTGACTGGAAACGAAATGTGATTTTGTAGGAGAGGTAGCTCACACAGGGCTTGTGACAGGCAGCTTTACTGGTAGCTGTGCAGTTTCTAATTAACAACTTATGGTGCTCACAGACACAGGGAAGAATAGCAGAATGGGTCTGTAGGTGTTGTTCTGGACATTTTTCCCATGAGGAGATGAAATCCTTTATTTCTCTCATGCACTGCCTTTTCCTCTGCAGACTGTATGAGGGACAGTGCACTTGAGGGCAGCTCAGGTCGTACTTGGACTGAGTCAACCTCTGGAAGGAGCTCTCTGTCTTGGCTAAACATAAAGGGAGATTAGTAGGCACCTTTTATATGCTTGATTTAGGTGACTTGAATCCATGCCACAGTTTTTAAATACATTGCCAGCTCAGAACATGAAATTCCCCCCTTCCCCTTGCTGTTGCCAGTGCAGTCAAATGTGGATGCAGTGATGTTGACAGATGAGAGCTTTGGTCAGCTTAGCTGAGGCCTCTCAGAGGTGTGAGGCAACCAGCTGGCAGAGAATGCCTTTCCTTGGCGTATGTTAGACCTGCTGGGGGGCTCTGCTGGGCTGGCTGTCACAGCAAAGGCTTCTTCACAAATCCCAGGCTGTGCCCTAGGAATTTGGATACCTGGAATGCAACTGTGGTAGTTGCTCATGCAGGTTTTTATTGTCTCTTCACTCTGTGCCCCTGAGCACCAACCTGAGATATCCTTAAGCATGCGGTGAATGTCCATACCCAACCCCAACTGACCTTCATGAAGAAATTGCATCAATATGCTGAGGCTTCCACATTTGCTGGTCACACAGCTATCAGGAGCTGCAGCTCATTCTCTTCTACAGTTTCTTACCGCATCAACTGGATGGGTCGTTCTCAAATTCCATTACAAAAGTCCATGTCAAATGTTCTGTCCAGGTAACATACTTAATTACAAAAATCTGTATTGCCTCTGTGGTGCTTTTTGTGCTTTCAGTTACAGCTTGGAAGGTAAGACTGCATGATGATCCCTAAGAAATAAATTTGAGTTCAAGGTAGACCAAACTCTCTGAGTAAGAAGCTGACTTGTCACGGCTGTCATTTGTGTCCTACTCTAGTTCTTTCACTTTTTTTGTTTCAAACTTCTCCCTTCAGTTATGAAAAATTGCTTGTTGGTGACCTAGCTCAAAAAGACCCCCACAGACTCTGTAAAAGGGGAAGGGGAAAGGCAACATGCTGGCATTGTGAAAGTAATTTGCTTCTGTATTAGCATGAAACCACATCATAATTGTTTTATTTGTCAGGCAAAACTATTTTTGTTATGTGCTACATCCCTTGACAGCTAATATTTCCTTCCTCTGAGCTATCTTAAGGTATTGTAAGAATCAATTAGATTTATGTTGAAATCTCCTCAGAAGATGCTAAAACCAATAGCTGGATGAATGCACAGGTACAGAGCTGTGTAGCTAAATGGGCATTCCTGTCAGATTCCTGTCGATTGTCTCAGTATGGTGCTGGAGCGAAGGTTGAAGCTGTTGCACGTGGGCTTGTTTGATCTGGACTACCACTAGTGAGACTGGCATGGGGACTCCTGTACAAATCTAGAAGTAAAATCTCATGTCTACTTATTCTTCTATGTAGTGTCTCTTCTTGCAGTCAAAACAGAACCCATGAACAACAGTGAAACGGCAACAACAACTGGAGATGCATCGCTTGACACTTTTACTGGGTCAGGTAAAGCCATAATAAAGTGATGTTTTGTTAGATGCATATTAATGCAGCATTTAATAATCATCACTGATGAACATTTGCATGGAAGCAGTCTTTACAAAGCTACTATAAAACTTGATAGTATTTTATACCTAATAATAATAATAGTAGAAATAATAATAGCTTTTTCATTTTTGTAAATGAAACTTGATAGTTTACATGAGGTGTGATCTTAAAGAATGCTTAATAATGATGCCTAAGACCACTGCTGTTTGTGGTCTCAAAAGTCTTAAAATAATACTGTTATTATACTACTGTTAATTATAACTTACTGTTATTATGCCACTGTAGACCTTTTTTCTCAGCATTAGTCTTGTATGATATTAGAAAAAAACATGGTGTTGTATTTGTAACAGCCATGCTAATGGCTAATAGCAGTTTCAAATCTTAAGGTTTAGACCTCAGTGCTAATCCTTTTACTCCTATTAGCAGTGTGTTAGTTTAAACACTGACCAGATTGCTGTGTTAGTCTCTTTCCATTGGGATGAGCTACTTTCTTTCCAAGAAAATGGTTTTACTTTAAATAATCATAGGCTTCAATTACTTCTCAAAAAATGCAAACAAACAATGGTTTAAGTAGATCCCTATAAGTTAATAAAATGTGATGAACTGTGGAAAAGTACAGATAATCAGCCTTCTAATCATTAAGTTGAATCATGCTAATAATAATATTAAAAAGGAGAGGAAGGAGAATAAGTTTTGCATCTAGAAATACAAGTTCAGTAATGGCCTGACTGAAATGAAACACCAAAGCCATGAATCAGCACTCCACACTGATGCTACTGTTACTTTGATAGACTTAGGTGGTCAAGCCCTATTTAAAATATTTTGGAAATAACAATGTTTCTGTGTAATTAATTTTTTTAATCAGGTTTTAGAATTGTCTTTTAGCCATCAGTTAAACCCAAAAGTTAATTATTCAGAAAAGTATTTATAACTAATTTAATGCCTGAAGAAAAGGTATTTTGTGAGATTTAAAGTGTTTACAATTTCTGATTAGAAAAATGTCCTCATTTTAATTTTCATTGTCCTCATTATAATTATACTGAGAGGAACCTCAGCTTAAAGGCTAAAAAGTTCCATAAAATTAAATAGTCTGGGCTAAAATTTAGCTTTTCTTTTTCACTCTGTTTTCACTCAATGCTAAAATATTATTAGTAATGATTACAAATCATAAAATATCCAAATATATATATGATTTTTTCATTGTTGGGGAAGTTTTATCAGCTTCTGCCATGTATTTATGAGTTTTTTCCTATGGCTAAGGCAACACTGGAGTGCCAAGAATTGCAGCCTTCAGCTCAGGTTTAGATAACTAAGTAACAGCTTGATTTCCCCAGGTGCCACTCACCCATCAGCTTCCACTGACTTCAAAAGAAGTCTTGATATCTCTACACTTTGGATGTTTGGAAAGTTGGTGCCTCAAAAAAAAAAAATATTAAAAAACAGGCAGGAATTTGAGCCTTGCATAATCCTTTTTTGCCTGTTAGCCACCTGCATACTCAAAAGAAATACGAACCTGATTCTCAATTTAGTGCACAAACTCAGGCATTAAATGAATACAGTCATTCTCAGTGGGAAATCAATAGTCTGCCTGTCTGGGTGACGTGCAGTCTTCATCATCAGAGCGAGACGTAGAGCTGCCCTGATAATGCACTCAGCCTTCCATAAAGATTGAATATGTTACTTTCATGCTCACCTTTTACTTGTACTCCCAAGTCAGACAATTTTTTTTTCCTATAATTTTATGGGAGAAGTGCTAAAGAGCAGTAAAACTCAGCAAAACCAGGATTTCTCTGAGTTTTTAGCCTAACTGGTTGGGAAGTTTAGTAGGTTGCCAAAGATAGTAAATGCTGACTAGTAGACAGATGTCATTTCAAATGAGCTACCAGCAACTGAAAAAATGTGTAGCAGAGCTCAACACTGAACAGTTTGTTTTTTCCTGAAAATGAGAGACATATATGTGTTACTCCCAGCTATGGCAAAGTCATGATGCCAGCACTTCTCTGTATTTTGTAAAATGAGACATGGGTGAAAAGAGAACTCCTGGCGCTGAGACGCATTTAAGAGTCTGCTATGGAGAAATCCTCTCCTTCAAACACTCTGCCCATTAAAATTGATTTCCCTGCTCCAAGGGCAGTCAAAACACGTGACTTGTCCTGGAACTGAGCAGAAGGCTCAACAAGTCATGTGGGGTGTAAAGTAGTCATCTCTGTCCCGAATGACCAGCTGTAAGTGATGGTTAAAGAGATTGTGTAAGGTATAGGGCAGGAGAGACAGATTAGGCTTCACAGAAAACTGATTCTGTGAACTATTGATTGAAAAGCACACAGATATCTTGAATTTAGAGTGGCAATTGTCCTGGTGGCCTTGCCCTGACCACTGGGATTGGCAAAGCCCTGTTCAGGGCTGCAGCTCATGCTCAGGGCTCCCATGCTCAGGGCTCTGGTTCCCCTGTGCTGGAGAGCTGCCCCTGGAGAGCCTGTGCCTCTGGGCAAGGGTTAGCCAGGTGAGGAGTCACGTTGTGCACCCCCCTTCCTCCTCCTCCCTCTTCAAAGCGGGGCAGTTGGTAATTAGTGTCCTCAGTTTGCAGCTCTGTGATTCTGCTGCACAATCTCACTGGGGTGGGCATCCACAGGACTGGGAGAGGTGCACAACCTTTAACAGATTTTCATGCACTGTGAATTTGTTGCAGCTGCTATACTGTGTATATATTGCTTACAATAGTGGATTGAGAACTGTTTTATCTTTTTAGTGGAGTGGAGAGAGAGCTATTTGATGTTCTCATCATTTTTACTTAGTATTTATTACACACAGGGTATACAGTTTATAGATATAGAAAACAATTTCTGAAGGCTATGAAGGTGAAGCTAAGGAATTTCACTGCTGTTTAACCTTAACATTTGGCTCCCTTGTGCATAGAGATTATGATGTTACTTACATGAGGTCCTTTTAACTTAACCTTTTTGCACAGAATTTTCCAGATATGTAATGAAAATATACAAAACTCCAGCCCATATTAATGTACTGAACCCAACACATGCTATTAAAACAGCTAATGGTCATTTAAATCCTCCACAACCACCTTGGCCATTTGAACTAAAAGAGGAACTGGTAAGAGCTGGCTGTCATCTTGCCCCTCTGTGAAACAATGTTAATGGGGACTGGAGAGATCAAGGGTCTTATACCTGCCCTGAAGGGCATTCCTCTGGTAATTTCAAGTAGTGAAGTCTTAGGAATATTTGAGGCTTTCAGATAATAATCAATGTTGGTTTTGTTTTTTTAACATAAGCAACACAAAAGAGCATTTAACCCCTTTCATATAATGCCTCTATAAAGGGCCACAAAACCCACAGGCACCTACCTCCACCATCTCCTCCACTGCCAGCAGTCCTCAGAAAAGGGGTGTTAGGAGGGTATCCAGCAGCCAAAGCTGTTAAAATTTGATAACCCTTAGAATTAGCAGTTTCATCTGTGGCATACAGGTGTGGTCCACAGGCTCCACTCAGTCATAAGGTTCATTTATGATAGGCCTTATACCCTATAATGTTTCTCAGACATCTCACAGTGTAAAATGTAATGGACAAATTGCAGGGACAAGCTACAGAGAAACAGTGGAAAGAATGGATTTTTTAGTCTTGCCTCTTTCTCTTCCTTACAACTGGTAGAATCATCAGGGAAAACTGGGGATAAAACCAAGGAAATTTAAAACCGGACACATTCCAAAAGTGTTTTATTTTCTTGTCTGAATTTTTAAAATAATGTATATGCAGAAAGAAAAAAAAGGAAGGCAGGACATTTTTTGCTGAAAAGTATTAGGTTTTGATAGCTCAAGTGATTTATGTTAACAGTAATTTTTTTTTTTTTGTAGTTTATGTAAGGTGGAGTGGCATGGCAAATGTGCTTTAACCAAATTGATTAATTGATTGAGCTCTCATCCAGCAAATGATCAGACAAAAAGTGAAGCAGTATGATCCGATAAGCCGATAATGGATCACAAAAGTTCCTTGCCCTGAGAACCACCAAGGTCACTCTGCTTCTATTGCTTGTCTTTAGAAAGGTCACAGAGCTACAACAGGGAAGATTAATTACTCATCAACCCTTAAATAACCAAGAGCATTCTTTAGAGCTCTATGAACCAGTTATGTTGATAGAAACAGCTATAGGTTAGTCTGACTCTGGGAATAGCTGCCTGCACGTGTAGTGGATTGCTCTAAACCACGGAAAGGCATTTGCTAAAAAACCCTCAAAAACAATATCCACACAAAATGAAATTTATCAGATTTCCATCACAGACAAACCCTCAATATCTTTTTAAACAGCAACTCTTTTATGAAATCTAATGGCACATGTTTTAAAAGTTATTATCCAATTCTTTGCTTTCAAGCCATACTTAACTACATATTTTAAAAAGAAGTTAATTGTTTTTATTCTACTGTATTTTCCTTTTAAGTCCTACACAGTCTAAATGCATTTAAGCTATCTTTAAAAATATGAAGTTCTGTGTGTGTTCAAAGCAATAGATCTGAGAGACATTAATTAGGGCTGGATGTAGAAATGTATCATGTTTCATAAAATAGTTAGGAACCTAAACATATTTGTCACTTATAAAATTCTGAATGTTCATTTCTACTACCATTATGAATAACTCAGGAAGAGGGTACACTTTGAAGTACAACTATGATTGATTAGACTAAAGAAATTCCAGTGCTTCATGGTGTACTACTTTAATCTTTTGAAAAGTGAATGAACAGCAGATGGCCTAATAAAGACACTCTGTATGTTTGCCCAGTATGGATTTGCTCTGAAGGGATTGGTTCAACACTGTAGAGTACATATATTTGGAATACATCTGTCTTAGTCAAGACAGATGGCTAAAGGAAAGGGAAACTTCTAAACACTTGGAATTAATCCAGTGTGAGCACTGCTTCTGGATGAAATTTTAATGGGTTATGACTATTGTTCTGTTAGCTTTCTTGGAGAGTGCAGCTGTGAATAGTATAGATACACACAATTTGGATGGCTACTGAACAGGACTGTTTATGCATACTTTAAAATAAAAATGCTGTTGTTAGGAGTTATATTCTAATTGGCCTGTTTAAAAAGAATGGTAGCTGCTTTCTAGTGCTCAATCCAGCATCTTCCATCACCTAAGCTAACTAAAATTAGTCACAACCATACAAAACATGCTTTCCCTATCCAGTATTAAAGTTGAACTTGTTAATGTGAGACTATAAAGGTATGTGTATGTTACTTCAATCCCATGAAATATGTTAAATCACAAGATTCTTTTTAACTACCCCTTTTAATACAACTTGCAAATTTGAAAGATCAACAGTGTGTGGATCATAGGTGATGTATGAAATACATGCCTCTGCAATATACTGAGAAATGTGTTAGTCAAGTTGAGAAAGTGTGACACACCCATGCTAACTAAAGAGTTCTGCACAACAGTGAAAGATTTGGAAGTTATTTAATTTTTTTTAAGATGTTGTGGTTCTGGTGACATCTGCTTCCTTGAAAAGCTGTCCATTTCAATAGGCTTCTCTGTTAATGTTGCTTTAGTTCACACTGTGTGGCTGTGTGGGTCTCATGGTGTTTCTAACTGCTGTACTCTTGTTTTCTGTTTTGCAGTAATAACAAGTAGTGGCTACAGTCCCAGATCAGCGCACCAGTACTCTCCACAGATATATCCCTCCAAGTTAGTGTCTGCACCTCTTCTAGTCTTTCATAGACCTTGGCTGTGGGCAGTTTTGTGGTTTGTTGCAAACAAGTGTTCAGCAGGAGAAACAGAGAAAAAGGAAAATTCTTAAGCCACGGTACTGGCTCCGGTACTGGCTTCCTCTCCAACTTTTTTTCCTCGTGTGTCTACAGAGTAAGATCCTGCTTCGTGCAGTATTGCTGCAGAAGAAACACCCTCGAATATCAGCACACAACAGAAGTAAAATAATCAGGCTATTGCATTCTCAGACATCAGCATATTAACAGCATGTGTGGGGAATATATACAGATGTATTTTGGAGAATTCAGTTTATATATAGAAAACACAATCGCATGCACAAGCTGCATACTGGGGGGTAACCCTGTCCCTGACCCTTTCAAGGCCAGCCTTGCCAAACACTTCCAAACATTCCACAATCATGAACCACCCTTTCCTTGTCCCTCTCCAATATCATAAGATTTAAAAATTAAATAAATTGGATTAGCTTTTAATCTTATTATTTTTAAGCCAACGGATGTTGTTAGAAATAGAAAATTTCTTCATGCTTTTTTTTTTTTTGGCGGGGGGAAACTGACTCTTGGGCAATCACACAAATCCAGGAGTGGGAACTTTAGGAAGAAGCACCAAAGATGTTGTATGAAACTGCTGCAGTTGTCAGTATATTAGTTTGCTTGTCCTGTGATCAGTGTTGTGCACAAGGGTTCTTGATTCCAGTATGCCATCTGTTTGTTTCCGTTTATTTGATACAGCTATCAGTGTGACTTTGGTACAGAGAAAACATTGAATCTAAAGATTCAAGAGCCAATTAGGCTCCTTCAAGTTTTTGCTAACAAATTTGCAGTCTTATGATGGTAGCCAAAATTTATTAATACAGAAAGTAGGTGCCTGAAATAAGAGCCATCATTCCACTTTGAACAGGTTTTGGCAAACTGTATTAGTTACTTTTGTCCAAATACATTACATGGTTTAATAGAATTTTCAATCTACTGTTACAATTTTTTGGCATCTAAATTAATGAGTAATCCTTTTCTGATAGTAAATGCTGCCAACTGTACTGAATTAATTAGAAAGAAAAAAAAAATTAAAATTGGAATCTGAAATTTAGTCATGGCTTTTAATGGCCAGATTTCAGTTAGCGTAATTCTGCAGAGTGTGTTTATTCAACTCTTGGTCCATAAAGTCTTATTTGACTTACAAAACAATCCAAGAAAAATGTTTCTCTGTATATTTTTGCAACTCTGGAGGGCAAAAAATTTTAACTTGATTTTATTCAATCTCTCTATAAACCTCAGTGTTCATAAATAAACGACCATTTTTATTTCCATTCTATTTTCCTAGCCCACATTTTCCGAACATTTAAAGCCCATCTGGTGACCAAAGTTTTGCTGTCAGTATTTTTTATGCTGCTCTCAATGGGTAGGATCCATCTCCCACTGAAGCTAGAGGCTGCATGTCTGTTGAAGCAGAACCTACACAGATGACATAATGTACTAGCTTCAGCATTCACCTCTGTGTTTCCTCTATTCTTCTAGTCCAAGTTTCCCTCCACTGGATTAAAAAAGTGTTGGGGGCTTTTCTAATTGAAGCATTCTGAACTCGACTGAAAGGTGCTAAATCCATGTAAAGACATGCAGCAGTGGCACAGCTCACCCAAAAGTGGAGACGGTAGCTTAAGAATTAAATTGTAGTGGTGGGACAGCATAAAATATTCGCTGTGCCTTGGGAAATGTGGGACGGAGTGTCTTTCAGCTTATTTCAGTGGGGGATGGAATAAATCCCAGAAGAGGAGCAGTTGGCAGAATAATGAACTGCCTTTGGACATCTTTAAACCTTTTTCTTTACTTTATTGCTTGAATCAACATACAAAGTATTTGTTGCCACAGTAATGCTATTTTTCCTGATATTTAGGCCCTATCCGCACATTCTTTCTACACCAGCAGCTCAAACAATGTCTGCCTATGCCGGACAAACGCAGTATTCGGGAATGCAGCAGCCCGCGGTCTATACAGCCTACTCCCAGACAGGACAGCCCTACAGCTTACCCACCTACGGTATTTGACCACTTATTACTTCACTTTACGTGCAACTGAAAGCAATGCCGACTGGAATGTCCTTTTGCTTTCTCTTTTGTTTTCCCAACTGTAACAAAATATTTTAAAGAATCAGTTGAAAATTAATTTCTTATACAGATTTGGGTGTAATGTTGCCAGGCATCAAGACGGAAAGTGGGCTCTCGCAGACCCAATCTCCTCTGCAGAGCGGGTGCCTCAGTTACAGCCCAGGGTTTTCCACCCCACAGCCAGGCCAAACACCCTACTCTTACCAGATGCCAGGTGAGTAGCCACCTCTAAAATTTAAAGCTAAGTATTTCTTCCAAGTGCTAATAGGCATATGTGTGTTCATTTTGATCATCTGCTACTTCAGATCTGGTCACGGAATGCAGTCCCTACTTGAACCTTCTTTTGGGTTTTTTTGTGGATTGAAATCCACTAATTTTTCTAGTGGCAGGACTGGAAGCACTTGTTATATTTAGTAATATATACAAGTCTCTTTTCCTTTTTTTATGCTCCTGGGTATGACATAATTTGATACTTGTTTCTCCTTGGATTAACATAATTTTTTAGAATTTGTCCTTAATTGATATTTATTCGTTCATTTACTGTTCAGTTAATAATTCTTTGATTACCCTCTGGTCATCAATAACCTATTTTATTTGGATAATTTTTAAGCCTCTTATGCAATGGTTAATCTTCTGCATATTACAAACTGCAATATGAATCATCTGATTTATGTTGAAAACAAGGACATGCCTCATTACAGATTGATTAAAAACACCCGGATATAGTATTTTGAAAAGGTTTTTGTTTCTCAAACATAACAATAAAGTATTAGAAATGAAGGTAAAATAGAAAAACAGTGTTTGAGGAGAGGTGAGAATGCAATAAACTGAAAAATGCTTTCCAAATTGGTGAGATGACTTACTGCTGACATCTTCCTTGCATGGTGTGGAGGGGAATGTATGCCTGGATGCATGGAAGTAATATTTCATTTCTTTTAAAATTTCATTACAATGTTTTATACTTCTAATGGAAAATGAAAGTGGGGTTTTTTTTGTTCTGATTCATCTACATCTTAACGTGGAATATTCTAATTAGAATTTTATTTTGATTCACTAACAAATTCTCACAGTTAATTGTATTTCTTAATTTTAGGTTCTAGTTTCACACCATCGTCTACTATTTATTCAAATAATTCTGTTTCAAATTCTACAAACTTCAGTAGTTCACAACAGGTATGAATATTACCATTTTTATTTGTCAGTTACAAAAGGACTTCTATAACTCCAGAAATAGCATGTTATTTTAATTTAGATCTGTTATGCTGAATGAGACTCACTGCAGTTTAATGCTATTTTCTGTGGAAAATGATCAAAATCTTACTGGGAGCCTAGTTACATATTTTAGCACTTAAAGATTTCAGCAGCTTCCCTGTAATCTTTTAGTAAATATCTTTAAATTAAAAAGCACTAAATATTCTTGAATTTAAAGAAAAAGCTAAACCAAGCCTTTAAAACACTAACAAAAGTCATATGACTGTACAGTTAGAAGTATTTAATGGGAAAAAATTCACTCATTACTGTACTTAATTGAGTGCTCTGCTGCATCTGCTGTTTCAGGATTATTCGTCATACACAGCTTTTGGCCAAAATCAGTATGCACAGTATTACTCAGCATCAACATATGGTGCATATATGACCTCAAACAACACGGCTGATGGCACTTCATCATCATCAACCTACCAATTACAGGACTCTCTCCCTGGCTTGACTAGTCAACCAGGTACAGATCTACATTCAGGTGAAAACAATTTTTGTATTTTATTCACTTTTTGTTATTCACTGTTTGTATAAAGACCAGATTTCCATATTCAGCTTGCATGGATATTGATATTTTACGTTTGTGCCTTTCAGAAAACTTTTTCATGTAAACCACCCAAAATAAATTTTTTACTGTTTAGTTAGGAAACCTGTCCAGTTTGTTTACTAATTAAAGAAAGCTTTTTACAGACTCAGATGGTTGTATGTATCACTGGCAGTAGAACAGTGCTGTTTCCACCTACACATTCTGAAGTATTGCTGTGAAGAATTTAAAACTAGATACCATTTTTCATTTAATTATGTCTTGGCCATGCTGGCAAAGAGCACATGGGCTTTATTCAAATGTGTACAAGCCATGCTTGCTAAGTCACTAATTTAAGTAACCAAGAATAAAGAAATTATTTATTAGCACCACAAAAAAAAAAATGTATTGAAGTAGTTGGATTTGCAAGTAGAGCATTATCGGGAGACATGAGGAGGCTCCCTTTGCCTGCCCAGCCCTGCCCTCTTGTGCACAGCCACCACAGCACAGCAGCCTGCTACTTGTATTCCTAGGATACCCCTGGAGGGGAGTGGCAGTTCTTCATTTTTTTTCAGCACTCTTAGAGCAATCTCTTTCAAGGACACCAGCTTCAGTCAGCCAGTGTGGGCAGTGTCTGCCATTTCTAAAAAGACTAACAAACTGGCTTTTGGATTAGGCTCTGAATAGGGGAGGAATTTATGCTTTAGTCACAAAATCACCTTATTGCATAGATCTTCCTAACAACTGCATCAACTTATTGAAAAATACAGTAGAAAGACTAATATATTATTGTAATGAATTTGTATAAAAGAAAGGTAACACTGCTTAGAAAAGTATAAGTAAGGACTCACACATAATATAAACTGCTTAAATTTGCTAAAAATACTGGAATTTTAACTAAATTAGTTGAAAATTTTCCTACCCAGATGTTTCCTCAGGCTGATTCTTAAAACGCAACAGTGCATGTATTTGTGGTTTTATGTTTGGGGTGAGGTATGGTATGGATATGGATATGGATATGGATATGGATATGGATATGGATATGGATATGGAAGAGCAATGGGGAGATATATATTCCCTTGATTTTTGATGAAAAGTGTAATGTTACTCACTAGTCTCAGAATGCAAATCTAGGAAGAACCTAAAGGTAATGTGAAATCAAGTGAAATTTCAACAGGTGGAGGATATCTATAACAGACACAAATCATATGTAAAGAATTTTTAAAAGAATATGGAGCGTACTCACAAGTTACCTGTTTTGATAACTGTGTATGTCCTTTGTACTTTCACTTGCTGCTTTGTTATTCCTTCATATTCTTATTTGAGAAAATCAGTTTCCCATGTTGTTCTGCCCTAGCTGTTTCCTAGAAATGCTGTGTAAATGTATCATGTATTTCTACAAGCACCATTAGTATTGAATAGAATTGGCAAAAAAAAAAGAATCTTAAATAGTTTGAACATGTTGAAAAAGTATTGAAGGCTTCATGTCTGTGAAACAATAAAGGTTTTTCTTGGTTGTGGATAGTTTAAGCATATGAGCTTGTTCTCTGTTAAGTAGGTTGTGCATCTGAGTTTAACAAATCCGCCCCCATCTGCTCCTTATTTCTGTGAAGGGCTGCAGTGATCATGCGACCCTCTGCTGAGAGTGAAACGCCCACTTTGTGAATGCATGACATGCCTGTGCCCTTCTGTGTCACAGTAAAAATAAATTTCCATTGGTGAGGGGCAGTGTCTTGGAGATAATTTCAGATATCATAGATCACACTGCAGTTCTTTAGCACTCACTGTGTTCACTTGCTGTCAAACAAGTCCTTAAGACTTACTCCAACAAAAACCTGAGACTAAACACAGCAGGGCACTTCATTCTTGTGGCATTTCTACTAGCTGCTAATTCAAATATCTAATCAAAGCCTCTAGTACTATCTGCATATCCAGGATTTCTCATTTGCATAATAAAGCCCCATCAGATCAATAGTCAATACCAGCTACAATTTTATTTATTGACTGTGTAAAGAAAATGAGATCAAAATTGAAATAGACTTTACTCTGTCTGCTATTCATGACAAGCAATAACACAGTACAAGTCAGGAAAAAAAAAGCAGGCATGTAATGTTGAAGTTGTCTTCTGGCTGCTCTGTCTGGTAAGGATATGTAACAAAAGTCGGTCCATAAGGAAACTATGAAGGGGCTCAGAAATTCATCCATTCCACATCTGTGTAATGCTCAGCTCCTTAAACCAGGGACTTCTCTTCTGAGCTTGCATTGAGCCTGCCTTATATTAAGATTTTTCAAAATGCACTCATTATCACAGAGTATTTGTGAGATAAATGGGTGTCCCCTAGGGCACTTCATCTCAAAGAGGGATAGCTCAGATGGACTGGGAGATGAGGTCTCAGGAGATAAGTACCCTTGAGTATATTTGATGAATACATGAGTACATTTAATCTGGGGCAAATAAAACTCTAGTAGAAAATATAGGCCTGGATAAAAGCTTCATGTGAAGGCACTTTGCTATCCTATATCCAGGGTTAGGGGAGGCAAATCCTCATAGGATATTAGCTCCCGTTCCATCACTGGGATGCAGCAAAGCTTGATTTGGTACCCACAGTGAAGTCACCCTTTGCAGCTTCTCTGGGAGATGGCATTAGGTTTATACTCAGACTGCACAAACTCTTTTTTTTCCCTTCTTAAGTCGTAGAACTGTGCTTTGACAAGGAGGAGGGGATGTTCACATCATTGAACTAGAGGTGGGAAGCAATGTCCTGGATATGAAAGACCACCTCCATTTGTAATGTGGTGCCATAATTCCCTTTGTAACTTAGTGCTGTAATTCCCTGTTCTCTAACTGAAGCTGCTACAAGATCTCCTCAGTATGAAAAGCTTCATATTGGACAAGTGTATGAGTATGTGTAAGAAGATCTGTGATAAAGAGGTCATTCCATATTCTGGTTTTAACATTTTCCTCTTTGGATCACTGGCACTGCTTGCAGTCCCAGTGGGAAGAGGCTGTAAGGTATATTTATTAGGCATGTGTTGAATATTGAAAAAGCTAAGAGATTTCAAACATTGTAATAAAAATTTCTGTCTACTATAGGACAGTAGGAGCTCTTCATGATGGTAGTGTTTTCAATACTCTTTGGTACTAGAATTTCCCACATTCTTTTATGTTACAGGGCTGGATTTTTAATAAGTTTTCATTTTGTCAGCATTGACCTCATTTCTAAAACAAACAGAGGATAAGAAAAGTGCAGTTTCTCCTTTAGGCTGCTGTAGGTAAAAAGCAAATCAAGTAATTAAGCCTACAGTTGTTTAAAAAAACAAGCACCACTGACTTCTGCAGTTCTAAAATAGATGCATACCTTGCATTCAAGTAAGAGACAGCTGTTCATTCTGATTTAGAGATTAGTGTAATGAAATAAAGTTGGCTTTAAATACCTAGATTTTACAAGGAACAGCGATTAGTTACAGTACTGATTAATAGATAATTATGCAATCATGTACAGCATTGACCCAAGCAGAAGCCTAGAGCAACTGGTAATGGCTAATGCTAAATGAAAATTGGATTTATTTACTTCAGTTGTTGGGTAATTTCAGAGGAGATTTAGAACAGGGTTTTTTTTATATTTTATTTTTGGTAGATTAGAATAAATACAGTCATTGAGAACAGATGTTTTAATACATTACTGTGGAAATGAGTCCTGATTTTGTTGTAATGTGTTGAAGTGTTATAAATAAGAAGACTTTTGTGGTAAGAATGTAAACATTCATCTTCACTTTCTTAGTTTTTGCCTTTTCTTTCTGGGGATTTGGTTTCGTACAATTTTTCCACTCAATCAGAGAACTCTGGGAAACTATTTTTGCACAGAGCTCTTGCACACTCAGAACTTATTTTAAAGCCATTGTAGGTTTTTGCTGCACGGGGATTCTGATTTGGATGCTTCTTGTCCATTTGTAATTACCCAAGTACATTTTGTTGTTCTTATGGGGAAAGAGCCAAGATAATGTGATCCTTATTGATTGCTTCACTGCCTGCGGTGACCTTGCTGACATCAACACCATGCTGGGAATAGAAATGAGTAGTCAACAAGAACTGTCTACTCTCCCCATTCTTTAGGGATTTCTGCCTGTGTGTCCTGTCCTTTCTCTGCATATCTCTATGAAGAGTCACTTAGCCTCTTTTACTACATGCTCAGCCCCCTTAACTGTCGTGGGGACCCTCACCTGGCCTAACTCCATTTTCACAATATCCATCTTCTACTTGGAGACCCAAATCTGCACATTTTTCCAGATGCAGTCTTGCAAGTTCAGAAGAGAGCAGAAAGATCAGTCTCCTTCCTCTGATGGACACTTGGTGATGCTCTTCAGTAAAAATGAAAAAAAAATCAGATTCCAACTCAAAATCAGATGCATCATAGATGATTTTTGGGAAATGTTTGTATTTGCCATCATGAGCACTTTTAACAAATATTACCCATGGCCCAGGAATGCCCAGTTACAGACAGCTCAAGGACTCTCTTGAATCAAAATCTGTAGTAGATGTCAGATCGATGCTATACCCTTTCCTCCTTTACTGGAGAAAAATCAAATCATCATTAATAGGGTAAATGAAGAAGGAGGGTTTTTTGTCATTTAGCACTTGGGAACCTAGCCCAACTGCATTTATTGCTAGAAGTTTTAAAAGCTGAAGATGCTAAGCTTCATTACATAGGTAAATCAGGAACGGGCTTGAGTGTGGTTAAGACCAGCTGTGCCATAGCAGATCAGCCCTTCCAGCACAGCCCACAGTGCCTCATCCTTAGAGAAAGACGACCAGAACACAGGAAGTACAACTTCATCCTCTTTCAAGTACTAACCGGGATATTGCATTTAACATTATGACTTCCCTCTGACAATTTATGGGCTGAGGTATGATGAAGAAAAAAAGTGAACTTTACTAAAGAGCAGGTGACATGGCAGGAAGACATGAAACTGGGAGCTGCCTGGCTGTTCTGGATCATGGATGAGTGCCTAAGTGTGTTCTGGTAAAAGTAAAGTAGGACTTGGAAATAAGTCAAGCTGAACTGAAAACATGGGAAATTAACTACTTTAATTAAAACCACTTCATGTTTTGAGAAACCATTAGTATGACTTCTAAAATACCCCTGTCTTGGATATATTGGTATTTTGCCTGGGCTCGTGTGTATTTGTGTATATGTACATGTATATGTGTCATTTTAATTTTTGTCTTATTTTGCTAAGGTTTACAGTGTTTCGTTGGTAAAGCCAAAAGTGTGCATGGCATCTGCTGATCCCATCTACATAAGACAAGCCACATTATCATTCTTTTCACACAACATTTTTACATGTCTCTTGTCATTGGCATACGGACATGTTGAACTTTGAGGAAAAAAAGTTGATTATTTAAAAATCCAGCACTAATTTTGACATGAATGGTTGCCTCTACAGGGGAGTTTGACACAGTGCAGAGCCCCTCCACGCCAATCAAAGATCTTGATGAGAGAACATGTAGGAGTTCTGGGTCAAAGTCTCGGGGTAGAGGGCGGAAGAATAATCCATCACCCCCTCCAGACAGTGACTTGGAGGTATGTCAGTGGTAATTGATGAATGCTAATGTGGAGGTTTATTCTGATGAAGTGTAAATTCTGAATACTGCAGCTGTGAAAATAGCTTAAAGCATTTTAGAACACATCATGGACTCAGTCTTGCTAAGTGAATGTAACAGAGAGTAGTAGCTGTTTTAATCTACATGTACAGTGAGACTTTACTGTTCTGCATTACGTGTCTGTCATTTTCTTGTGCAATAGAACCACAAGCCTGTACTCAAAAGTGCCATGTTTTCTTTTAGGTTTTAAAATAGGAAATCTCAAATATATCACTCAGCTTAATTACATGTATTTATGGATGCAATGCAAATATGGAAGATCATCTGGCCATAGCCTTTTAAATATTTAGGCATCAGTTTGTGCTTGTGTTTGTAAGCTATATCAGCTTATCTCAGCGAGGCAGCTTACCTCAGTGAAGTTATGGCTGTGCCTTAACAGTGGCAGGAGCAGCAGGAGGAAGCAGAGAGCCTGTGTGTGTGTGACACTCCAGCTGTGGCATCAGGGACCTGCTGTGCTGCCTACCAGTGCCATGTGTCCCCTGCTGCCACCAGAGCAGTGCTGTGAGCCAGCAGCCCTGGCCTGCCCCACTGCCCTGCCTTCACTGACCAGCCCTGGACACAGCAGAAAACAGAATTGTTGCTGGGACTTGGCTGACCACATGGCCTCTCCTGGGTTATCAGGGTGGGCTGCAGGGCTACAAACTGAGTGTAAATGCCATTGCTTTTGTACAGAAACTTACTTTTTTCTTTTTTTTTTTTTTTTAAGGATTTAATTTTTCCAGTGAAAAAACGAACTTCTTACATTTCAGGGTTTCTTTTGGTTGGTTGGGGTTTTTTATTTATTATTTTTACCAGTGAAACAAGTGAAATTGAATTAATGAAACTGAGTTAAAATAATCTGGTTTATCCTACAGTATTATTTAAATTCTATATGGTAGTGGCATATAGCAATTTTACCAAAGATTTTATTTATACAGTAGAAATAAAAAGAATCTTGAATCAGTAAGACTTCCAGAGAGTATCTGAAAGTTGCTGTTTATCCTTAAAAATTATGTCTGATCCCCCATCACATTTCGAAAATCTGCATTTCAGAGCTTCTGTGAAAAGCTTTTTAGAGAACAAATAAAAAAATAGTTGAAGAGTTAAAAAGTATTTTGACTTTTACCATGCATGATACACTGTTATTGCTGATTTTCAGAGAAAACCTGCTCAGTTCCTAAGTACTTGGTTAAACATCTGGACTCAGTTGACTTTTCGCTTCCATGGGTGGTGTGGTGGTGGGACTGTAATGTTGTTTGTTCAATAATATTTTCCTCTATTCTGTTTTCAGCGTGTGTTTGTTTGGGATTTGGATGAAACAATCATAGTTTTTCATTCGCTGCTTACAGGATCATACGCACAGAAGTATGGCAAGGTGAGTGAGCTGGGAATTTTGTGTCAATTCACTGCAGCTATCTGGCCTGACTATGTACGTGTTTTTCACCTCTGTGTTCTTTATGGCCCTTATGGGTGAAGTTAGAGGTAAAGTGTACAGTAAACCCCATTTTGAGAGGGTTAATGTGAAGAAGTCAAGGAGAGAAATGAGACACAGACACTAAATACCATACATGAGGCAGGGCTGAAGCAGATGCTGCAAATAAGGGGAGAATTTATAGAGGAACGAGGATGAGGCTCCTGACGTGCGTTGGAAGAGACATTGCAGGGAGATAATAGATGAAGTGCACAAATGGAAATAACTGACAGTATCTGGAACAGTAAGGGAAGAAAGAAGAAACTGGGCTGGTGGGTGAATTTACCAGGAAATTTATTAATAGGATGAGTAAGAGTCTGACTTACTTCAATGCCAGCTGCAGATGTTGTTCTTTGACTCCCCAGCTTTTTTCACTGAATTTTTGGTTCCCTTGGCTGGTTCTGGGGTGAGTAATGTTGGGGAGTGAAACCCTCTCCCAAGTAGTTTTAAGCATCCTCTCCTCTCCAATGAGTCCAAAAGGAGTTCAGGTCACAGAGCAGTAAGTGGGAGAGCAGGAAGAAGAGTGAGGGAGGCAGAGAGAGGCAGTGGCAGACTGCAGGAGCAGGAGCTCTGGAGCTGGTGCTGGGAGTCCAGGAAACGGCTGCTTGGACAAGGTGAGAAGGGTCTGATGTGTAGCAACAGGAGCAGACTAATGGGAGAGGTAGAGCTAAAGGCCTGGATAAAACAAAAAATCAAAACAAATATGTGGAAGGAGGAAAATGAACAAAGGGGCTGTCAGTATGCACATACATTGTTTTCTCTATGTTGTGCTATTCAAGAAAAATAAATACAAAGGTATTTCTTTTTAAGAACATAACCATGTCCATATTGTCTCAGATAAGGGACTTGTTTAGCATATTTTCAGCATCTTTATTCCAGCCAGAATCAGATGCCTGAGAAAAGGACGTGAGAAACACTACATTACAGAAATGCTTTTCACAACCCCCTCCCCTACCAGTGGGTTAGAAATGTCCAAAGCCAGAACCGTTGGATTATAACCAGAGAGGGGCCAGTCTTCCATGCAATCTACCTTTTGTGGTTATTAAAAAAGAAAGTTAACAGGAAAAGTCACAGGCCAAGTGCAAAATCTGAATTTCTGGAATGCTAAGATAAGGATAGGTACTCATGTCTTGTAAAAAAAAGCCTTCCTTGCTTTGCAGCTTCACAGTGTCACCTCTGTGCACTTTTCAGTACTCTGTCAAAAAATCCTCTTCTGCTGCTTTCAGACATTGTAACAACAGTGACTTTTTCAGGAGCATTTCCAACTAATAGTTATCAAAACAAGAGAAAAACCTAGATGAACATGGACTTTAGTATCACTTTGAGACTAGCCCATAAACTACCACAGGACTTGCTGAATTGTCACGGTGATAAAGTTATTCCTTTCAGTCTTTTTTGATTGTGCCCTTTGGATGTTCCTGTAATCAACTGTAACACATAGTTTTAAAAATCAGAGCACATTTTGTAGCTCACAAAGCATCTGTGGATGACTTTGAAAACTGTCTTGGAAACAGCAACAGAAATGTAATTTCTCTTGGTAAATTAATAATGGCATATTAACAGACAGTAGTACTGACAGCAGATAAAGTCTTATATAAACCAAAAGTGTCTCAAGGGTTAGTGAAGTTAATGTAGTTATATTGCTGAGATCAACATCAGTAAACAAATGTCAAATGTCATGGATGACAATGAAGCAAAGAGTGCGGAATTACAGAATTCTTAAGTAAAATCCTCTTTTTCTTTTTTCTTTTCTCTCTCTCTTTTTTTTTTTTTTTTTTTTTTTTTCCCTGGTACTGATAGGTGACATCCACACAAGCAGGGAAAGGTATTCATTTCCAGACTCTGTAAAATAAAAGTAGTAGACTTTTTCCTTCCTGCAGTGATGGTCATTGCCATATTTACATAGAGTTTGTGAGATGAGTTATTACCAGTGAATGTCAAATATAAATATTGCTGACTACAAGGAAGCTAGAGCAGTAGGAAAGGGAATACAGGAAGAGCTTAAAATGGGTAGGCTTTAGCTTTTGCATGTCATTGTAGTGTTGCCTGAATTTAAGGTGGGGTGTGTCTCAGCCTAAATGCCTAAGAGGTTAGAAATGTGAAGGATCCCACAGATAGACTTCACTAAGCTCGGGTACCTGACATGTTTAGCACATATGGTCCTTATCTTTTCTGTGCATGGTTTCCATCTGTATACAAGGTCTTAATCCACACTGAAGATTGTATTGTTATGAGAATTGGGTTGCTATGAGAGTAAGTGCTCCAAGAATTGTGAGGCTGTCAGCAGAAGTCTTGTTATCACGTAGGTCTTTTTAAATTTTTGGAGAGAACTGTTTGTCTTGGAAAGGCGGTATAAAATTGTTGCCTAACAATGAAAAAAGAAACAGGGTAGTGTAAAATAGTGGAGATAGTAAATTATTTAACTGTGATGATTTGGTGTCTGCTTTTAAAAAGTAAAGGCATCTAACGTACACAGATGCTCAGCTGTGAATACCGTGTTCTTCCACATATATTTCACGGGCCCATTTTGTATAACGTCATCAAGGTACTCACAAAAGAAAGAGAAACTACACCAAAAAAAAAACTTTGCAGGACAAGCAGAATTTTCCCCTTCTCCGGTTTTTAATTTTTTACATGACAATAGTGTGTCTTTAAAGCAAACATTGCTTTAAGGGAAGGCAGCTTCTTATACCAAGAGTTCTCACCTCATATTTAGAAGGAGTCAGATGCTGAGTTTAGAGATAGTGGGAATATACAAACAGGCAAGGATATTCACCTTCAGTTCTTTCTCATGTACTCATAGATATAAAAATGTTCATTCCTTGTTTTCAACAGCTTTTTCCTGCTTTTATGAGTACTAGGTGAAAAAAAATCAGAAATTAGTCTTTTAATCTCTCTGTTCTGATGCAGTTCAGGCTGCACAGGGATGCAGTGAGAGGAGGTGCAGCATATTATGGCCTGTCATAGTGATCCACATGTGAGTGCAGGAGCACTTGAGAGCTGCGGTTGTATCTGGAAATAAACACTTTCAAAAGATTTCTATAGTTATCGAGTGCTTGGAGTAGAAGACAAAAAGGAAAGTCATACCAGCATCTCCTTAGTTAAGGAGGGCTTTCATTGGCAGAGGTTATTTGGAAGGCCTGGATCCAGTAGGCAAGTTTCAGGTCGTGTGTTTGTCAAGAGAACAACAGATTTCTGACTTATGCCTAAGGATTTATGAAGCTGAGAATGGGCACTCTCCTTGGTATATACTTTTTCAGCACTTTGCATGGAATGATAATTATTTGATGTCAAAATTTTCTAGGATAATTATTTGATGTAAAATTTTTATAATAACCATGTTAAAGCAGAATTAGTGATTTGCTGAAGGATACAGCTGTGAGCATCTCATTTAAAAATGGGGCAAATTGCTGTTGTTTGTCTGGATGCCAGTAGAGTATAGCTTTAAACCCAACTGAACTGGGAGAGATTTGGCCAGAATTTGGCCAGTGTATCATTTATACATTTGAAGTATAAAGCTTTCCCAGGAAAATATTCGATACCATGTTTTCTACCTGTGGCTCTTTCTCTCTGGCTTTTGGTATATTGATTATTCTACTGGGCTAACATAGAAAGAGAATAAAAACTACACTACACCTGTGTTAGGTTTCAGGAAAGCTCTGCTGCCTTCCAGCAGTAAGATCACCTCTCACTTTTCCGCTCATTTGCTCATCTGCATTGTACTTCATGAAACCAGTACACTTCTATTTTTAATTACTTACTGCAGTAGCAAATTGTGAACATTGGCATTGGAGCTGTTACATTATGACTTGGGGGGATGATGATGGTTTTTGCAGCTGAGCACCAGTTGACAGATACAGTTTTCCACAATGCTCAGCTCTTAAGTGAGCATTGGTTGATGTGACAGGACATCTGTTAGGAGATGTCATCATCTCTTAAAAGTTTATGAGGTACATTCTCATTCCCTGTGAACAGTGTGTATTCTTTGTTCCATTGCATTCCAGTTATACTTGCTGGTTGAAGGATGATTAAGCTGAAGTTTTTCTAGCTCCAAGCATTTCTATCCTATGCATTTCTCCCAGGTCAATCCAGAGGGCAAGGATTCCCAGATAAATGCTGTGACTCAAAGTGCAACTGTTTAGAAGAAGAATAAAATTCCTTTGTGAGCTTAGAAGATGGAAAATGTGATTTCCAAGTGCAAAACTCAAAACAAATCCACACTTGACGATCATATTTTGCCATTTTTTTATAACGTTGCAAATGACAGAAAGTTGTCAGGGAAACCTCATTAACCTTGTGCACTTGTCTGGAAAGGGCTCAGAAGCTTTTTACGGCTCACTGTCTGCTTGTCTGGTCATTAAACAAAAAAGCTTTGTCACTATTAACATCCATGATGGCATTCCCAAATTCACTCATAAATATTCTCTTGTCCACCTGTATTAATAGTGTATCTCTCATCACCTCCAGTTGTCCTCTCCATTCACTCCCTCCTTGTCTGAGACCTCTGAGTTGATTTTCCTACTGCCTTCTAGAGAGCGCGGAACAGAAACTCCCTATGGAGTACGTGAGTTTTCCTTCATCAGCCACCAGCTGTGGTTATCAAGAAGAGATGTGTTCTCTTCCTCCATTGCCACCCACATGAATTTCTCCTGGGACAAATGTGCCATATGAGAGAGTGAGGGCTGAACTTCAATCTGAGTTTCCTACATAATATAGAGAAGTCTCTGGAAGCTAAAATATTGGTACTTTAGCATTTCGACTTTTTCCCGAGGTCAGTTTTGTTTTAAGTCCGTTCAGGACAGCCACCCATTGAAAATCACTTCTTGAAATTTTGCTTGTTTTCTTGCTTATTTTTAAGGCTTCATGCATGCAAATTCCTGTTGCAATGAATCCACCTGACAGTCTATTTATCTCTTTGTTTTCCAAGGTTTTATTAAAGTCACTTTGATGTTTGCAGTTTTTTTCCCAAGAAATGAAATTATTTTGAACATGTGCTGAAATCTGACACTCCAAGATAATATTAAATACATCTCTTCTACTAGTGGACACTGAGCTTTTGGGGCTTTATTCCAATTACTCTCCTCTTGATCAAAACATTTAAGTATTGGTCCTCCCAGGATATTTTTATCTAGTCTCCCATCAGTCATTCCAATGGATGGACCATTCAGTCTGGTACAGAAGTCCACAGACAGACAGTCTGGCTCCAGTTTAGTGCCTTCATCCTAATAACCTAACCAAAGTAATTTGTATTTAGGTGTACAGAAGTGTTGTAGCTGGTCTTGATTCTTCTGCACACTAATGATATCTGGCTAACATCATACCTCTGCAGGCCAAAGCTCTTTGTTCTGTGAATTATCTGAGGAAAACTTCCAGATTTTTTTTAACTCATTTTTTTTCTCTATTGCATGTGCTTGTGCAGAGTAGCACAAAATATAATTTTGACAGAAGTTCAGTCTGCCTCTTGCTAAGTTTTTCAATTTTCAAATGCTATGCTAAGATCTGTATCAGCAGCAAGTTTCTTGCTTTTTATTTCAACACTCAGTCCTTTGTGCCACTTGAATCAGTCTGTAACTTCTGCTTCAGGCTGAAAGACAGTAAAATGATGATTGTCATGTTCTTCCATATTATGCAAACACTATAAAGCCACAAGATCCGTATAAATCTGCTTTCTTGTCTATTTTTTATGTGAAGGAAAGAACTTAACATGGCAAGCACTGGGTGGAACATAATTTTTAATTCTTGTTAAACAGTTGCAGTGCAAAGTTTTGGCCAATTTATTAAGGGAGGAACTGTTCGTGTCTTGAGAATTTAATTCCAGCAATTCTCCCTAGCAGAAGTTGTTACAGGGAGATCCCGGAGTGATTTTTTGCTAAGCTGAAATTAATTCCCTTTGCTTTTGCTTTATTTTACATACCGTACCTAGCAATACCCTTCTCATGCCTTTGCCAAAGCAGGAAGTTAGGAAATATAATTTTAATAGTAATAGTGAGGCATAACTGGTTACAAAACTGCTATTAATAAGAAAATCATAAGAGCTTTGTCCCATTTATATCTTTCAACTATACTTGGCAAAGCAGGAAATTATCATACATAGTTGGTAGTTTCTGTAAAAACAAATTGAATTATAACAGAAAACATTATAAGAAATTTCTGCATTCAAGTCTGCTTCTACCCAGGAAAGGGTGAAAAAGAAGCTGAAAATTAAATGTCTGAGATTCCAGTTTTGGAAGCACTCCAGTGAATAACTTATATAAATAATAATGAGTTACCACCTGTGCATAAAATTATGCACATGCCTTCGTGTTCATGGGATTGAGGCAAAAAAGTGTATTGCAAATGCTCTCTGTTATATTGTATCTAGGGAGAAAAGATTTATAGTTTACAATGCACAGAAAAGAAACACAAATGAAAGAGGCAAACACATGTTTATACGTGATGACATTTTGATAAAAGTGTTATGGCTTGATGAGGAATCTCGTGAGTCCAGGGTATTTTGGTGATTTGTGTTCTCAGTGCCTAACATGAGTTTTGCTAATCTGTTAATGGTGTTCCTTAATCATCCTCTTGGAAACCTGACCTTTGCACTTGGTGCTGCCTTCAGCCATGTGACTTTCAAATCCAGTCAACATTACTACAGAAGACAAAATGGATAAAATTCTGTTCCTGCGTTTGTTTTTTGCTTCTGAGAGGTAGTCTAGACCAGTTCAAGGGTCAACATAAAAATATTTCCTTTCACTGCCAGAGAATTGGGTCTAACTTTGGATTGTTAAAACTTCTTGAGCACTATTCTTCCCTTCAAGTATGCCTTTTTCATGAGCAAGAGTCAAAGTATGTCAGTGTTTCAGATTTTACCATTAGTTATTAAGTGCTTGAATGCAGAAGCCATCTTTTATTCCGTCATTGCAAAGCCCTGGAGTAGTGAGTGTCTGATCCTGGCTGGGAAGCCTTTCATCCTAATGCTAACAAATGATCATTTGAGGTTTTGTGAGATTTTGTTGCTACATGCTGGTAAACATTTAGACTTTAAATCTCAAGGTATTTAAGAAAGGATTTCTGAAAACTTGCTCGTGTCAGTCAGAGTTTAAATGATGAAATACATATTTTTTTAATATTTTGATGAGAAGAGGACCGCATGTGTTTTAAAAGCCCACTGCAGTTATGTTAAGCATAAAACAGTTAATGGAACCCCACAACCTCAGGCAGATGATTAAGGCAACAATCAAAGTAGTTACTAGGTGTCAGCAGTACACAAGGGACCTTTACTCTAAACAAAACACAAGGTAACACAAATGCACTTTACCTCTCTCCTTTTCTAAACCTAGAAAATCTGAATTCATTACCTTGCCTTAACTGTATGCTTAATGCTCTCAGGCACTGTGTTATTGCAGATTGGTAGATTTGTGGTGTCTTGCTGAGGCAGAGCAATTTGAGAGTGTGAAAGATGACCTACAAACAAATGTAATATTTAGAGTCTTATCCAAAGACAGAATTCCTTTGTTTCATCAGCAATGAAGGGATGATCTGCAGCAAACTACAAACTTAGATATGCTTTCCACAGGAATGTATGTTCCTGCATACATCTTTTATGAAAAGTGCTGTCCCTATTTCCAGTTTTCTTTATACTTGTTTATGTTTATATTTATGTATATGTTTATGGCCACCAGGTTTGTTCCTGTCAGTTCAGCCAGGTTGCAAATTGTTCGGCTTTAAAAAATTTGATTTTTCAAAATCCACAGCTCTCTGAATTTTTTCAGAAACAGAGGTTCAGCAGTGTCTTACTACAGCATTATATTAAAATAGCTTAATACCAAAAGGATTTCAGGGAAATTTCTTGCAGTGTTAATTTTTAAAAACACTTTATATACATCAATTTTAAAAGTAATTCTAATATAACTTAGAGGTATGTAATTAGCTAACCTTGTTTTTTTGTTTTTTAAGGATCCGCCCATGGCAGTGACCCTTGGACTACGAATGGAAGAAATGATTTTTAATCTTGCTGACACACATTTATTTTTTAATGATTTAGAGGTAAGAGTCAAAGGAATGCTAGCACCTGATTTTTAACTTAGTGGCTTTGTTGTGCATTAGTGTTTATTGTGTATGACATTTCTGCCTGTGTAGTTTTTGGTTCATTGTACTCTAATCGGAGAGAGGTTAGTCAGGTGGCACCAGAGTCCTTCTGCAAAACTCAGTGAGAGAGAGAATCTTCAAACTACCCATTCCTTTCTTTGCCCTGTAGCCATCTTTTTTTGGTTTCCATGTATGTAAAGCTGTCTGCTGTCATCTCCAGGATGGTAACATACATGCCTCACATTCTTCTCTTGAAGTTCTTCATATTAGTGTGCTTTCAGTGGGTGCCCTCATCTGACCAGAAGAGACTGTTCTTCTCTTGACATACCTGAGCAGCCTTTTGGCTACAGGCCCCTGTTACTTGTTCAAATGTCGAATATTCTTCATTTACCTCAAAGCTTGCAACATCAGAGAGCTGGGACTGTGATAGATGTTCTGATCAGTGATTTCTCTTCCCAGTGTAACCAGGTAACCAATGTATTGTCACAATATACCCAGGGAATATAATTTGGCAATTGGTCAGAAAAGGGAGAGACCTCTTCCTAGGAAGTGCCCTCTGTGGGCAGCTCACCTGTCAGAAGCACATGGATGTCTCACAGGGACAGTGGTCTGGGAAGCAGGCTTGTAGCTGGGCTTCACAGGCTTTTTATTTCGCTCTTAGAGTCTGGATCTGTTAACATGGACAGTGACAGCCTAAAACCATGTGTGTCAAGACATGGGGTGAAAAATAGTTTTCAAATTACCCTAGGGATTTTTCAGACCTTTCGATGGTCTAAGATGGTTGTTTTCTTACTGAGAGTAGATCCCAGACTTCCCTCCATGGACAGATACTTGCCAGGAATGGGAGAATGCCAGATTCAATGCCATTAGTGGGAGCTGGAAAACTTCGAGGTTTTGTTTAGGATCCCAGAGAAAGGTCTTTGGTGAATAGACAAAATAAAGATAAGTGATTTTTTTTCCATCCACTGGGATTTTACTTTTTTTTCCATCCACTGGGATGTCTTTTGTTCCTTGGTCAAGTCGGCAGTAAAAGAAGCAGAAGGTACCAGTTTGCGGTTGTCTTCATCATTCCTTGCAGATCTCATTTATTCTTAGCTCTTTTTAAGTCAAGAAACTGGAATCTACTTCACCCCACACCTGAACTGCACTTCCTCCTTGCAGCAGCAGAAACCAAAGAAATAAAGCCCTGGACATACCTTTCCCAGTGTGTGCTTTATTGCAGTCCTAGTGAGGCATATCTTGACAATACAAGAACATTCAGTGAATGTCTCCTTCTGGTGCCCTCTACCAGGGAGAGATTCCAAATAAATTTTTTCAAAGCATTTCTTAAATTTCTTTTTAGCAGACCTTTGCCCCTGCATGTTCAGAGTTTATGTGGCATGAATGAAATTTAAGCCATTCTATAGAATCTGTTCTTCAACATTGTGCTGAGTTCAGGTGGAAAAGTTCACCAAAATGGAGCATTGCCCTGTTTCCATACCTCTTTANNNNACGGCCATTGAAACTTCATTCCTTTCTCTCCTTGTTTATTTTGTCTGTAGATCACAAGTTCAGCTGTCATAGGTGGATCATTATATTTTGGCTACTCTTCATAGGATGGTTTTAATACCCCTGTCCAAAAACTCATATGCCAGCTCATTCCAGAGCTTGAGCAGTTCCCAATTTTAGATAAATAAAAAATACTACCTGAGAGCTGTCTTAGAGAGTCTCTTAAAACAATCAGTTTGATTTGATTAAAAACAATATATATATATATATATATTTAATAATTGCAATTTCTACAAGAAATTTAGTACTTTATGACCCAGAATTCATCTTGGTCTCAAAACCAACTCTCTTACAAAATTACCAAAATTCCAAAGTTCATGTGCTGAAATGAGTTGTATGCATACATTTCGGTATGTGTGAGAAGACCATCAATTTTCTATCTTTTTAGCAAATAGGATAAAGTTCCCAAGTATGTAGAGGTATCCTTTAATATGCTGATGGATAAACCTGTTTAAATCTGTTTGCAAAGCACATGGCCATTACTGAATATTACAGTGCATCTGCATGATGAATGTGTAAGGAATTCTGAGAATTCCCAGAGTCTGACTTTGGTTCTCTCCCTCATCTCCCATCTCTCTTTCTCTGTCTTCCTCTCTCTGTCCTCCCCCAGGGGAGCAAAAATGAGTGCTGAGCTGCTGATGATCATGGCCATTAAGACACGAGACCTTCAATTGTCACTGGAGGAAATGAGACAGGCCTTTATTCGCTAGGCAGATTGCTTATCCGTTCATCATGTCACTTTTTCAGTGGTGAGCCTTCAGGTTCCACACCTTTTGTCTTGCTTTCATCTTCAGTCCACAGTAAACCTCGTGGCTCTGGACACAACAACTGTGAAGTACTACTGAACCTGCATACCTATAGTATTTACTCCAGTAACTACATCCTCTAAACTTTCTTTTTTTCCCTGTCTTTCTTGGTTACAAACACTGCATAGCAGGTTCTAGGAAGAATAACCAAGTTAGTGAAGTTATCACATACAAAAATATAGTTTTCCTTTCTCTATGCAAATCCGTGTCACTGCAGCAACTGCTGATGCAGAAATTCTGATCTGCTGAGACATTCCCTGCTGACCCAGTAACCCATGTTCTAATCAGCCAAGCTGCACTTTTATTTCAGGCTAGGCTGTTCTCCAGCTACTGCATTCTCAGGGTATAAATTTTAGTTAGCTTGAGAAGTATCACTTGGGAGGGCAGTTGGTGTTTTGCCATGGAAATAGGAGTCTGGTGTTCCAGAAAGTTCATGTGCCTAAACAACGCTTAGAGATGGGACTCAGATTTATAATAGTAGCCAAACTAAGGCAATTTCTTTTCAGCCAGGTAAGGAATAAAATTGAGTTTTTCTTCATATCTCAGTATTAATTCTAAGACAGCATTTAGAAATATTGGTAAGGCCTATTATGCACATCAAAAAAGCAATTTCTGCAAATTGCAAGTAGTAATTCAGACATGAATCTTCCAACTCCATTATTCCACTCTACTCTCAGGTCAATGAAAAAAAAGAGTATTAATTTCAAACACACGAATTATATTTCAATTTTTATCATTATCCTATCATATTTTAAAGGAGATTTTGTCTCTTTTTTCTAATTAGAAATAGAAATGAGAAATTAAAAATAGGATTTAGGTAAGTCTCAGAATTTGGGAGGCAGGTAAAACTAGTTTTAACAGAGACTGAAGTGTATCTGTTAAAAGGGGTTTTTGGTATAGCCTAAGAAAGCATAGTGCAGTGTTTTGTTCAGCATGGTAAGTTAGTGTTTTTACTGGATAATGAAATTACTGTCTGGTCCAGGATGATAAGTTCTATGGATGATGTATTGATTCTTTACTCTCAAATTTTCAGTCTCTAAAAATTGCTGCAAAGAATTGACTGCATTGAGATATAATTTAAATTAGTATTGCTTCAAACAAAAGCTAGATATTATACTTAAGTTCCTTTCATGTATTTGCTCTAATAGGAAATGTATTTTTATGTTTCTTAGTTTTGACATTGCCACTGTGACTTGAGCTTAACTAGTACCATAGCTGATGTGAAAAGTATTTTACCTTAATATTTAAATTGACAGAGAGCTTGCTTTCTTTCCTTCTTTCCCATAACTCTTTGGTGTCATTTAAAAGCAAACTCAGATGTAGTGTTGTGCCACCAGTTTCCTGTTTCTTTTGAGGAAAGAAGAGAACAATCTCAAATCTGCTCAAACTGTCTGCTTTTTCTTTTTTATGGCAAGATTTTTCCACACCATGTATGTGAATTTGTAAAAGGTAAACATTTTCGTTGAAGTAGATAAGTAAACAAGAAAACAAAGTAAAAAAAAAACAATGAGTGATGGGCACATGAGCTTGTTTGCTGGTCAGAAAATGTGTATTGCCAGTGTGTAGAGAGGAGATGACCCATAGATCCAGAGGAGAAGAGGAAGGGGGAAAAGCAGGAAGTTGCAGAGTGCTGTTGGGTTTGATCTCCTATATAACATATATGTTAACTCCTATGTTAATGACCTTCTTGCAGGGACAAGGGGATGAGTAATCAGAAAACTGCAAGGTCCCCTCATCCTGTTTCTGGAGTCAGTCACAGAATTACAATGAACCAACTGTGAGACAAAAAAAATTTAAACAGCTGAGCCTTTGCCGCCCACTCATATTTAACTTAATAATGAAATTATCAGCAGAGCAGTTACCTAGAAATTTCAAGGCTGGAACAATGTAGCTGAAAGGCTTAACAAAACCCAAAGAGCAGCAGACACTCCTTATCCATCAAGGCTTTTGTGTGCCCTCCATTTAATTAGTACACCTTTATATGCACAGGATTTTTAAACTTTCAAACTTAACACTTTTACCAGTTCCAGGGAAATCTGTGAAGGTGATTAGGAAGCCAGATATTTCCCAGATACTGCAAAATACAGAGTCAGAATTTTTCCCAGTAGAGTTTTTTGTCTGATTTTTAAGTTTCTATCCTACATTGGGTGAAGAATAGTTGCATTTTTTTCTGGAATGTAAATGATGAATAAAGATAAAGAAATGAATATTTTATTTCAGCTGCCACATTCCCTTTACTTTCTCTCTTCAACTGCTATTTGCATCCAAAATTAGCTTCTTTAAAATATTCTACAGCTCAAGATAATTTCCTCAGACAGAATTAAAAAATTTTATTTTTCCAATGAGGGGAAGAATGCTTCTTCATTCCTGTTCCCTGAACACAGCTCTATTATCCTATCTTAATGGAATAAGCCACATGAGCAGAGCTTGGTAACTCTTTCTTTTAGCTTTGACCCAATATTTTAAATTATGATTGCTTGTATGATGCAATGAAATTATGTATTTGAAAATTAAATTATATGTATTTGTTTTATACAAAATTGCCCCTTTTTTTAATAGCTTAGTTCATGCTGTTAGAGAGTAGAAGTCTCTTAAGGTTTTGTTCATTGCAAAGCAAACAAAGTAGAAAGATGAAATGATAATTCCCTAAATTCACACTCTAGGAACTTGTGGCTTATACATTTGGAAATCACTCCTCTGTTCAGATTTATCCTTTATCTGTACAATTTACCACTGTTATGACACAAAGACTGGAAACTTAGAAGGACATACCCCTGCATGTCACAGAGAGCCTGAATTAAGTGCTGAGCTAAATGGACACTGAATTTCAGGTGTGTCTTTGGGTTAAGATGTTAGTTTAAGCAACCAAAGAAAACAAATACATAATGCATGATGGCTTGGCTTATATATTTACTTTTGTTTCCACCACAATTTCTTATCTTTGTGCTGTAACCACTGTGCAGATAAGGATATTTGATAGCTGTCCAATTGTAAAACCATCTTGGAGGGGAATTCATTTTTCCAGCGTACCTCAGTTCCCTCGAGTTGCTTCCATCCCTTCCAAAGCCAGGAAATAATCAAGTTCTGTAGGATTGCTGATTATATGTGATTTTCCAGCCAAAGGCACTCACATAAATTAATAGAGGAACCTGATAAGTGTCCAAACTACTTAACATAAGTTTTACGCCTACTGAGGTTCACCATCGATTGCTTTTAGGGAGAGGGAAAATAAGGTTTATGTGATTTTCAAGTATTGGTATACTAGGGAGACTGTAAATGAGACTTTCAATTTTTGTGGCTTTACAATTAAGATAATTTTACTCCTAAAAATCACACCGAAATTGTGTATTGCTTTTCTGAAGGTCTGTTTTAACTAGTGGCTCAGACTGCGTAGAAGTTGAAGGTTATACTATTTTAAAGATGTTGGTGGCAGTAGGAAACTGTGGGTGTGCACAGGCTGCCATCTCCTGGTGCAGCCAGTGGCCTGCACCAGTCATTTCTTCATCTGTACTAAGCCTGTGGTGAGCACAGTCATTCGGGATGGAAAATACCTCTAATATCCCCTAGTCCAAGCATTAGCCCAGCCCACTGTGCTCCCCACTAAACCGTGTCCCCAAGGGCCACACCCACCCACCTTTTGGATGCTTCCCGGAATGGTGATTGCAGTCTCTCATATGATAAATTTGTCATTTGGATTTGCTTTCTTTCCTTTCTAATAGGAATGTGATCAAGTTCATATAGATGATGTTTCTTCTGATGATAATGGACAAGACCTAAGGTAAGATACAGATTTTTTTTTCTTTTTCTTTTTCTTTTTTATTTAAGATGATATAATTTGAGCATTTACAGGAATACATTGTATTTATTTTTACTGTATTTTGGGTGTTTGCAGTACCTACAGTTTTGCAACTGATGGCTTCCATGCAGCTGCAAGTAGTGCAAACCTTTGTCTGCCAACAGGTGTAAGAGGAGGGGTTGACTGGATGAGGAAGCTGGCTTTCCGTTACAGAAGAGTAAAAGAGTTGTATAATACTTACAAGAACAACATAGGAGGTGAGTTCAGTTATCAGAAACAACTTTGAATGCTGATCAGTCTAAGCTGCATGATGAGCTACCACCCAGGGAAGGAGGCTGGGAAGCCCCAGAGGGAATGGAGAGTGATATGACTGAACCAATGGCTGTTGAAAGCTACTGACTGTAAAAGCAAAGCCACATGCTGTTGTGCTGGGGAAATACAATTGGGAAAACAAAGCAAGCTTTGTTGAGAGCCCATTTTCCTCCCTCAGATACAGATAGTCACACCTTACTGATTTGTTGATCCACTTAGACTACCTCAGATTTGCTGTTGTTCTAGGAAAGATAGTGTATAATTTCACAGTACAAACTGGCTGTGGATGGCCATTTCCATCCTACATTTTCATGATCTGGTTGGTAACAGCACTGTTGCCTAAACTTTCTGCTGGGTACCTGCTAGTCTGTTTTCACCAGTGGATGCAAGAAAATTCTACCACTGTCATGCCAATAGCCCCTTTTGTTGACTCTGTAGCTTACACAGTTTTGTCTCCAATAAGTCCAAATCTCATTTGGGAGAAGAACTTTGCTGTTACTGTTTTAATTCATGAACTCTCTCATGTCTGCACCAGCAGATTGTAGGCAATCAAGCAGCAGAGCCAAAAGAATCTTTTCTGGAGATTCCTGTGTGCCTTGCAGAGACAGCCTTCTGAGGAGGGGAGTGTGTCAACTGACCCCCTCAACAATAGACTGGGAGGACAGGGAATACTTAGAAGTCTTCAATAATTGCTACAGTCACACATTTTCACTCTTAGTAGTTCAGTCTTTCCTTACCATAGGATGAAGCAATAGGACCAAAGGGTGGTAGTAGAGGGCTGACTTTCACTTGCCCTACTTTGCCCTTCATTGGTTTTGTGAATAGAGTTGTTATATATTAATAATTTTTGAAACAGTGCTATCCAAAAGCTTACTGGGTTTTCTTGTATCTCCTGATGCATCTAAGATTCTGAAGCTGCTTCATTTCATAAAATCTTTAACGTTGATAAGAGAACAAGTCCAAGAGCACAGCACTGGGAAACACACAGAGAGGAAGAAAACATTGCAAATGGAGTGCAGATATGTGGTGCACTGGATTAGGGTTTTTATTGTCTCCCACATATCCTGCATCTGAAATACAAGCCATCCTTAATGGGAAGGTTTCTTCATTTGTCATCCACATTTTAGCCTTTTTAATAATCTTCTTAGCTTATCTGTATCTGTTTATTTCAAAAGAGCTGCTAGAAATTATCAGAAGGCAAGACTAATCCATACAATTTTAGTTTATTTCACTTCTGATTTTTGAAGACAGTCATCATCACTTGTTGGGAATATAGGGTGTGAAAGAGAAGAGAGATACTAAAGGTCAGGAAGCCTATTTCCCTGCTCTTCCATTACCAAATCTACATTTAAAATACCTTGATTCCAGCAAATTCATGTCTAAACATTCAATAGACTGGGTATTTTTAAATGTCTGACAACTTATACCCAAAAAGAGATTTTGAGGACTAACTTTCAAGGACTAACTGAGATATGAGAACAGAAGATTTGCAGCCAGTTCAGGCTGTAAGTGCTGTAAAAGGAACCAACTACAAAAGGACATGAAGAGCAAGTCATCAGAAACAAATATATTTCTGTATGTGTCACCTGAGGTTCACACTATATGCAGAGTCATAAGTAGGGCAGTTTTAAACAGTTTATTCTAAAGTATCTTCTTTTGTGACCATCTTCATCTATGATCCCAATGACATGGATCTCCTTGTCACTGCCTTTGATAATTTGAGAATAACGTATGTGGGAAGAGCTGGTTTAAAAATATGTGTTTCTGAAAGGAATACTTTGAAGTGCAGCCTGATACATAAAGAAATGCAACTAATTATTATTATTATCTGAAATAGTATCTGACTTTTTTTGATATAGTGAAGTACAAATAAAACCTAAGATTTCCTGATTGTTGAAGAGAATAGATTTTCTCTTTAATATTTTTTTAAGTTGTAGTGGAATTTAAAATAGAAACAATGGTGATAAACTCTATCTGATACAGAATTTAATTCTATTTTTCTCACTTTTCTTACATAAAAGGACTCCTGGGTCCCGCTAAAAGAGATGCATGGTTGCAATTAAGAGCAGAGATTGAAGCTCTGACAGACTCCTGGCTAACAAATGCACTTAAATCATTATCAATTATCAGCACAAGGTATGTATCTGAGTCTGCTGTAAAAAAGTTTCTAGATATGTAGTGGATATTTTTTTACATTTTAGATGACAATGAATTAGTGCATTTAAAGAACAGAACATCTACTATGGCTTTTGAATAGGACACAGGAAAAGTGGGAAGTGGTTTTGTTTATCCTGATTCCAGCAGGATAAACATTTACTAATGATAGTATGAAATGTCTTCTCAAATGTGTGTACACTGAAAGTGTATTGTAGAATTCTGAGACAGCTTTTAGTTTATTACCTTGTGGACAGCATTCTCTGAACTCCACAGCTCTCTGTTCTTTGCTTCAGTGTCTGTGCCTATCGGCAGTGCTACCTAAATGCTGTATAAATACTGGAACATAAGGGCATTTTTCTTCTGTCCTTCCAAGCAAACCAGTATATCTTAGTATAAATCTTAAGTTTTCAGAAGAGCAAAAATCTCTTTTAACTGAGTTAAAAATCTGAGTTCCCAATGTTGAGACATAAAATGTATTGTTCCTCTGAAACTATAAAACCGTGAACCCTGCTGCTCCTCAGTAAGCCATGCAATATGTATCTTACTAGGAATCCTAAAAAATCCTAGTTTTAAACCACAAAAAAGAACAACATTAAGTCATCTTGCTTTCTGAACATGTCTGGGAAAAGACTCAGTGTCAAGTGTAAAGAACAAACTTGGAAAGACACAAAAATCTTAATTTCAACAAAAATCTTAATAACTTTTGCAATATGCTTATCTCTTAATTGTTTATTTAACAATGTGTGAAGCACTTCAGGAGAAAAAAGTAAATTTGTGTACAATTTAGCTCTGCATTTCTTTCTGAACTGTTAGTGTTCAGAGAGACTTTTGGTAATGAAGGCCAGTTGAGCACTGGTGGATGAGTCTAGAAAACTTCTTTCCTTCACTCAGGATTAAATAATAGTCTTTTGTCATGTCCTCAAAGAACTGTACAACCGTAAACCTTCAGAAGCTACCTGTCAGTCAGCTAAACATTACTGATATGCTACTAACAGGAAATTGAGATACATAAAGGTGAAAATAGCAGCTTAGGGTCTTACTTGGAATTTGTGGAAATGCCAGAAGGAAAACTCACAAGTATTTACTTTCAGCTCCATGTCCACATCATGGCCATGCTCATTTTCCAGCCTGTGAGTGTCTAAAGTAGCTCAGCCCTGAGTTCTCTGGCGTGCACAACTTCTCCATTCAAGTTTTCGTCTTCACCATTCAATGCTAGCTTATTAACATGATCATTCTTATCTCTCCCTCTCTTCAGAGATATTCTTACTCTTGAAACTCAAAGAAAGCTATGCAATTGTGGAGAAATGTGTAGATAAAAGATCAGATAAAAGATACATAAAAGAGTAACAAATCATTTTTTTGCATTCTCTTAACTCTTTTATTTTGCTGGTAGCTACTGACAATTAATTGCCAGCATAAAAAATTATATTTTCAAATCATTCTAATACCTAGTTTTGGATGTTGGTGGTGGTCTTAAATATCTGTATTTTACTAGACCCATCTTCAAAGACCTGGTTTTTATAAACCTGTGTGGAATATTTTGTACAAATCAGGCCTACATATTTTTTAAGGATTTCGCCAGGGGTTTTATGTACATTTTCTGTAAGTGATGGTGCTGAGCAGCTGTACTGTGTGAATGAAATTAAATGCTGAGGGATCCTTAATATGCTCTGCACAGCTGTTTCACCTCATCAACATTTGGGTACTGTTTTAAAACTTTTTAAACTTAAACTATTTCTCTCATTTTAGGAGTAATTGTGTAAATGTGTTGGTAACAACAACCCAGCTTATCCCAGCACTTGCAAAAGTTCTACTGTACAGCTTAGGAGGAGCTTTTCCTATTGAAAATATATACAGCGCAACCAAAATAGGTAAGAACATTATTTTTTCATCCATTCTGACTACACTGCATTACCTTTTTTTTTTTTCCCCAGTAATGGATGTAGTCCAAAACACTTGCCTAACACTTAGTAGTTTTAGTTATAAGATTTAGGCATCGTGTGTGTTCAGATGTGTTTATGTCAAAGAATTCCAAATTCACCTTACTTTCAATGATGCCTAAAGGAATAGAGATGCTGATTAAAAGCCTCAGAAACTCCTCAGTGTGGTGCAGAAAACAAAAAACTTGCAGAAAAGAATGAATAAAAGTTTTTTTGTGAATTCAAATCTAAGCATAAATTCTGTTAAATTGGCCTCTGCTCTGACCTTCAGCTCTATGCAAGCCAGGCCACAGCTTCACAAACCTTTTCCTGAGGCATAGTTTGTCAATGATGGGAATGGCAGCTGTTACTGACAGAACCTGTGTTGCTGGATAACAAGAGGGCACTTCCCCATTCTGTTCACAACTGTGTGCCTTTTGTGCATTATGGTTTGGAAATGCTTGGTTTCTGGAAATTGCATCCAAAACTGTAAACCAAGAGAAGCAGTCATTCCTGTGAAATGTGGTGCAGCATAGAATGACTGATAATTTTGCAGATTTCACCAATCATCAATTCAGGAATGCTTCATTTCTCTACCTACGACAACCTTTATAGCATGGAATGTGTCATTGGCAAAAGCATTGCAATATGTTTCATAAATTATTTTCACAAGGGAAAAAGCAGTGCATATTCTAGCAGTGTCAGGCAAAACTATTACCTCAGTCATCATTTAATTAAGTTTTTTCATTACTACATCGCTCGTTGCAGATACATTAGAATTAAAATTTCTACTTTCCTTGTAAGAATATTATTACAATCATAAGGAAATATTTAAATTCAATTATTCATTCACTAACCTATTCATTTTTGCAGTGCTTCTAATTCCTTTATTTTAGTGGCTTTCCTGTAATGATTAAGAGATCTAGTTTTACCTGAAACATCTTAATGTCACTAGGGGAATCCATTGCTTCTTACGAGATTTGGCTCTAAATCCCAAGGCTAGGAACTTTTTAAAAGTAGTAGTAGCAATGTCTTACCACTGCAAAAATCCTCTGTAAGGCTTCACCATAACTCACTTGATAGCTTGAATAAATAGTGCATTGTTTTTCAGGCAAAGAGAGCTGTTTTGAGCGTATAGTGTCCAGATTTGGCACTAACATAACTTATGTTGTGATTGGAGATGGCCGAGATGAGGAACATGCAGCTAATCAGGTAACTTCACTCTGAACTCTTATCTCATTTATCTTCCAGGAAAAGAAAGTTGCTTTGAACGAATAATGCAAAGGTTTGGCAGAAAAGTAGTATATGTTGTAATTGGGGATGGTGTAGAAGAAGAACAGGCAGCAAAAAAGGTAACCTGTCTTCTGAAATGTTGGTGTGATACATAGCTACTAATGCAAGCCTTTCTGTTTGCATTTCTGTCAGTGTTGCACAAAATGACAAATAATTTCAGTCCACAGATGCAAGGCAACAAGAGCATGATGAGATCAACACTTAGAGTAAAATGAACCATTTGGATTCTAGCATTTGCTTTACTTCACTTTGGAAAGAAAAAAAAAATATTTTTAAAACAGATGGAAAAATAATGCAGCAAAAATGTCTGACAAACTTCAAGCAAATTAAAAGATAAACAGAAGAGATAGAAAGGATTATGATATGGTTGGGTCGTGTTTTTCTTAAAATGCTGAAATTTGGAATGCTTCAAGAGAAGTGTTACAGAGAATGTGGGAAACATCTGAAGGACCACGTAATTTTATTTTTGCTAAGATAGATCCATAGTTTACCGGAGCAAATATGATAAAAATATAATTTGCTTCAAGAAAGACATACGTGCTAAAGGAAAAAAAAACACAACCTAGAGATTGTGCACCAAATCTGTGTTTCCAAAAAAGAACTGTTTCCTAGTTTCCTCATTATGGTAATTCAAGTCTAATTTCAGCAGAAAAGTTTTTAAAGTTCAGAAACAGATCAAATTAGTAATTTGAGCCATGCTTCCCAGTATAACCCCTGGAAGTGTGCAGAAACAGAATTTTTTGCCTCACATTGTCTGTATAGGACCAGTTATGTAAATCTTGTTGTGTTAGGAGTAGCAAAATAAAGCACTCTCTTAGCATTGTAGTTGGAGCAGAAATAAAATTGAAATAACCAAAATGCTCATTCCAAATGGTTCCTTAATATAGGTACAGTACTGGTGATGGGTCCTTTGTAATTTTTGCTAAACAGTGGTGGTTGGATTGTGGGCTTTCTGGTTGGGCATGCTTTTTCCTTAATATTGGCTATATTGCATGGATAGATGTAGAATTCAGAGAGATGGATGAATATAGCACATTTCAAATAGATCTAAACCTGGAAGTATGTGTTGTTTTTCTGTTCTGATGAACTATTGAAGGAGAATAGTGCGTATGCCTGCATCTCTCACAGACACTGATGCTTTCTGCAACACAAATTATCTTTTCTTGAACTAGAAATGTGTTTTTTTTTTATGCAAAGACTTTTTTTTTTTTTTTTTGCCTGGATGGAGAAAAAATGTAATGCAGCTCTGTTTTGAAGTGTTGAATGAGAAGCATCTTTTCATGGAAGTCTTACAGCCTTTTAAATGATGATTTTGCAGTCAAATAAGTGGAGCATCAAATGGTTTCCTGTTAATGCTCCTTTGTACGGGCTTGCGTGCTAACAATAAGCAAGTC
>WBNO01016047.1:294903-356471 GCA_013400575.1 Peucedramus taeniatus | reverse complement strand
GCTCAGATCTATTTTGGTCTGATTTTTGTCAGAATGGCAAAAATCAATCCAGAAACAGAGTGGTGTAAGATAGGTGCTGGTAATCTCTAACTATCCTCGTGTGTCGTATGCCGCCCCGTGTCACAGTGTTCATCTTTCCTGACCTTTTCCCTCCTCTAACAAACACAGCACAACATGCCTTTCTGGAGGATATCCAGTCATTCGGACCTCTTGGCTCTCCATCAAGCACTGGAACTAGAGTATTTGTAACTGTGTTCTNCAGGAGTGAACAAAGGACTCGAACTGGCAAAGCACCAAAACGCATTTTCCAGCCAACAAGGTGGTGTTCAACAACATTCCTCAAAATGGGATATATTCTCAGCACTGAGGTTTGAACCAGACTTTAGCCTACCTAACCCAAAAAATCTGAATTGGAATGCACTCAGACTGTATAATGACAATCCTGTCTAGACGTGTAATTTGTGTAAATTATTGATGAAAATAATTTACTGTGACTTTATTAGCAGCTGATTTTGGAAGTGGATGCAATTTTTCTTTCTGTTTTTTTGAGGGGGGGCAGGGGAGGGAAAGGGTTATATAATATTGTCTCTTTTATAAGTTTGGCAAACAGAATGTGCATATGATGTGTTGTGCCTTAAAGAGAAGACTGTGTTCGTGTGTTATAATGTAATTTTGGTTAAAAACTCTGTAGATAAACAAGAAAACCTTTGTGATAATTTTTGACATGACCAAATTTGAAACTCAAAGAAATCAAAGAGCAGGGCTGCACCAAAGAATTTAAGTATTTGTTGCAGTAAGAAAAAATAATAAAGGAAAGTTTGTGTTTTTATTTGGATTCTGAATAATTCCACTGATTTTTTGAAAAAAGTTAAGAAAATATTGGGAGGTTGATACTGGGGACCGCTACCTGGAAAGATAAAAGAAGAAATAGTGTTCAACACCTTCAGCATCATTTCTTGATTCTCCAGCAAGAGAACTAAGAGCCATATTCATTAATTACCGAGCCCACTGAAAGCCATACAGTGAGTGCATCTGCTGTGTATAACAGAGCAAAGTTCCACCCAGCAGACAAAGTGTTCAGGTGGCATTACTGGAAGGTGAAAATGTGGAGTTAATCCCAGATGGGGAATAAAACACAAGTTAATAAGGAATGAAAAATTACTAAAGAAGCTCTCATCTGTCAGATGTGGAAATGATGCTACATTTAGCATATTTAGGATCAACACAAGCTGCTGAAATTGCTGGCTTGATGACATCAGCCATTTCAGGAGAATAGTCCACTTTGGTAAAGAAAAGCAGCATTTTGGTAGCTTTCCATTCTGTTCCACATTTTCATGTATTTTGTTTTGGGTCAGCATGATTTTTCTCATCCATTTTTGATCACTCAACAAAATTACGCAGGGACAGCCCTAAATGTTTTTGAATGAGAAATTTCAATAGGATGTTAGGCATCAGAGGAGAGGATAAGGGGTTGATTTTCATGAAGAAACATTGAAAAATATATCACCTTAACTTCCATAATTTCTATTAAAAGTTATAATCCATACAGCAAAATTATCTTGCAAGTTTTGAACATGCTACCTTTCAGCTATGGAAAATGAGCAAGATCCATGTTGCACACAGGGCCCTTAATGTTCCATGTGCAGCTTGAACACTGTAATAACAGCAAGTGATTCATCTCTCATGGCAGAAGGTGGAAACTACTTTTTCAATTTTTTACACTGTATGTGGAGACACTTGAGGCTGCGTGTGCACAGACTGCATGAAGAGGTATTTGCAAGAGAAGATAAAGAAAGGCAAACTCCAGGATGTCTACATGAGCACAGTAGTCAGCACTGAGGGGAAAATCTTCTCTCTTTGTGCTCTGAAGCCATCTTATGCCATAGTTACCAGGTAGTAACTTTGTTCCTTTAAACTTTGTTGAGGTTTTAATAAAGTTACTTGGTAGGTGAAAGCCTGGAGCCGCTAAAAGTCCAAGGTGAAATTCCTCTATAAATTCATTAAAATGGATTTCTTTGCTGTGTTGGAATTGGATATACAAGTCACCACACAATAAACTAATAATAATTTTTTTATCACTTGGCAGTTTAAAGCCATCACATGAGACTCACCACATATGAAATCACTGTAGACTAGGTAGATAATTGGGTGATCGATTTGTGCGTCTAAAACGAAAAAAAAAAAAATTATGCATACCTTCTTTATATTTTCAGTACCTGGAAATACATGTTATAAAAATGTGTAGTACAGCTTTTTTAGTTTTGCAGGTGGGAAAAAAAGTGTTTCTACTGGAATGGGAAAGAACTTCAAAGCCCTTCTCAAGTTCCAGCATTACATAAAAATCTCAATGTAAAAGATGTGATAAAACAAAAAATTTGTTTGGTTAACTAGCTTTTTTTTTTTTTTTTTTTTTTTTTTTTTTTGACATGTCATATTGTTATTTAAATGCATGAAGTAATATTATTTTTCAAGTTATTTATTCAGCTTTTCAATGTTCTTTTCCTAATCAAATGAAAGAACAAAAAGTAGCCCAGCAACAGCCGTTGGTTCTTATTAAAGGTTTGCAGTGCCTTCATTGGAGTTGTGCTTAGCTTTCTGTGGCAGATATGGCTCAATTGATAAATGGACTTCTAGAGAGGAGATGGAGGCAAAAAGAGGGAACTTTTACAGAGCATGACAAGGTTCTGTGTGCCACCATAGCAGAAGTTAATTGTTAAAACAAATAATCCACACAAACATGTATCCAAAGAAAATTCAAGGATGTAGCTCAAAAGGCTTTGCAATACTAAAACTCTAAAACGAAATTTCAGAGAATGAATACTCTCTTGCTAAGCAAAAATTGCTATATATCTTTAAATAAAATTGTGTACTACATGCCTGCCTTGTAGAGAGAAATTAGTCTGATATATTTTCCTGCATGAGCAATACAGAGGAGAAAATAACCAAGGCAGAGACAGTCATGCCAGGCTGTTCCAGATGGGCCTAAGAAGGTTAAACTGAAGGTTGGTCACTTTGACATTGAGTGCAATTCAGAGAAGCATTTTAATCAGAAACTACCTTCCCTTCAGCCTCTCCTCAACAACCAAGATTGAGCTCAAGGTCCCATTTGCAAGTATTTTGGGCAAATGAAAATATAGAATAAAATGCCTTTTGCTGATACTCTAGCAGTTCTCAGTTCATTAGGCATTTGAGTGGTCAGCTTGCAAAATACAAATATTGTGTGATTACAGTCACGGGATAGTATCTTAGACATAACTCTGTGCAGTTCAGTAAAAGAGGGCAGAAAAACCTAAAAATTATGCTTATTTTTAGATGCCTGTGGAGACTGTGCACAAAGATATAGGTAGCAGCTAGCTCCCAGATCTGTTCCCATCCGAATCCAGTGCGAGCAGCAGTGTTTGCATCTGAAGCAGATGCAGAGTGTGTTCTAGTGTAAACATTGACATGGGAGATGAGGCCAAATCAAAGTCCTCTATACAAGCACTCTTCATCTTGGGGCAGATGAAATCTTGCATCCCATCGGAACCGCAGAGTTTATGGAGAATATAGACTTGACCCACGATAGGAGGACTAGGTCTTAGTGGTGAAGTTGTATCCAGATCCAGGGTTTCAGTTCAGAAGTGATCTCTGCTTTATAGGATTGACACCAGGCATATGCTGTAAATGAATATGGTATTTAGTATCTCTGAAGAGGAGCTGAAGTGACATTAGCCAAAATTCCAGCAATAGCAGCATTTTGGAGATTTGAAGCCAAGGGTCTCTGTCATGTATTAGCAGATTATAGTTTATTAGGGCCTACCTAATTTAAGAAAAATGTAAATTAAAATTAAAAGCTTGTAAAATTATGTACATCTTTACTATTTCTCAATAAATACACTTGGAAGTGTCATTTTCTGCACTATACAATGTTGTAAGTTGTTTGGTTTGTGGTTGAAAGACGCAGTGTCTCTCACAGGAGCCAAGTGTGAGCTGCGACTCAGACATCCACACTGCCCTTGTCGCTCATGCCTGGAGAATCCCTGAGCCCATATTTGTGGTCTGGTAGAAACTGGCTCACCTGTGGACTGTGACTTGTCACAGATGCAGCCTGAGAGACAATTAGCAGCTCTTTTACAGTGTCCTTGAGACAAGATACAGAAAAAAACAATTTGATGATGTGGACTCAAAGTGTATGCATTTAAATCCTCATGCCAGTTCACTCACTAATGTTAGGCTAATACCTTTATGGTCATGGGTTGTTCAGGAGACAGACTGGGCTACTGAGGAGCAAGTAGCCTGTCCAGTTGACCATCACCCTCATGAAACTCTAAATGTTTTTGAGAGCAGTGCTTCCTTTTTTTAGTGAGGTGCTGAATTTCGTTTGGAGGAAGCAGTCCCTCCGCAGTCTGCTAGCAGAGGCCAAAGTGGGATCACAGAATTGTCAGCACACTTAGATGCGACATTATGATCTTGGGAGCTACGTGGCAAGTGGCAGAGATCTGGTAGCCACAGTGATTCAGCTACAAGAAGCAGCTTGTAGTTAGTGGACTTCTTTGCAAGGGGTTAGATTAAAGCATGTCTCTTGCAAACACAGCTGTTCTGTATGTACATCTGCTGCCTTCTCAGTTTTAGGAGCAAAAAGGAAGATCTATCAAAAATCAAGTGGACGGAATACAAAGAAATCTCATCTACTGAGCAGACAAACCCATAGTAAACAGTTTTACAGTGTGTCTCCCAATTGGGTTTGCATGTGATTCCAGAGAAGAACCATTCAGTAACATTTCAGAAGAGTGAGACAAAAGGTAGTCAGTCAGAAATTGGGTGAGAGCACAACATTACCTTCACTTCTCATTGCTGAGAAACTCAGTGCTCTAAGTGGCTGTCATTGTGCCCTGCACATGATGATCACAGTGATAAACTAAAGCAAAAATAACATACTGAGAACATTTACAGGTGGACTCTTCCTCATTTGGGTGCAAAAATGCTTCTTCGTCACTATTCACTACTTATAAAATCCTCCAGAAAAATGCACTTTAGGGTTGACTTGTTTGATTAATTATAATTTTTTTTTCAAACAAATAATGGATTCTGAAACATTTCAGAAATGTTTATAAGTTTAGGAGAACTTTTTTGATTTCCCAAAAGCCCGGGCAGTAGAAGGAATTCTGAGAGAGTCACAAGTTTGTTTTTCCATGTTTGTTTCTGTACAAATTTCTAGGTCTGATTTTCAAAGGACTGACTATCTAACTTGAAATAACTAATAAAAAAATGAATAATTTGTTTTTCTGGTTGGGAAGTAAAGATGGAAAAGAAGAAAACACCAGAAAGTTTCAGAAATTGATTTTTTAAGTGGACAAGCAAAGAAAGTCCTTTGGTACACAAAAAAAAGGTTTCTCAAATTTTCTGGATAATTTAGGGATCAGACATCCATCTAAACACAGGCTATTAGAAATTCACATATTCACTTCAGTAAACATGAAGCAATAGAGCAGAGAAGTATGAAGGACAGGATTTATAGGAATTGTATGAAGGAGTCAGGCTAGAATGGAGCTTAATTAGATTCCATTGTTCTGCCTTGCTCCTAGTGTCTGGGAGAATGGAGTGCAGCAGAGAGGCAAATGGAAAGTGATTCATGTTTCCTACACTACTGTACAATCTGCTGTGTCCTTCACCAGGAAGCACACACTTTTTCTACATAAAAAAACCAAAAACAACTGGAGCTATTTGGAAAATATTAGAAGTTGTTGACTCGTCGAAACCAAAATGTGTTTTGGGAGTGCACACACCAGTGGTAGTGAATGGAACATTTCTGGTCCTATTTAGAGAAAGAGTGAATCAAGGACCCACCAGAAAAGCAGCCAGAAAAACAGTCTGAGCCACTGCAGGAGCCTGGTGACTGTGGCTCTCAGCAGACATATCAAGCCCCTGTTCTTTGCTTTCAATTTGTCTGGATTAGGCTCTTGGTTTTTAGCTTTCTGACTCAAAACGGTTCTAATTTGGTCCAATTGTGAAGAGTAATGTTTGACTAATCAGAGGAAAAAAAAAAAAAAAGAAAAAAGGAAAGATAAGTGAAGAAAAGAAAAAAAAAAAGAATAAGCATAAGGAGATCATGTCTGGTATTGTGAGCCTCCTGGATAGTGGAGCAAACTCCTGGCACTTAGCAGTAGGACTTCTTTGTGGGTTTTTTTATTTTGGCTGGTGTTGTGGTAGCCTTGGCTGGCAGCCAGACTCCCACCCAGCAGCTCTCTCAGGGACTGCTCAGTGCTGGGGATGCCTGGTGCCAGGTGAGGCCTCTGCCTGTATCTCACCAGCATACCCCATGAGCAGCCTATAGTGTTCCTTTTATAAGGATGCATTAGCCTCAAATGCCATCTTTCTCACATGGAAAGCTTTTAGTTTGAATCGGTTTTATGGTACAAGGCATGACTGCAGCATGTGTTATACCTCTGCAGCTCATACAAACCAGAAACCCTTAATGAGATCTGTGCCTCATGATCACTCATGTTTAAAAGCAAAACAAAACAGGGAGGAAAAAAAATGGGAGAGGGAGAAAAATGGAGCCGAGTGTGGAGGGCTGTTCCAGTCAAATGGCATTTACACACTAATTTATGAAATGCAGTTCAATTCTCAATAATCACCACAGACCAGTGACACATGGCAGCTGATGGAGGTAGGGTAATTAGCAAAGCCCAACCTCGCCAGTTACTCACTGGGAGCTAAAATGAATTTATTACAAGTTCTGAATAGTCTTGATGAGGAACATAGTAATAATGTTCAACATGGAACTGCCTGCTGGCCGAAACAGATGCACTGTAGCCACCCAGCCCCCATGACCAGTTGAAAGAGGAAACAGCCAATTCTGCACAGGTCCTTTCTCAAGGGGGGCAGTCACTCCACTCACCTGGCCCCCCACCTTGCCCATCACAACCTTGCCTGCCACCATTCCACTGGGGAGAGGCAATGACCCAGGTAGCATCATGTCTGGGTGTAGCCCCCAGAGAGCAAGGGGTGCAGCTCCCAGTGCTTTGCTGATTCTGAGTTGTTTTTATATCCTGCTTAAATGAAGTTGGTTCTTGGTGGAGCAGGTATCCTAACTCCACCAAGGCATCTATTCACAGAAGAAAAGAAACAGCTAATTTGGGGCCTCAAGAGGTCAAGAACTGCCCACCCCAAAAAGTATCCAAGCACTTGCCAGTGTTTTTATTTTTCCTCTTTACCTAAATGCTTACAAGTGAGTTTTCTTCTCTGGTTGAACTGCAGTTCCTCAAAGGAAGTTTACTTATAATGGAAAGGCTGACTCAACCTTCACTCTAATAACCAGGAAAACACAACAGTAAAATGAAACAATAAATCATAGCTCTGACAATAATGAGGCACTTGCTTAGACATTTATCTGTCCTTTTACAGGGCAGTAATTTTATGGTTGAAAAGCCTTGGGTTAAACTTTGTGTCTGCAAAGAAATTGCCAAGCCCTGGCCAAAATTGCCTCATTTAGCAGACGGTAACATTGTACATAATTAATGTATTCATTTTCATTCTTAAAAACTAGTAAATGCAGCTTATTTGAACTTCCTCCTGAAGGCTAAATTTATTATCTACAAAACATTGAGACTGTGCCAACTGTTTCAAGGAGGTTATGTCCTATCTTTCCCCTGTTTTCTAACAGTTTTCCACTAATACCACCTGGGTGGCTCTCTGTAAGAAACTTCAGTGCCAGCAACAGCCTTCTCGTGTCTCTTTTGTTGGTTCATAATGTTTTCATGATAAACATTTCTTTCCTTCACCTCCATCTAAAATGCAGAGAGTCTGCCACTTGTTTGCTGAAAATGACTGCTGATGAATTTAAATGATGATGATGAATTTAAATTCATCAGCTCTCCCAGACCTAATAAAGTGAAGTGTTTACAATGCTAAAGGAAATCAGGTGTTTTAGTGTTAAAGGAAAAAAAAACATATTTATGTAGTGTTAGAATAATACTGTTTGCCTGGCCTTTCTCAGCCTATTCATCACCCAGCAATCTCCTCACAAAATGCTGTGGAGTCTGTGTGCTTCAATGCCATGCAACAGTAAGTGCAAATTCACCATAAATCACGGATGCACGGCCTCCCCCTTGGCTGCTGGCAACCGCTGCAGTGGGGCACATGTAGGGAAAGAGTCATTCCCCAGGCATGTGGCAGTGAGGATGCAGCAAAGGAAACCCAGGGGCACGTGGGTACTGCTGCTGCATCCCCCTTCTGCTTCTCAGGTAAATCCCATTTATACTACTTGTCCCACTACAAGAGCTGCAATGTTCTACCACTGAGCAAGCCTAGGTGAAAGCTTTAGGGGAGACAGGCACAGTTTCCATCTTCCCTATTAAGTGGAAAGATGCTGTTACTTTGTTCTAACACACAGGTAACTGAGGCACTAAGTCATTTTTGTTGACACATCATGGCAGGATATGAATCATACACCTGAAATTAATTTCAACTCTTTGCCCTTATCTGTTGATAAATCCTGTATCTATTATTCTCTGGCCAGAGCCTCATGAGACTTCATTAATCCTTGTTGAAATTTTCCATTCTGCTCCATGTGCAGAGATTGGTGTAAGTCTATAATGAAAGGGTTCTGGATTTTAATAGGAAATAACACTCCTTACATATGAGCAGAAGAAGGTACTGAATTTCTAACTAGTATTTCAACCTTTCATGGAGGAGGGTAGAACATATAAATCTTTAAATTGGTAGCTTTCTTTTGTCCCCACCCCTGCTGAACAACAATCAGACTCCACTCTGTGGTTTTATGCTAGAAAATATCTGGAGAACAGGTGTCTCCTTACTTTCTTCAGCTGGCTGTCTTCACAGATTTTCAATCTTCCTTGTAATTCCAATGGTAGTTGTGAGTTTAAATATCTTTTCTTGCGCCTGTAGATATCAGAGCCAGCAGGTCCTTCATTCAAATATGCAAATCTACAGACACTCGGCACTCAAACTGACCACTGGGGTTAGTAAAGGAATCTTGTCTCTGCTGTGAGGACTCTGTGGTAGTGATCTCTGCAGTGATGCAATAGCAGTGACCTCTGCGGTGATACAATAACACCACAGAACAAAACATCTGGCTACAGAAAGCAGCCACTGGGCTCTGGGACAAAGGTTCCTTTTAAATGGTTTTAGTAAGATGAGATGCATAAAGGAGTGAATGACATTGTTTTGGCATATTTCTGAATTAAAAGAGGGTGAACCTCCTTATCTCTGGTAACCATGGATTTCAATATTGGGATGCATTACAAGAAAAATATTGTCATGATAAATCATCGCATTATACTCCCAGCCTTGTAACTGGAAGTCTTTCTTGACTCTCACAGCAATAAACTGACAATCTGTCTCCATGATGTTCTGTCATCTGGAGAGGTGGTGCTTTCAGATTTTTTATCATTGTGGGTTTCAGGATAACATAATGAATAGAAGAAGCCAGAGCTCTTGTCACAGTGTTGGATTTATTAGAACAATAAAATACAAAACAAATGTGTTGATATTTGCTTTCTTGGGAACATCAAACTGGATAACACAGCAGACTCTCTAATGTAATCCTGGCTGATATGTTTCTTTCCTGTTTCTCCACCTTTGTACTTAATCCAGAGTTCCTCAGTGGTTTTCAGCATGTAGATTACTCCCCAGTGCAGAGCTTTTCTCATGGTCCAGCTTACAATTCCATGGCTGATCAGCTACTTCCCCTTTCACAGCAGCTTAGTACTATGTAACACTAATGCCTGGCTTGGAAAACCCACATATTTTCATTTATGTTTGGCTTCTTCAGTGTAGAAAGGCTGACCAAAGAAAAGACGACTGCCTTATTTTCTACAGATGTAAGCAGATGCTTGGAAGCCAATTAGGAGTTCCAAAGCTGAAGCTATGGGAAAGGTTATTCTCCACTTGGCTGCTTGCAATCATTTCTTCAGATAAACCTATCTTCCCTGCAATTGTCCATATCAGATCTGATTAGTTCAATTATCCAGGAGATCTAGCCTGTCTACTTATATCAAGTGGCCTGTCAGAAAAGGGTAATTGTACTTGGCAACACCAGTGTATTTTTCCTGGTCCCTTCTTCCTACTCCCACCTTTCATGAGATTAATTTTCTTGAATATTCTGTAGTGCATAGTTGTGCATTCAGCAAAGATGCCTGGGACAGCTGAAATAAACATTTAGATATTTCACTCTTTCCTGACATTTGTTGATGGGCATCTCTGTTTATACAGCATTTTTGGAATTTATTTTCAGACTGGTTCCTAATGCACTTTCTAGTCTGCTTTGTAAATATTGTGCATTAAAAATTATCTTAATTATAATCAAACATTTGCATTATTTCAGGATTATTGGTTTTCTTTTAAAACCAATGCTAAACATTTCATTCTATTGATGAGTGTGCTAGCTGCTTCCAGTCAACCCAGAACATTTGGTCCAGATATTTAGACAGATTTTCAGCTGTCTCACCATGGCCCTTGCAGTCTGAGATGAAGGGGTGCCAAAGAATAACCTTCTCATAATGATTCAGCAAGAGATGTGATGGTTTTGGCCGAGGTAATTTTTTTTCTCAGTGGCAGGTGTGAGGCTGTGTTTTGGATTTGTGCTGAACACAGGGTTGATAATACAGAGATGTTTTTGCAATTGCTGTGCAGGGCTCACACAGAGCCCAGGCCTTTTCTTGTTTTGTACTGCCACACTAGCAAGGGGGCTGGGGGAAATTGGGAGTAGACACAGCCAGGAGAGGTGACCCTGACTGACCACAGGGATATTCCAGACCATGTCACATCATGCTCAGTATATAATTTTAAGAGAAGAAGGAGGAAGGAGAGACATTTGGAGTGATGGAGTTTGTCTTCTCAAGTAACCATTGCAGGTGATGAGGTGCTGCTCTCCTGGAGATGCTGAACACCTGCCTGCCCACGGGAAGCAGAGAACTAATACCTTGTTTTGCTTTGCTTGTGTGCCTGGCTTTTGTTTGTCCTATTAGCCAGTCTTTATCTGAACCCATGAGTTCTCCAGCTTTAACCTTTCTGATTCTCCCACCAGTCCAGCTGGTGGGAGAGTGAGTGTGTGGCTGCATGGGGCTTGACTAGGGTTAAATCATGGTGGCAAGGGAGTAAAGATCCACTTCGTTTCAGGATTAGTGCACCTTTAGGACTACTCAGACATCACCCTAGAATGTGGCAATAATGTTTTGGAGGCCATTTGGAAAGAAGATTGTGCTGCTTGACCCATTAACTGAGAGGCAGCAAGTGTCTGAGAGTTACTTGAGAAAACCTCCTGGAATTGCTATCTCTAAAGCTGATGGTCATCCAATAAACTGAGATTACACATGTGTAACATTACCCAAGTGTGAGCTCCACAGCGTGCTGTCTGCAGGGATAGTTTCTCAGAGTTGTGTAAGCAGTCTTGTGATTTGTTTGAGAGATGAGGGAAGACGTGCACTGTAACATTTGGCCTCGGCTGCAAGACGATGACTTCAGTGATGGCAGACAATCCAGTAAGTGCATTTGCTGATACAGTATGCCTCTAGGCCATGCAAATGCATCCGTGTAAGCCAAATTTATGTCTCAGGCAAACTGCATAATTTATCAGCAAACCGGGCCAGAGCTATTGTTGCCTACAGAAGAGAGCCTTCAGAGATGGCAGGAGTGTGGACCAAAGAGTTTGCAGTGCAGTGTGTGTGGCTTTTCCAGCTCTCAGTGTTAGAGCAGGCAGAGATAGATGGACAGATTGAGATCTCTGCAACTTTATCACCCTGTGCTTAACAAGGCAATGAGTTGGCCATAGAGACAATGCCAGGAGACATTCCATAAGCTCCCTGGAGCCAGGACCGGATTTTCAAAGAAGCCAAGATTAGAACACAGTATTTTCCATGAATGAGTTTCCTTTCTACTGAGGCCATAGCATATTGAGAGTGGGTAATTCAGCTATCTGCAAAATGTTCCTGCACTCTCCCTGGCTTAACAAAAAGAGCCAGCATTCCCATGCTCTTCCTGCAGAGAGATTTTGTGCAAAGCAGATTGCCAGCAACCTTAAGTAAGCTGTAGCCCTATCTGTTCTTATTCACCTGTTTGGGGTCACAAATTTTCTCTGTATTGATTCATTCTAGAAGAAACAAGTGAAATGGAGCTGGTAGGACAATCTCATAGGTATCTGGTATTCTCAAATTCCTTGGACCTCAGCAAGGAATTTGAGAATACCAGATACCTATGAGATACCAGATACCTATACCTCAGCAATTCACATCAATTGCTGTGAATATTGCGGTGAATATGCCATTTAGGCTTATTCATAGCATTATTCACAGCAACTGATGGTCTCCTAAGGACTTTGCCAGTGCTAGTACATCTTTCAGCAAACTTCAGTCCAATTGATCAAGAGCATCTGTTGGGCTGAAGAGAGATGGGAGGCCAGATATATTCAGATGTTTCCTGAAAAATAGGATAGTACTGAATGCCTCCTTCTCCAAAGGTTTCTAGCTATAGTGACTTCTTGAAGTCTTTATTACACAGTATATTGGTAAAATTGATGGAAAGAACAGGAAACTAACAGTGTTTCAATAGCAACACTTCTGGGGTTACTTTACAAAATTCATTTGCTTTGCCATGTTTTTCCATTTTCCATTTTATTCTGGAAGCTGACAAAATTATTGGTAGTAGCAGATACCTAGGTGCTCTGAACAGTGAATAAAATTTGTACTCATAGGATATATCAAATTTTTTGAGCAACTGTCTTGACAGAAGACATCCATAGAAGTTTTGGATAACTGTTTTATAAGTCCCTAGATCCTCTGGCCTCACCACTGTGCAGTCCCTGACACAAACACACTGACTCAAATGGAAAACAGATTACAACTTTTTGTTGTGGAAGGAGAATTGATCTTATTATCTTGATGCTCCAGCACAAAATTTTGTGAAATGCTTTGCCAGCTCAGACATCAAACAAATAATGTGAAAGCACAGACTAATGCATCCACTCACTTTCTAGTCTGAGGCAGACTAGTAGCCTCAGATAGGAGCTTTACTGGTATCAGTCAGAAAAATGCCAATTCTCTTTCTCAAAGGTGAGTTGGACTATCTGTGGAATCACAGAATATTCTGAGCTGGGAGGGACCCAGAAGGATCACTGACTCCAGCCAGTTTATGGCCCATACAAGGATCAAACCTACAATCCTGACATTATCAGCACCATGCTCTGACCAACTAAGCTAAGAGTCCAGAGATGTTTAGGAGGAGTAAAGGAAATGATAAAAGAAGACAAATCTAGAGATTAATTTATTGTTTTTGAAACAATTTCAGAAAGGAAGGAAAAATCTTTGCAAAAACCTGTTATTGTTATCGTTATTGTTCTTCAAGAAAAGATAAACTAGAGGGTCCCAGGGACTCACTCACTTTCACCTGTGAGTCCCTGGGACTTGAATGTGCAGGGGAGGAGATGCGACATGGGACCAGGTAATGGAGAAGAAGAGTTTGGGAAGTATGGCCCCTCCTTACTGCCAGATTGAATCAGGTGCACCAAGAGCTATGTGGATGAAACTGGGATGGGAAAAGAACAAAATGGAGTTGGGATGGGGCTAGGGCTTGGCACAGATCAGGGCTTGACATCCATATAGTCATCTTTTTGCAGCAGCCCTTGGGGTATGAGCTGGGTACTTGGGGTATTAGTTTCTGAACTTTTGTGAGGCTTGAAAGCAGTTGTCTTCTCCAACCATGGGCTAGTGCTGAGATGGACAATGCCAGCCTCCCTTATCTGCTTCACACTGATCCCCCCAGAAAAATGTGTTATTTCTCCTGTCACTCAGCCCTTGGTAGCAGAGAGGAACCATCATGGGTGGCAGGTGAGCAGCGATGTGATTGTTCTTGCCTAGAACAGTGAAGCACAGGCGGATCACCGTGACTCAGCTGATGCCACAGGCTGCTCCCACTGCTGCTCCCCAGCCTGCTGCCATCGAGATTCTCCTTCGGCGCCATCTTATCAAGAAGGGGTTGCACAAACGCGGAGCTGAGGGTGCTCCGGGGGAGAACGAGACGATCGCTCGCTGTGGTTGAGGTTCGTGCTGCCCCAGCCGTGTGAGCTGCGGCTGCTCGGCGGGGAGACACTGCCATCTCCCGACGCCGGGCCCCGCCTGACGGAGCGCTCCGCGCCCGCCTCCCCTGGGGATGCTGCGGGGAAAGCAGCGCGGGATGAGCAGCGAGGGGTCCCGGGGCTGGTTCATCCGTGTTCTGGTTTCAGGGCGGGTTTAGAGCCGTGGGGTAGGAGCGGTGCTGGAATAGGAGCGCAGTGGGACGGAGGGGACACAGCGAGACAAACCCGAATGCAGCGGGAGCCTGGGAGGAGCACAGAAGTGCCTGAAGCTGAAAACTGAGCGGGCTGTCACAGGCCATTCCTGGGTTCGTCATTAACAGCAGGGTAGACGGGAATCAGTAAATTGCGTGTGCTCTGCCCACCCTCTCACTGCACCTGTTCTACCTTCCCGAAGAAGGACTTGAAATTTTGCGTAATTTTGCGTAATTTTGCACTCCAAAAAGACACTAATATGTGCTGGAAATCAGCAGAAATTCATGCACCTTTAGGTTTAGCTATCACAAATGCCATTCGCACTGAAGCAAACCAAGCTTGGGAGACAGAGCTGGGAAAACGCGTTCAGCCGCTGTGCCTGTCGCTGCTCCAGCACACGGGACCGTCTGTGGGACGCCGCTGGAAGTGCAGTTCCGTGCTGAGCTGAAGGCAGTAATTCCCAGCAAAAGCACCAGGGGTCATTCCACTCTTTAGCTCCATCTTAGAGCCGCTTCCCAGCATACAAGCACTAGCAAACACCTCTTCCCTTTTCCGCTCCCTCCTGACTGCCTACGATAAACCTGAACTGCAAATAAGGTTGTGTTTAGACAGGAAAGTGGTGGGAATATTGTCTGAGTAAAGACAGGAGGATCTATCCCGGTGGAAAGGCTTTTCAATGGTTTACAGTATTTGCCTGTAATTGTACACATTCCTTGAACAAATCACATCCACTCATTTATTATCGTGCTGAACAACGCCGTAGGTCTAGTGCACAGGTGTGTCACTCACCCTGCTTCAGGCTAGAGACATCTGCAATGGAATGTGATTTTTCCACACAGATTTATGTTAATGCAACATCAGAGGTGACCAGTTTGGGGAAATGAGGAGAGAAGGGAATACAGGAGGAAAAATAATCTGAACAAAATGTTCACCCGAACGTGGAGTAAAATTACCAAGAACAGGTGTTTGCTTTCTTACCTGACATTAAAAAAAAAGAAAAAGAAAAAGAAAAAAAAAAAAAAAAAAGTGTTTTTTTTTTAATTAATAATTCTTTTTAATTTTATTTAAATATTTAAATATTTTAAATATTTCTCTAGTTGGTGATAGTTTGATCTGAAAGGCCTGATAATCAATGGGAAGTTTTCCTGGGCTTAAGATTGTGTCCCACGTGTCAGCTGGATTTATTTGTCATGGGAGTAGTAATGAGGAATAAATTGTTTGAGGCTACATTACCTAGGGCTTTGCTTCTAGTTAAAGCAGGTTACACATGTGAAAAATGTGTACCTCCTGTCAACTACTGTGAGTGTTTTCCATGTTAAATGCAGGGTGTTTGAGGCCCACAATCCCACAGGAACAGAGGTGCAGGTTTAGGGGAAGGAAAAAGCTACATAAAAACACAAACACGTTTTGTGCCACTTTTCTATGGCTTAGTATTTCATCTCATACATGAGCAATGCAGTACACAGGATTGATGTGCTTGTACAAAGAACTGAGTGCTAACCCAGCCATACCCACCAGAAAGTTAACCCCTTCCTTCCTGAACTTCCTCTGCACTCCACCTACCAACTTCAAGAAAAAGTATGTCACTCTTCTCATAGGTATTTTTTTTCCCCAGGAAGAATGGCTAGAAAAAGAAACATCCTCAGTTCCCAGTGTATATCAACATATGAGTTTTGCTGTTCTCATAGTCTTAACACTTATTTGCTATAACAGGCTCTGGTACCTTACTCCCTGTCTGTCCAGCACTTACTCAGATAATATAGCCTAAAGTCCTTAATGGATGCCTAAGATTACACCATGTCGGCACTCACTCCCTGGCTTGTCTGAAAGTTTTTCATCATCTTGGCCAAGAGTTTCCATTCTTTTTAGTCTCCAGAAACATCAGGCAACCCCTATGCAATTTATTGCAGTTTATAATTTCTCTATATGAACGTCACTTCCAAAATATTCATTAGAAAAATTAGTCATTTACAACAAATGTTACATTTTTACAAGAAAATGCAGCAATTCTTTATGAAGCATCTGGATTTTTTCAGCACCACTTCATAATGAGGATGAGCCTGAACTGGAACACCTGATCTAAACCCTCTTTTGACTTTTGGAGAATGTCAGATCCAAGTTTTTAAGGGCTGGGATTGTCTTCATTTTGAGTCTTCCACAGCTCTGAGCACATAGTTGGCACTTAACAAATAAACAATAGTAATCCAGAGCTGGACCAGAAATTAATGGCTAGACTGTATCTGTACTTTATAAAAAATGTATATGTCTTCTACATTACCCATGCTACGTCAAATGCAATGCCTTCTTTCTTTTGGAACCATACATGATTGCAATTAGAAAATATAAATTCCAACCCACAGCTCATGGGGTCGCTAGGGGAAAAAAACATCCTTCATGTGTCATGAAGAATAGTCTAGAGGTGTGATTTGGAGTGATGAAATGGCTTTTAGACAATGGCATTGTCACAGAGAAACAATAACTATGAACTATTGAACTATGGCAGCACCTGCTGCAAAGCTCACCTGGGCAGGGGCTCAATCTCTGACCTGCAGCCACTCCTGGCTGAGAAGGAACAAGCTGTAAATGACACAAGGGAAAATATGAATTAATGACTGTGTCTTACCATGGAAATTAATCCATGTCTGATTCATTCCCAGCTCTCAAGAAGGACAGAGAAGGTGGCTTACCCAGGCTGGATTTACATGGATACAGCTTCATATCAGCACTCTCAAGAGAATGAGCACTTTGTGTATGTAACAGTCTCACAGAGCTTCCCCTTGCAAAGTATCGCCTGCCAAAACCTTCCTGCTAACATCACTTCTGTTTTACATGACCTGGGGTTTAGGCAGAAGTGTCCAGAATAGTAAACTAAAAAAAAAAAAAAGAATGATTGAAAAGCATCTCACATTGTCCTCCCTCTGGAAAGAGAAGTGCAGGGCACTGCTTCTTGAACAGGGAAGTACAGCAGGACAGCAGCATTAGCTGCAATCTGTATTGCTTTGGTGAAAAGCCTATGTTACATTTTCCTCAGCATCTGCTTCTGAGCGTTTGGTCTCCTCTGTGCTTCACAGTGGAAATGAAGAAACTGTGAAAACTTCTGGCAGTTTGCATAGAACAGAAGGAGAGAACATACATGGAAAAGTGCTCCAGCAGAGATGGAGTAATGGCAACTGATATGCAAGGGGAAGTCATAGGAAACAATGCAATCTAACTTGTTCCAGCTGCCTGAGCAATCACAGGGACAGTGCCAGATGTAATATAGCTCTGGTTAGCATGAGCTGAGATCTGGGATAGCCTCCAGAAGCAAGGACAGGGAGAAGAGAAGCAGCAGCTTGTTTGTGAACAAAAGACTAAACTATTTGGTTGCTAAAATATACGCAAAGGAGGTATCCCTTCCCTTAGCCCCATGTGCAAATCACATCTAATCTGGGAAAAAGACAAAGAAAAAAAATAATCCAGTTTGTGGTTGTGTTGAATTCATTTGATAAACACTGGAGACTATGCTAAATGGGAAGGAGAGCTTGGAGAGTGTTATTTTTGTTGAGCAGCAATTGAGTCTGATGTTTTTAACAAACGACTGCTACTCTGAGAAACTGCATTTTTAAAATGTGAATCAGTTGGGACAATTCACAACAAGGAAGTGGTTGTGAGACCCCCTCCATTAAGCATATGGTACATGGATGGTCAGTCCCTTCCATGATTATGCTGTGGGATGGTGGGCTTGAATTACCTTGGGACCACTTACCTAAGGTGCAAATTACCAAGGACTGTGGTAACTGAGCCAAGAAAGAGAACAAATAGTCTTATTCTGAATTTCCCTCTACTGGTATTTAATCTAAATCTATCTCAAATCACTTTATACTATGTGCAGTCATGTCTGTGACTGTTGAGTTTACCTTTCTCCCCAACCCATTTAGTTGATGAAGGAAACCTAGGAATACTATGTAGATCAGATTGCCTTGTCCATCCCATCGCCTGCTTCCAGCAGTTCCCCAGTCTCCACAAGCATGGGCAGAGTATCAGTCCTCTCAAAGACAGCACCAAGCCTGCAGGATTGCTACCCTGTGCAAATGCAATCACAGTTTGTGATTCACTGCTTCGCTCCAGTGCAAGAGCTGTGCAAGGACACAGGCAAGACAGGCAGCAATTTTAATGCCTCTGTGGAAATGTTTTGCAAAAGAGCCCTGCTGTAAGGAAGGATCCTTCTGACTTGGTTTCCAGAACACATTAGGAAATACCTTCAAGATGTTTTTCCATTTTTAACTTGCTTGTGTTTTCCCCATGAAGGTCCAGCTGCTCAATTTGCTCAAAGTATCAAGTCAATATGCATGAAGTGGTTTGAAGGAAAGGATTCTGGTTTGACTAGACTAAATTTCAAAACAACTAGAAATAATTATCATTATTGGTTTATATTAAATTGAAAAAGAGGCAGGAGATAAACAGCATTATAATCCCCATTTTTACAGAAAGAATGGTAGACCTGGGTAACTCAGACAATTTTCTTACTTCAGGATCTTCATCCACCTCCATTCTTCCTCTGTCCTTCCTTCCTTCAAAGTCACAGCTCTGAGGAGGGCAGCAGACATTGCACCAGCATAGGTGTACCACTCATCACCATTCTCAGCTAGGAAAACAGAGCAGGACCAGATCACTCAGTTTTGTGATCACTGAAAAAAAATCTGAAAAGCAGAGTTAATTCTACAATGTAGCAGCAGTGTGGGCTTCCACAGAAAAATCTCTACTCTATTTGCAATTTCTGAGCACTGCTGCAGTCATCCTTCCTGCAAACATGATCAATTAACATATACTTGTTTATATTTGTAGATGTTGCCACATAATGCAGATATGGCTGCTCCTTCCCCCGCAGACACAGACAGTCTATTTGAAGGATAAAAGCTGCTGCTTTCCTACAATCAAAATGCCATCAGTCTTACCAGTATCAGATCTGTGTAGAGTTCTAGCTACAGAAACACTTTACATTTATCACCTGGCATGTGCCACCTCTGTGCCCTTTTTCCCAGGGACACCACTTCTGTGGAAATATTAATAAATGACAAATTGCATTTGTGTAATCCTGTGAAATGTTTTGACTACTAAAGTTGTTCTATAGCAGTTCATTAAAGGACACATAAAGTATTTAAGTTTACATTTTATAAAAAGATCAGGAATGCTCTGGCTGATAGCTTTCTTTCTATTGAGCATCTGTTTCCTATTTTTTTAACAGTTTACAGCAGTGGTTGGCCAATTCTGTACTAATAGTTGATCTTAACTGGATCAAAACATTGTAATTTCTTAACAAAGGTTAGAGTGTGTCCTTCTAACACAGCTTCCTATGCTGCAACCAGCAATGCCTGTGCATCAACATCTGGCTTCAAAATATTAAAAATGATAAACACTTCCAGATACAATCCATCTGGTCTCACAAAATTCTACATCTGCATAATTTTGCTTTCCTTTTAAAAACCAAACACAGACTTATTTTGTCCCTGTTACATTACTGAAGAATCCTCCTCCTTCTGAGTGTGGGGCAAAGCCCATGGCCCCGTTTTGTTGGAAGTGCACATCTGTATCTGGCTGGCTGTTGTGTCTAACCTCGGCTGTGTCAGTAAGCAACAAGCAGAGATTCTTTGTTTGATTGCCTACAGTATCTGAGTGAATCAGAAGGAAGGATGCAATGAAGAAGTCCTCATGAACTGGAGGAGCAGTGAAGTTTGCAGTGCTGGCTGCGATCAGGCTTTTGGAAGCTGTTTTTTTGCTGCCCATCTGCATCGTGTCAGTCCCCTCGAAGACAGCACCAAGCCTGCGGGATTTTGCTGCCCCATGCAAATGCAGTCACAGTTTGCAATGCACTACTTTGCTCCAATGTCTCAGGCTTTCCTGAGCAGCATATTCCTTGGCTCCAACACCTTGCAGACAGGTCTGCAGCACTGCAAGGGTTGGAGCATTGGAAGGGGGACCACCCCTCTCCCTTTTGGCTAGAGATGCTTCCTGTGGGATGGCTGCTGCTGCTGTGACTAAACAATAGCGGACTACTTCCTCTGGCTTCTCTCCCCTTCCTTTTCATTTTACATGCCAATTCAAGGATCTCTTGTCCCTGACTGTTTTACCCAGATGGAAAGGTTATTTGTATTTCATATGCACAAAGAAATAACAAGTCTTTCTTGCACAAATAACTGTGTGCAAAGTACAAAACGTTATTGGTTTCATTACTTTTTAATTAATGTTTCTACTTAGTGTTCAACATTATGTATATAAAGAAATGGTGAAATGAAAAATAACATATGGAAATTAATAGATGTGTGGGAGATCAGTCTTCCAAGTCAGAAGTTCATCTTATCATTTTTGTGTCCCTCAGTGGTCTACTTTACAATTAAACAGTATTTTTCCCTGAGCTTTTAAAAAGCTAAACAGGTTCCAGTAAGCTCTGAAGACATGACACTGAACAGGCCTTTCACCCCAGATAGAGTGCTTTATCTTAAAGCTGAAGAGGTATCAAGTTGGGAATTAACACTTCTTTCACTCTTTCAAGATTTTACTAGCTCTGATGAGATCATCTTTATGTTAATAGCAAGGACAGCATTTTTCAGACCAGAATAATGTCCAAGAGAAGTCACTGCAAAGTTGCCTAATTTGACTTGGTTCGGAGATACCTGAGACCCCACAGTCTGTTGCACAATGCCAATCAAAAATACAGTAGGTGACATAGTCACAGCCTGAATGGAATGGGTGAAAACAGCAACCACAAAACCCAAAATATTCATTTCATTAAGGAAAAAATTCCAGTCAGGCCAGCCAGTCTAAATGCTTCATTGTGTTGTCATGCTCATTAATTGCATGTATTTCTAAGTCCAGTTTGAGGCCAACTTTCCTGAAAAACGAGACACAATGAACACCATCCTAACACCGTGCCTAATCTGTCATGACTGATGTGGGTGTTGCTAATGTTTCCTGGAGTGATGATGGCTTGCCAGATTCTGAAAAACAAGAGCACAGTCAGACCATAGAGTAAGCTGAGCAAAACAGAAGTCTCCTGCTGCAGTACTTACATATGTATCTATATAACTGAAAAGCTTGGGTACAGCAAATCAGTGAGGAAGCCCTAGAGCAAACTAAAAGCAGGTAATGTCAGACAAACCCCCAATTACCCACAGCAGCCACCAGAAAGCCAGGCAGAGAGGGCAGTTCTTTTTTCTTGAATGAGATCTGAGGCAGCTTTTTTTATACTGTTCACACCTAGAGCTTCCTTCCCTTTCCATTCATATTTTGAAAGACATTTGAACATAGCTTACCCTTATTTTGAAAGATGTGATGTTTCAGTCTTGTCAACAATTCTTTTTATTTTCAATTTAAGCAGCCAGAGTAGAGTTTGTCCATTAGTGAAAGAAATTCTCCAGAAAGTATAGGTGTTGCCTTGGGGTTCTTAATGACCCCGACCTGCCAGAGTCACACAATACAACCATCCCAACAGTATCACTGTGTCACACTAGAGTCTAATTAATTTGATCATTTGATTACAAAACCATTTAATAACTTTATGTAATTCATAGGGTGACAAGTGCCATCATCATATGCATCATTGCTTGTTTTCACCTCCTACACTGAACATTTATAAACGTTGAAGTCTTTTCATTCTTTCCTCCTCATCCCTACTTTCATATCTTTCGACTTTGTCTACCCTTTTCTCACAAAGGATATTTTCCTCCATTGCAAACCCAATGTTAATGTGATAGGGGCATGTGGTTAGACAGAAATGGTCATGAAACTTTTCCACCATCAGCTGAGAAAAAAAATGTCTTAAGATGTCTGGACTATTTTACTTTAAATTGTCTGTAAAGGAAATCAGAACCAAATTATGTTCTCTATTTTTTTTAGGAGGAGGGAGTAGATATTCAGTATATTATAAGCTGTGACCATTGCTTCTGAACACCTGCTATCCTAGGACTCCACTCTCTCTGGCTTGTCTGAGTGCCCATTTCAATGTAAGGAAATTTCCATTCTGGAGTTCCTGTAGGTATGAGAAGCAAGTGGGGGGTGTGATGGCTGTTGTCAGCCCTGCCAGGAAGAGATGCCTAAAGTTCCTACAAGGATGATACAGAAGGCTGAAATTAGGAATGAGGCTGCATCATTCAGGGTTCAGGATTCAGAAGAAACCAGAATCTTGAGTAGTTTTTTCAGTATTGGTGTGAGGGTGAAGATCCTGTCTTCCCAAGTGGGAAGCAAAGGTTTCATCCTCTGATTCCTGCAGTGGTGAAAGCAGTTCTTGCCCTTATTTTAAGACAGTCACTCACCACAAAGAAAAACACCTTGAAGAACGCATTTGGGGAATCCTAATACTTATATCTGTCTTAAAATATTCGTAAAGTTATTACAATAAAATAAATAAAAGATTACATAGAATAAAGTAATCTTAACCCTTAAGTCTGCCTCACAGATACCTTTATTTATTTGGCATGATTTCAACAAACTATGACTGATCTCCATAGAGGCAAGTGCCCTGTGTTGAGACAGAAGCACAGTAGGTCTGAAGCTGCAGACTTACTACTGATTATTTTACTTTGCTATACAAAANNNNAAAAACACACACACACACAAAAAAAAAAGAATAAATTTGAGATTATTTGGCCAATTTTATGGTCATGATTTTTTTTTCTGCTGAATAAATTTGCCACCATCCGTGTTCACTGAGAAAAGGATATAAATGCAATATTAAATGTTTTATTTGATATCACAGAATAATCAAGTACGCTGCATATTGAATTGTGTTGACCTTGGAAACAAGAGTCTCAGAGTTATTCATTGAATCAAGACAGCCAAACTTTGGCACAATCTCTATTAGAATAAATGTTGTTTCACAGTTAAATATGCAAAAGATCTCTAGAAAATGCATAAATAATTGCATAATTCAATGTAGCAAACAAGCTAAGAAAATAAAATAGCCTCAGCAAATAATCTGTTTTCCTAGGCAGCTTAAAAAGAGGAAAAGAAGCAAATAAGATATTTGCATTTCCTTATTCTCTAGCTCTTAAAAGGCTTTTTTTTTTTCTCCTTTATGGAACTGAAATAGTTGAGTCAGAATCTGGTTTTGTTTCTGTTGAGACTAATAGCAATAGCATGACTTCCGTAGTAAGGAAGCAAATCCATTTTGCCAAAGAAATGATGTAAGAACTTATCCATACTCTCTGACATGTAGATAACATTAGCATTTGGCTTTTCTGTCTGATAGAATTGTTTTAGTATGAACTTCATATTGCTTTGGAAGTTTCCTTGGTTTGACCTCAAGATCCCTGAAGAGTGATGGGCTAAAATGATTTCATATAAGGATTAATGAAAAGAAAAGCAAACAATAAGAAAATTATACTGGCTTCAGATTTATCTGCTCAAGTGTCTAGGCTGCTGCAAATCAATTTTAAATTGTGCAGAAGCATATAAAAAGTACATTGCCTCTTTAGCTGAAATTTTCTCCATAAGCCTTCACTCAAATTTTAGCCAACTAAATGCTAGAAGGCAGAATAATATTAATATAGAGGCAAACAGGATATGTATGCAAACATACAAGCCAACTGCTAGAAGACTTTATGGACACTCATGAGTATGAACAGTTAAGCTGGTATTAAGAACTAAAGACCTTTGCTGTTCAGTGATGCACTTAATTAAGCTCCTCAGTTCCATTTAGTAACAGATTTCTGCCCATTCCATTTTCATTACGTGTTTCTTCAATTGTGCAGTTCAGTCTTATAATAAAGGAGTGTATTTCGTAAATATGTAATCTCTATGGGATCATTTATACTCGAGAATTAGCTTGGCACATTACCTTTTTTCTGTATAATTTCTCCTGTAGATATTGTTATTGCACATTGAAACTGTCTGCCTATGGATTATTCATGAATCTTGATCCAGATCTTTTGCTTTAGTAGAACTGTTTAGGCGCAATATTGCGTTCAGAAATCTCTTTCTGATCTGTATTGAGGTCACATAAATCAGAAAAGGAGTTAAGACAGACAAATTGGCTGAGCTGACAGAAAATAACTAACAGAGATGCCCAAGGCACAGCCAAGCCTTGATGTTTTAATTCCAAGAGATTTCACTATTTTTTACAGATTTAAGTTCAGTGATCATGTACCAGTGATGAGATCAGAACTATGCTTCCTTGAAATCAGCTCTGCCCTTGCCTACTTGCATGTTACCTCCCCTCAGGATAGCTAACAGAGACAGATGAGAAGGTGAAGTGTTTCTACCTCACACAGAAATTACATTGACTATTATATTAAAGTATTAAAGGGATGCAATTTAATCTCAATTTTAGGGGTGATTGCTCTGAGAAGTGAGGAGGGAATCCTGTTGCAACACTCCGTTGGTCCCAGTTGCCTGTCACTTCATCTAGAAGGGGGGCTTCCTATTCTTCCCTCCCAAACTTTGAGGACTGATCTCTGAGTAAGGGACAGCAGAATTAGATCAGGTCTCCATGGTGTGAAGAGGGTTATTGAGATTTCATGTTGATGAATCTCAGTTGTGTGTATGTGGTCAACCCCTGGACTGGATGAATTAAAGATCCCTTATGGTCTTATCCACCCAGAAACTTTGGCGCTCTCAAAATGCTCCTTTCTTGCTGGGAATCTGGAGGATGGTGAGTTACACAGTGTCTTCTCCAGCTTGTCTTTGTTCTGAAATGCAAACACAGACTTTGGCTTGTCCTGGTGACTGCACTGTCTGCAGACATCTAGTTAACTACCAAGAAGACCTGCAGAGTTGCAGGACTGTGACAACAGTGGAGATGCAAGTGTTGAATTGAATGTGTTACACAACCATAAAGAACTACTGGAAGTTAAAGCTTTGCAGCTGACTGCTGGACACACGTGCCCCTCTATTGCCCATTTCAGTCGGGAGGAGTAGCAGGAACATTTGTGGTTTTGGTTGCCTAAAGACAAAAAACTCTTTGTGAAAATATAAAATCTGGAAACAAGCTGGCTGGTGAGGTCCTAAAATATTGGCTGCAAATCAAACACAAGAAAGGTATTGGTGAAGGCCATGTCACACACAGAGGAATACAGTGATACTCAGCTTTGGAACCTTCCTTAGGTTGTGGAAACAAATCAAGCTTCATTTAGACAAAATATATTCACAACTAGACAGTGTTCTGCTTTGTTTTTGTATCTTAAATGTAAGCATTGATGTAAGAGGGCATTGATGACTAAATGAAACTTTACTTTTGCTTTTTGTACAAAATGACTGTATTTTCCTAATGCCTATCCCAACCACATTACTCAGCAACAGCCCTTACAAAGAGTGTCTCCTCTTAAAAATAAAAAAGGATCTAATAATATTCATATGGTCACTGTTGCTTCAGATGCTTCTTGCCCCTACAAAGTACAAAGGGACAGAACTATAAAACTAAGAGTTGTACACTAAATTGACCTTGACCTCTAAAGGTCAAATTCATCATTAGTTTAACTTCTCTGGAAAATATGCTCACACCAGCTATCATTTTAATTGCTGAGTGCTTGACTAGGTTGAGAATATGGCCAATCTTTAAATTTCAATGAGGTGACTCTAAGATTATCATGTAGGTAAATATATGCCCCAAATGTCATCTTTACTCTCCATTAAGAAAGAGTTAAACAAAATGTTTCAATGGAAAGTTTAATAACAAAAGACATTTATGATGTTTACTTAAATTTTCTGGACTATTAAGTCCAAATGACATGACTTATTGGATGCTATATCTGGCCAAAAAATCTTTTTGACCAGTCTAAGTTTTACTACGTGCTAAGCTGCCAGTATCCCTCTTAGAAAAATAAAAAAAAAAAAATAGATATATAAATCTATGGTCAAATCCTAGTTTTCTCAGTGAAATCTGGATTCAGAATAGCCATTCATGCCAGAAAGTACCTTTTGAAGTTTACATTAACATGGATATTTATTTATTTTCCCTCTGTAACAATGACAGTGGTTGAAATAAACTGTTTAATTCTAAATAGAAAACACATCTGCTGTTTCTGCATTGTTTGTGGTTGCTGGAGGGGTGACAATTTAAACCAAGTAGCACACATGACATTTTAAGTGAGATGTTGTATGAGGATTTGCAGCTGCTGTACTTTCCTATTTTTCTCTCGCCCGACTGTACTGCTCCATTGCCGGGCCTGCAAACTTTTCCATCCCCAACACAGCTCTCAAAGGGAAAGTTTATACATATCTTTACATACATGCATGCCTACTTGCATAGATGTGATATTTTTTATGTGCTCGTGTTCATTTCTTTTGGGGGCAAGAGCATTTCCTACACTGACTGGGATCTTGGAGGTGAGAACATCACTGAGGGGCTCAGATTAGGCCAGACTTTGCTGATGGTGGTGAGCAGGAGCCTCAGAGCTCCAAAAGCAACCTGCAGTTAAGTCCTGACACCCTGGCATTGGACAATGTGGCCCTCTTGAAGATCAGTGTGTTGGAAGGACCCTGGGCAGTGAATTTTTTGGCGCTGGAGAATAACGAAGCAGGCCTGAGCTGGCCCTGTTCCATCTGGCAACCTCCTCATTATCTCAAGGCTGCAGCAGGACACTGAACAAACAGAAAGTGCCATGGGATTGGAGTGAAGAAGGTAGTCAGAGGTTAGAAAGGCTGGCCCTGCTTCAGCCAGGGAAGTTGTGAGAATGGACAGAAGCCCTGGCTCCTCACTAGCATTTCATCTTGCCTGCGGAGGCTTTGAGGTGAGGAGTCATCTACCCTTCACCCCAAGTACTTGCTGGCTGAGTAACAGAGCTAATTTGTGCCCAAGCAGCTAAGAAGTGTCAGCCCTAATCACAAAGGGTGAAATGTACCTCTGAATGTCATGCTGCAGTCCCAACACCTAAACTACAATTAATTTTTTTTTTTAATCCCTACATGGGCTTAGTGTCAAGGATGTAATGATCCTTTCAGGTTAATGAACTTGGGCCTAAATAAATGAAGGTTACATTTCTGAATACTTTTGATAATCTTGAAATTTTGCCTTTTCACTAGGCTGAGACAGTGAAACTCCCTTCACTCCCCTGTTCCCACACTGCCTTATGTTTAATAAACTCCTGAGGTTTGACAGTGCAGCAGTGCAATCCATTAACCATAAAAACAGTGTGGGCTGATATTTGACTCCTATATTATGGCTGGAGAGACTAAAATACTCCCAAGTAGTGTGAAAAGCTTAGGCAAGCACCTGAAGGAGGGCTGGAGCCCATGAGTTCCCAGTACACAGGCTCCACTTCATTTCATTTTTCTTTTCAGTTCAAAGAAGGCTGTTGGCATTTTCTTTTGCCAGATCTTAATAGAGAGGAGGCTTCCTCTTTCTCTGGAAAAAATCCTACCTTGGATCTGCACATAAATTTATGACATTTTCTTTGTTGTTATGGGATATTGTGTTTATTCCTCTCTGTTGTCTCTCAGCTAAGCAAGAACTTCTCTTTGGGTCTTATGAAATGTCTTGAGTAGAGCAAATTATTTCCCTTGGGAGGGACAAGATTACAACAAACTGCAAATATTAAAAAAATAAAATTCCCAGGGAGGAGCCTCAGTATCAACCTCCAGGTCATCTTCCCCCACAGCCCTCTTGGCATCATACAAACTGAACTTTGTCCTGCCCTAGTTAACTAATGTGCCCAGTCCAATCTTTAGAAACAAAGCATAAACACACCCAGCCAAGTGCAAGCTTAATATAAATGTGCTACCTCTTCCTCTCATTACACTTGTGAGAAATTGTTTGTGTTTTAAGAGGGAGGACAGGGAAATCAGTTCCCAGGTCAGGTCTTGCTATAGCCCTGCAGGCAGGGAGGACAGAGGCCAGCTCCAGTGCAGGAAATCTTCAAGCACTGAATTGCCACACACTGACAGGGATGTGCGGGCCCATGTGCTCTCACAGGGTCATGGCACGTTTGGGTTTTTTCATAACTCTGGCCCCCACACAGCAGCCACAGAGAACGAGGCCACGGTTTTCTTTCAGTTCAAGGAATCACTGGACTGCCAAAGAAACCACATTACAGCTATTCCACAGATGAACTCAAGTAATGGCACAGCACTTGGGTGGCCATATTTATACTGGGCTAGCCAGGAATGTCAGGATTTCAGCATTCACAAAAAATGCACTTCTGGCACAAACTATCTCTGTCATTTCAGCTCCACTCCTCAGTCTCAAATGATCCATATTGTTAGGAGAGCTCTAGTGTTTGGAGTAGCATGTGTTTCCCCTCTCCATAGGTTTTGGGAGTAAGGAAATGAATCCTGCCCAGCCGTCCTCTTCGGCAGTTCTGCTTTCCTCTAAGTAAGCAATGGCAAACATGAGATGGGACAGAGATACATCTGAACTCAGGCAATCTGTCACAGCACAGCATCTCCCAAGCACAGGCTTTTTACCCTTGGATCTGTCCCATCTCTGTCTGCACAGCCATATTTCAAGGATTTGTCACGGGTCACATCTGCCAGCAATCATGTGGAAGAAATATAGAAAACGAGCAGCGTGCATTAGCTCCACTGTTCTCCTCCTGCAGCACTCCTGGGCTCCTGACAAACAGACAATCTCCCATGCTGAAGACAACCAGCCTAATCCCCACTCCAGAGAAGCAACTGGGCAGTCACCATGAGCCTCAGCAGATATTGTCTCACAGGATCAGAAACCTGTGAATCCCTAAACTCACTCAGGAGGAGTTTAGGAGATGAGGCACAGTCTCAGAGGTCCCCAGAAGATCAGCCCAGACCCTGAGCACTGCAGCGAGCAAGGCCACCAGGAAAACTCACTCAGAAGTGTTGTCTAGGAAAAATAATAGTGAATTTTGGACTTGTTCAGGATTCCTGGGCATCTTTCAGGCCAGGGGAATCATATCTGTGCTCCCTCCTACCTAAGTGCTTCGTGCTTCAGAGTCCTGGGCCTCCTTGGCCATGCCAGGCAGATTGGTTGTACCAATCCTCCCAGTGACTCCAACAACTCTCAGCAGTATCAGTTTAATTGCACTTGATCTATACAGCTAATTTACACTTAGGCACAAAATCTGGGGTACTTTGAAAGCCTCAGATGTAGTGCATGTGTGCAGTCTACCTTCAGATCAGACAACTCCTGGGAGAAGCATGTTCTTTTGTACTTGGTTTCTAGACCAGGAAATCCCAAGAAGGAATATAAATGCCCTGATTATGGTTAAAATGGACAAATAAGTAACTGTTGTAAATTGAAAGAAGTGTGGCATCAGCCCTCTACAGGGCTGTAGAGTGTTCTTGAAGATCTTTTAATCTCGATGCCCTGTCAAGTCAGACTGTTGTTCCAGACTGCTTTTTTCAGAATTGTTCGATTTCTCTGCACTATGGGACAAAACAACCAAAATAACCAAGGAAGATTTAAAAACAAAACAAAAACCACTTAACAGTCTTGGATATTGGAGTACCAAAATCAAGCACTTCCAAGGGAAGATTAATTTAATCCTTCTAAGTAAAGTTTTACCATCATATAATACCAGCTCCATAAAATAGTACTGATGTTCCTTGTGACAATTTAGGAGCTTTAACCATATCTGGAAAAATCTCTCATTGCAAAGGTTTCTAAGTATTAGAGGACCTGGTAGGATCTCTTCTTTGTAAGATCAATGAACAACCAAAGCCACCTGGTGTTGACACAAATAGCTTTTTAAACCATCTCTTCAGCCAAGGCAGTGGGCCAAGTATTTAAGATACCAGATTTGCCAGAGTGCTTAGAGCTAAAATGGAACCAATACCAGAGAAACATTTTATCTCTTCTATTTCTTTGCGATAGTGTCTCTCCTACAGATTTTCTCTATCTCTCTCTTTTTTTTTCCTTTTTGGTTTTTTTGGTTTGGTAAACTCAGTGCAGAAGAGAGACTTGCACACTTTCCATTGAACACTTTTCTCAAAAGGAAAGAAGGAACAGTAGCTTAAAGTAAAAACCAAAGCTTATTAAAAATTCATACCAAGGAATTATTTTCTCAATAGAAAATGTTCCATAGACATGCCATGAACAGGAAATATTGAACCCAAATAACATACAAACAAACTAAAAATCCTCAAAATCCCAGTGATGGGAAACTGATCCCAGCTCTATTCAAGCTAAAGGTAAGTTTGCCAGGTGTTTCCAGGGAAAATTAGATTGCTTCATAAAGAGTCAGCCATGAACCACAAAAGACAATTAACTAAACCACTGGGCATAAGGAATGACAAATAAAAAATCAGGGAAATCCATACACAATTTAGCGTCATGTTTACAAGAGTTATCCTGGAAATAAGGCTAGAATGGGAAGGCTTACTGATTCAAGCCAACTGCATTAACAAAAAGCCAGGGTTAGGCTCAGCAGTAACAATCATGCATCAGCCACCCAGCTGATAATTGACAACACAATTTGTAATTTGTGTTGTTTGTCCCTCTGAGGTGTCTTCTTCCAGTATATCTGGAAGAGTATATATATATATATATATAACAGTATATCTGAAGAGCTGGTAGACAGAAAATAGGGACAGAAGTACTTTGCACAAATCATAAAGTCCTTTAAAAATCAATCCCCAAGAAAATGCAATGGTTTTACATGTGATCCAGCCCCACAGGAGTCTTAACCTGTGCAGTTCAAGTTACTCCAAATAGAGCTGTACCACTACTAATCCATGTGGTATGTGAAGTTGGAAAATTTTGAAACATTTGAACTTCTGCTAAATCTCTGATAATATTTAGATTAAAACCCCTTTGAGGTAGGGACAATCTCCTGTTCTATTTATTGAGAGCCTAGGAAAACCTATGAGGGAGTGGAGAAAAGACTGAGGCAACTTCCCTGGGTCTATTCCAATGAGAATTTCTGTTTCTATTTCTGCTGCTTCTACATCTGAAAAGGGTGACTCATATTATAATTTTTAAAAAAGCCTAGGAGCAAAATTGGTTATCTATGGGCCTTTTTCATATATAGGTTGGATACTAATATGACTTAAATTTTGTAAACCCCTCTGAGTAAAGAGGTATAAAATAGAGTGGCTGCATGGCACCAAGATTATCCACAGAAGCTGTTTCTGCATGATACTTTTTTTTTTTTTTCACAGGGCCCTGTAAATTTGGGACTAAGCCAGAAGTAGATGTTTCCTCTTTGCACTGGATACAGAGTGCCAGTGAAAGCTGAGGAAGCCTAGGACCTTCTTTGTGCTGCTGCTCTGGTTGAGCAGATGTCATGTTGTACTGCAGTTGTGTCCTAGATATCTTGCTCAGTATTCAAAAAAATTTCAGCTTTCACCCTTGGTCTCCCTGGCTTGGTACTGTGAAAGTGGGTTGCTGCTCCATGTTAAAGAGATTGGAAAGGGTGGGGGTAATCTAGGATTACAAATTCCCCCACACCTGCTGCTTATGTCTCCTGAAGAAAGCCTTGCTGAAAGGATGCAGCAGTGATTTGCAGCTCCAGATAAGTGGGAGTTCAGGGCATGCTATGGAGCAGGCAGGGCTTCTTAGTCCTCAGTGTTTCAGTTAATACAGAAGGCTCCAATAATTACTCCAGTAAATCCAAATGCTTACAATTTCTTTTCACCCTAGTACCCCCTCCTTGCAAGCATGACTTCTTCTGTGCCAGCAGTATGGAAATACACTTTTTGAAGTCACATCTGTTGTTCTAGTGATTTCATAATTGTCACAGAAGTGGTAATCCCTTCTCTTACAGATGATGGATCACCCGAGTGGCACTATACTGTTGGGAGGATTACAACATCCAAGAAGTTTGTAAGCCTCACATTTTCTAAAGCCCTTCAGTTTTACCTATGCCTCCCTCTATCCGTTTCAGATGACAGTGTGTTTTTAGGTTTGGCTGGATGAGTTACTGGGACAGGATTCATGGACAGTTGCAGTACCTGCTGATGGGATTTTCCGCAGCCCTGTCTGTCTGTCTGCTGTTCCAGGGTTCATGTGGTACATTACACTACAGAGACTGTAGAGCCACTGAAAGGGTGCATGCAGTTGTTTGGACATTATTTGTATAAACATGTATGCAATTGGTTACATCCATGCTCCCAGATATAGGCACTAGGCAAAACTCCCAATTGTGGAGTTAGCTACCCATCCTTTTTTTGCCTGATCTGAATAATGTTCTGGAAAAATCAGGAAAATTCCTTCGCACCCAGGTATTTTCTCTGATAACTTCAGAAATTTTACTCATCAATATACACTTCCAATCAATGAAAGACATTTGCTCCTGAGTGGATGCAGCTGCCAGAAACAAAGAATGACACATGAAGCTCCAAGAGAAGACTCTTAATTCTAACAGAACATGTCCAGGAAATACCAATCAATTCATATAGTAACTGATCATCTTCACCCTTAAAAACTCAAGCTAACAGCTGTGCACTGTCTCTTTTTCCAGAAATTACTCCAGATCCCTTTTGACCTGGTGTATACTATTCACTTCTATTGTAGATTTTGGCAGTTTGCTTCATACTTTTAATTATACCCTCTGAGCAATGAAAGTCATTCTGAATAGTTTACAGCCCGTGCCTCATCTGCAAGCTGTAACCTCTTTCTTTGGAATTAGCAACAAGTCACACAAACTTTTATTTGAAACAACCCATTCCTTTTCTGGTGTATACTGGACTGTATTTCCTGCAAATTCCTATCTATTCCAGCTGCAGCAGAACTTGTCTCCATTCACTTGGACCCAATGCAGATATTTACTCCACAGATCCTAGATTTTTAAAGCCTGAAAAGCAATTGTATTATCTAACCTAACTTTCTGTAAAATTAAGGTGTTAAATTTTCATTTAGCTATTTGCAATGTAAGCCCTAACACATTGCACTGACTAGAAGGTGAATTATTCTATTTTCACCAAAAGTCGATATGAAATACAGTCATTATTGCATTCCTCAGCTTCCATAGTCCTTATACAGGCCTGTACATGAGTCCACAAGGTATTAGGCATTGAAGAATCCCATTAAAATTGTCTAAGGGTTGCAATCTTTTCTGACCAGTTTTCATGTATCCCTAGGGGATCACAATAACCCATTGCAATGCTACAGAGAGGGACAGAGTGCTTGGAAAGCTGCCTGGCAGAAAGGGACCTAGGGATGTTGGTCAACAGCTGGCTGAACATGAGCAGATCAGTGTGCCCAGGTGGACAAGAAGGACAATGCCATATAGGCCTGTATCAACAAGAGCATGGCCAGCAGGACCACAGCCATGTTTGTCCCCTGTACTTGGCACTGGTAAGACCACAGCTTGAATCCTGTGTTCAGTTTTGGGCCCCTCACTTCAAGAAAGACATTTAGGTGCTGGAACGTGTCCAGAGAAGAGCAACAGAGCTGGTGAAGGGTCTGGAGCACAAATCTTCAAGGAGTGGCTGAAGGGGTTGAGTGTTTAGCTTAGAGAAAGGAGGCTCAGGGGAGACCTTACTGTTCTCTAAGATTGTCTGACAGGGGGTTGTAGTGGTGTGGGGGTCAGTCTGTTGTCCCAAGTGATGAGCCACAGGACAAGAAGAAATGGCCTCAAGCTGCATCAAGGGAGGTTTAGATCAGATACAAGGAAAAAAATCATTCACTGAAAGAATTGGAACAGGTTGCCCAGGGAAATGGTTGAGTCACCAACCTTGAAGGAATGTAAGAGACTTGCAGGTGTGGCACTTCAGGACATGGTATAGTGATGAGCTTGGCAGTGCTGAGTAAGTGGTTGAGCTTGATGACCTTAAAGGTCTTTTCCAGCCTAAATGATTCTAATTTTCTGTGATTCTATACACAATGCTTTAATTTTCTCTTGTTTCAGGTTTCAGTAGAGAATCATTGCAATCTATATGTACTCTCTGGAATAGAAATTTAAATTGGTTAATGGAAAATATTATTATCATACTGTTTACGGAGTTTGGAAGGGATCTTGCTAAACCTATTTTCTATTAAAAATATTTTAGATGGAGGTTTTTGGGGTTTTTTAAATTATTTGATTATTATTGCTATTTATTGATAAAAATACTCCTCTTCAGATGGGAGAAAGCATAGCAAAAGATTCATCTATTGGGAGTGAAAAAAATTCTAAAATGGTCCCAAAAATGTGAAAAAGACATATTGAAGTTGCTTTTGAAGAGGAGTTTCATATCTTTCATCTGAGACCTTGCACTGTACACAGTATCTGCAAGGGTGGCAGCCTCAGATGCTCAGGCTGATGTTATAGACTTAATGAGATGTTTCAGTTTGGCCTTTGAAAAGCTATCTCACTGTATACCTTTTCTTAAAAAGCAGAGACAGTTTATGTTGAAAACAGAATAGAAATACAAGAATGATCACTCCCTGTCCTGTATTTAGATCACAGCTCTGAAGTACCTTGCCTGAGAGGGAGAAATTAGGTAAATGGTCAAAAGCAGGTTCTTGTAGAATTTGGTATTTTTGCAATATTTGCTGTAGAATTGGAACATAAAATATTCTTCATCCTCTTCTATCTTCCATTCCTGTGTTTTATTTCTTACTTTGCCTAAAACTTGAAAGCTTAGATATCTGTTGAATTTTAAGTTTGATTTTAGAAGCTGCTTTGTTTTCAAATCATTTTCAATGCTTGAGGAAGTCCCAAAGTGTTGGAGCTTTGGAGATTATCTCCAACACAATTTAATAAAAAAAATTATGGCATAAAAAAGTTGCTTAAATCTGCAAGAGAAGTAAATGCACCACTCCAGCTGAGGAACCCAGAGGGCTCATTTTTATGATCAAGTGAGTGAATTGCACAAGCTATTTCCATATCTGAAAGTTGAGCTTAGCCTAATTTATTTAGGAACTTGGAGTGAGTAGGCAGCATTTTGGTATTAATTGATGTAGAACAATCTTTACAAATGTCTATCCAAAGCCATAGAAATCTGATGTAGGAGTGGTTTAGTCATGCAGTATTTAAACATTTTCTTCCCTGGAGGAAGTATCAATATAATCTCTCATAAAGATTCTTTAGAATGACCATTTGCAAATCTGTTATTTTCTTCTTTTTTTTTTCAAGTATTGATATATAGTGGTCTCCCCCAAATTATTATGTGATTAAAAGAGAAATTTAAAGAATCACAGAGTATTAAATTGTTATAGACTGACTCTTGCCCTCTATCCTACTTGTTGTAAGCTCTGTTATGCAATTGAGTATAGTGACATAAATAGGATATAGGCTCTCTTTATCTTTTTGGAAGAAGTTATAGTGTATTCAAAAGATTTTTGGTATGTGAGTTACTTTATCTTCATTATAAAAACAACTTGGATGTGGGTTCTGGGGGAATTTATAGTTTCTCCATGACACAATTAAATTACAAATGTCTCATTAGAGACTGCCAGTGTACCTCAGATAACGACTCTAAAGTATTCATCTTAAAGCTCATTTCCAGATTGTTTTTCTTTTGAACTCATTGTACTTTAGGATTGTACTAACTTTTATGAATATGTTTTTAAGGGACACTGTCCTTTAGGGCACGCCATAAATATTGGTGTGCTTGGAAGAAAAGTTTTTAAGAGTCAAGAGAGCAGAATAAGGGGAGAGGCTGCAAAAGGGAAGCATAAAACCAGTCAAAACAGCTAATCCCAGTTATGAAAACTTTTGTCAAGCACATGATCAAGAAAAAGTAGTCTTGAACACACAGACACTTTATCCACTGCAAACTGCAGTTATATCACAATTTCAGAAGATGAAACAACTAGAACAAGAGAATATATTTGCTGTGATTCACTTCACAAAGGAAGTTTGACACCAGTTATTTCCAATACTGACCAAGTTTTACAAAGTAGCTCCTTCAGTGAATGCTATCTTATATTTTTGGATTTTTCTTTTGGCACCAATAACACACTTGATTACTGAAAAAGTAAATATTAATGAATTGGAAATTAACTCTTTTCTCCACACTCTGACATTAGGTAATGAATCTAAACATCTAACTGAATAGACTTATATTACTTATTGGTTTAAGTTTTTTTTTGTTTTTTTTTTTTTCCTAGCTCTTAGAAAATACCACAAAGCTTGTATTGTTTTGTCTTTCATGTATTCCAGGAAGTGGATAAATCAGAACAATGCATCCTTTGTATGAAAGCTCAAGAAAGAATTTCTGATCCTCTTCATGTAAAACATTGTTTTTACAAAAACTGAGCCTTTGTTTGTAAGGAATGAACTACTGTTTAACGTTAAGTAGAGGTAACCTACTTAAATTTAGTTCTCTTCCATGACTGCACTGGTGATGGAAGACACCCATCATCCTGCTGCTTTCCCTTAATCTGTCTGTTTGAAGGGAATATAGCATATCATTTATCTAGAAAGGAAGAAAGTAGCTCTAGGTTCTCTGGAGTGGAAGAGGTTCTTTATGTCTTAATACTTCTTGTTCCCTTCCTCCTGACATCAAAGAACTGAGCACAGAGCAGTATACTTCTATTAACTCTCAGAAAGAAAATCCAGCAGTCAGCAAGCTTGTAAAAGAGCCTCCTCTCTCAGACTTCAAACAGGTCATCTCTCTACTTTTGTAATGGTCTCATGAACTACAAACAGAAGAGTGCTTGGCTCTTCTGCTTCTGTATTTCTCCCTTAAACTGGATGATACCATGCACACTGGCCACTCTATGTCATCTGTGACACACACTTGACAATCTATGTCATCAGCCATTTCTTGAAACAGTGATAAATTAATATGGAATACACTGAGACACTGAGTTAAAAAAAAAAAAAAAGAAAAACACAAAAAACTGAAAAAAAAAAAAAAAAAAAAAACACAAAAAAAACCACAAAAAAAAAACCACCACCAACCCTGCCAGGTCCATACAGGTGTTAAGGTTTTGATGTCTTAATTTTATTTTTTTTTAAATTTTCCATGAGTTCATACATTGTTCAGAATTCACAGGTTGGAAATTTTAGCAAAATTTCATACTGTTAACTCAGGTATCAGTTATTTCCTGAAGATGAATAGTGTGAAAGAACAGGCACTGCTTTTTGCAGCAGTTTATGACCTCTGGTTTTCATCCATCCTTTTTGTTTCCAGGAACACAACAGGACACAAATGTTCAACCAATGTAATAGGAAAGAGCGTCAGCACTTTTACACTTACTCAGAGAGTATAGATATGAAAATAGAAAGTCAGAATACAGATGGGGAGGGAAGGGGCATGGGGGAAATTTTTCAAGAATACCTAATACACAGCACTCCATTATCCAATAACTGTTATTATCTGGTGCACTCTAGCCCACATAGCTGTGGAGAAGAGCTGAGCTGACACATACAACCAGTTAAAACTCAGAAATCAGCAGGCAAAAAGAAGGAAATAAAGGTACTCCAGTCTCATAGCTATTTCCCAGCCTGACATATAAGTGCTAGAAGCCAGCAGAGCTGTACTGCTATCTCTTAACAAAAAGATAGCTTTTGCTCCCCTCCCCTACATTTGGTAATTCCAGGAGAAGTTGCATGTGCTTTATCAGATTGTGGCTAGTAGTGACAAGAGTGATATAGCAGTAGGCTTTATTAAGGACGTTAGGAATGTTTAAAAGTGCTAAGTAGGCCAAAAACACATTTAAAATATTCCAAAGGCAAGCTAAGAGAAATGGCCTTTTGGATGCTTTAGAGCAGATTCTCCAGAGAGCTCAGTATTTAACAGCTCCTTCTTAGGCACTTAATGGCAAGGCTGGGCTTTCCAGAGTATTAAGCTCCACAGCCTGGTCATGGCACTAGGAGCCCTGCCCAGCAGGATTTTCATTTTTCAGCCCTAGATTTCTTTGCAAATCCAATATGGAAATCTCAGGGAAATATTTTCCTATTATTTGTTTTATTAAAAAAATTAAACATCCACCCGTGTTTCCTGGAAGTCTGGCAGGACTCACACTGTAATTGTAGACAGATAATGTCCCTGCAGATCAGGTCTTGCACTGTAAAGTAAAACTATACATGGTGAGAGTTACCTGTACTCCCTGGCAGTATGAATAGGTATTGTAATATTGTATTTAAATATTCAGACAATAATCTTTCCTTTACATTTAAGTAAAGGAAAGATTTATACAGCTATAAGTGAAACCATTCTTCTGGAATAAATACAATTCTAAAGTTTAGAAATCCTCAGGCTATTTTCTAAACAAAGATGTGGGAAACTATTACTGTTTATATTAAATATTCCCATGTGGATCTTTTGGTCCTTGTGGAATATGAATGGCAATCTCTTGTAAAATCCTTACTGCAGCTGTCAACACTTTTTATATGAGGCATCCCAGACACAGAGAGGAGTGGAGCATGTATGTGTGTGGGACATACCTGTTTCCCTAAGAATTCCTCACCCCTCTGGTGGCAGATAGGTTTTCTGAGGCTGCACAGATATCAGAGCAAAGTCACTAAAGGGATTTTTCATAGGGGAGGAGATGATAACGCTTCCTTATTACCAGCTTTTTGAAACAGGAGAACTACTCCTGATTTAGAGAAGAAACTTGAGACTAAAAGGTTTGCCCTGTACTGCAGAGTGACTCCTCATTCTCACAAGCCCCATCTTCTACAGTCAGAGCACACTTACCAGCTTCACCTTGAACCTTCCCATTTTATCTGCTGCCTTAATGTAAACCTGACCCAGAAACCACCTTCTTCTTTGAAGCCTTAACTAATTCCTGGACTGTTTATAACTTTATCTGCTTGTGACAATATTTTTCATATGTTTAAACGTCTCCTCTTCCTAGTATTTGTCCTCTTCCTTCTTAGTGTATTTGTGGAAAGTGGCCTCGTCCTCCCTTAGGTTTCATTGTGTTGCTGACCCACGCCATGCTCTTCTGGTCTCTTCTTCTAGGACAGGATGCCCAGTGGGCCCTTTGGTAGGGTTGTTCAATGAGCCCTTAATCACTCCATGAGCTCTTCTCTGCTCTTACTCCCCACATGTAGGTCTACTCACAAACAGTAAAAAAAAATAATACATTCAAGGTACAGCAGAGGATCTCCTCACACTACCTTTGAGAAGGCCAGTCCCGGTAGGGGAAACTGATAACCTACAAGTTTGCCTTCTCGTGGTCATGAATTCTTTACAATTTCCACAGTATTTTCTCATTCTTCTATTATTTCCAGATGATGAGATCTAACTTTATAGTTTATAGCACTTATACAATTAAGTGAGAGGTGAATCAGGGCCAGGTTGTTTGCCAAAAAACAAACTCAAACACTTCATGTCACTGTTTATTTTCACACTCCTCTTGAAGAAATATCTAGGTCAGCTACACCAAGCTTTGACTTCAGCATGCCTTGTATAAGACTTAAGCTATCTTGTTTATACCTTTTTGGATGAATTCCCTAGATATATTTGTAGCCCAAAGTACACTTAGTGGTGAGAATTAAAACAAAAATCAAGACTAAAAGTTCTCTGTTGTTTCTGTATAGAGAAACATAAAGCACTACTTATATTGGACGTATCTGATATTATTATTTTACGTCTATACAAAGAGATGTTCTTATTCTATAGGAAATGTTGTTCCCTGGAAATCAATGGCAAAATTCCTACTGATTTCAGTAGACCAAGATTCCTTCCAGAGTCTGATTTACTAGTTCACTGCATGAGTTGTATGCCAGGGTAGCTTTGCTGAAATCACTGGAATTTCCTTGGCATGAAAGCAGTGAAATAAGAAACAATCTGAGTACACAGAATCACAATAATTTTTACTGGAATAAAAGGATTATAACTGAGGAATGACAGTTTTGGTAAATGTCAGCTAACTGAGATATTGTCGACTGGCTCATTAGACAGTTGCACACTGCTATAAAAGCCATATAAATACATTTCATGATTTATACCATTTTATGAAACTGGAATATTGCATAGACAAAACAGGGAAACTGCAAAGACTTACATCACTGCTAAATGACTTTCTCTTTAAAAAGTGTTCCACGTGTTTTAGACCAAGAGCCAAATTCTGCCCCTTGACATACACATGCAAATTCCATTAAGTAGCTGGAACTGCATATTTGTGCTTGTGGGAATGATTTGGCGGTGTAAAGGCAATTCTGGGAGCATTGGCTGTGAGGGCTGCCCAAGAATGCTTTTTTGTCTTATTTTGTTGTCAAAAAACTGTTGATTTGTCAAAAATAAACATTTCTGCACAAATATATATAGCCTGTTAGACAATGAGCACATTTGTGGTCAAGGAAAAAGAGAAAGCTAATATCCAGCACAGCCAACAAGCACTTATGCCAAACTGAGAGCTAATGTCCATATATAAGCTTTCCCAGACACACTCCTTTCTCTTCCAATCCATGATGAATCCCTTGACCAGGACAAGTTGTCATCAGTCTTCCTCACTGGAGCTATTTCACACAGATTTATAAATGCAATATTAATTGGACAAAGAGTCTGCCTAATCACCACTTCCCCATCTCATAGCTCTATGCTCCTGTTATTAAAAACAATTACTTGAACTCTTCCTCCCTTCCAGAGCATTGTTATCTTAGCAGACACTTGTTCTTAATTGAACAAGGCATTGGCACATCTAATATCTGCCACAAAAGGAGAAAAATGGATTTTTGACTATTCAGAAATGAGATTTTTTTCCCTATAAATTCCGCTCACCTCTTTGAAAATACTAGCAAAATAGTGCTTGGTTTTGGTTTTAATTTGAAAATGTATATATTTGTCTATCTCAATAGTAAATATATTTGCTTCCCACCTCTAGTATTTGAGAAATGGAATGAATACTTCACTGTGCTCTCAGCTTTCAAGGTGCTTGGGGATACAAACTAAGTGACAGACTTTTTACATTCATACGTGCAAGACCAACAGCAGGAGAGACACCATGCCTTTGCTGGGCTATTTGCCAAAGCAGCTGACACCATAGGTGGGGGGACAAGTTGGGAAGAGAGGAATTTAACACTAATAGTGCATTTTATGGATGGCTTATCTGGTTGACCTTTGGAAGGCAGAGTGATGTATTAAAATGCAACTTGTCAGGAGTGCAGCCAGTAGGTTAGGATCTAAATCCATCCCGACGTCAGGGAGTGAGGCTGAAACAATGCCTGCATGCCAGTCCTGCTTAGTCCTTTCTGTAGGACTTTTCCAGTGTGTGAGCCCCAGGGTGGTGATTTCATGCCCCCACAAATGGGAACCTCCTCAAGGGAAGTGCAGCAGACGTTATGAGACATCAATATCATTGCACATTGCAATAAATATTTTGTGTGACAAATGCTGGCACAATCAAATATACCTCCCATTTCCCAATTCTGGCAGCTCAGAAAGGAAGTCTCAGGCCCTGTGAACCACTTTTGCTGGCTGACAAACACAGGGGACAGGACTTACAAAATGAACAAGTTTAGTGCTAGTTCTTTGCACAGGCTGAATTTCCCTCCATGGCACTAAAAGTAGTAATAGTGACTTTTGACCACTACTAAACTTATTAGTCAGTTTTAAACAAAACCAGTTCTTTTATTGCTTGTAAGTGAAGTTCAAATTAAACATTTTTCCACTTCTATATTTTTCTTCAAAACAGTTTGCTTGCTCTGGAATGATGAAATTTCTTTTTTGTACTTTGAGCTTTCTTTCTTTCTTTCTTNTCTTTTCTTTTCTTTTCTTTTCTTTTCTTTTCTTTTCTTCCTTCCTTCCTTCCTTCCTTCCTTCCTTCCTTCTTTTCATTTCTTTTCTTTTCTTTTCTTTTCTTTTCTTTTCTTTTCTTTTCTTTTCTTTTCTTTTCTTTTCTTTTCTTTTCTTTTCTTTTCTTTTCTTTTCTTTTCTTTTCTTTTCTTTTTTCTTTTCTTTTCATCTTTTCTTTCTTATTGCATCTTTTCAGTTTTAACAATTTCACTGCTTACCAAAGTCTAAAGCCTGTAGGGAAATGCTTTCCCTTCAGCTGGGCCTCTTCCTATCTTATCAAATAATATTAGTTTGCACTCCATTTATACCACATAGAGCCTTAGAAACTCTCATAGCTTTTAACCTGTCATGCAGATTAAGACCTCATTAAATTTCTTACTACCTTCAGCATGATCGTGTTACCTAACGCTAAAGATTTTGGGGCAACATAATGAGTTCTGATACAGAATGAAAGCAGAGGGATCTTTCATCATGAGGTTTCATTTGCTAGAAAGAGAATTTACTGTTTGGTAAATTCAGTTCGGTTTAGTCTGTGTTTCTGCATGTGTTCTGTCTGGACAAAACATGCCTTGCATTTCCCCTCACAAACACTGCATGACCTGTGCTCTGAGTTTGAGTGAACGTGTCCATGTTCATAGGTAAAACATGGGTATTTGAGAATTAATAGGGTGTACGTGTGCATGTACATGTGCAGACATACATACACATGAACATATTTACTTTATAAATAGGTACCAGATGAATGAGCTTACACAGGGACAGGAATAACATTCACCTACATTTTTTTTCTGTCTCTTCTCACACATTTGCAAAAAACATTGTTTAGAGAGAAATAACTGGAATCAAAAGGGGGAATATGCACTTCTCCTGCTTCAGTGCTTGCAGCACGATAGCAGCTATAGGTGACTATTTCCAGACTGAGCATTTTTGGTGTGAGCACTTCATACACAGTGTAAAAGACAAGCCCTGTCACAGAACTTTACAGTTGAAGCAGGTTAAAGATAAAATACTGTTATTCTACTTTCATTAGTGAGAATAAGAAATACCAAATGCCTTGTTCTCAGTCTCATAGAAAAACAACAACAAACTCCTGTCATAGCTAATACCTCTGCTACTAGTTCTCTCTTTGAAGTCTACTGTTCTGGCAATGTTTGTAGTCCCCTTTCAGAGATAGATGCAGATAGAGAAAATTTTTTTTACAGATAGAGAAAATTTTTTACAGATAGAGAAAATCCTGAGACAAAGAGAAAAAAAAGAGGCCTCAAACTTACACAGCACATGTCCCTCGAGAATATGAGTATCTCACAACAGTTCTGTGTTTGTTCTAATAACAAGACACTTAACTGGGATGTAAGGCATGGCTGACATAAAGAGGGGCAGCAGAGGCAGACACCAAGGGCAGGAGCAGCCCATGGCTGTTGAGGAAATGCAGAAGTTGAATGTAAGTTTTCCCCAGGTTTGACCTGGAGCTCAAGCATTTGGTTCAGCCTTTTTCACTGGGTGCTTATCTAATTATCTAGGAATTCTTATCAGGGCATTACAAGACCTCCCTACAGGACAGCATTGATTAACAATCACTTTGATTAATTTTTCCAAGTATTTTCTTTCACCTTTAAAATTACTTTATCTGTTCGAAAGGATTCAGCCACATAATGGCATAATACAATTTTCCTCTTGGACATACACCTTGTTGGGTTGAGGGACTTGTTTAGGGAGGTGAACAATGCCAGCTTTCTCCCAGCACATGGAACAATCCCCTTGCTGGTGGTGGTGGGGATGATTGCCCCTCTTGACTTCTCTCCTCCTAGCCCCATTTCCTTCCCTGCAGCCTGCCCGCCCCGCAGCAGCAGCAGCCTTTGGACTGGGCTGGCGGAGGCTGTCCCTCCACCAAGCCCAGATAGCCACTCAAAGGACTTCCCTGTGTCACGTCTGCTGCAAACTCCACCATGCTTTTCCTGTGTCTGCACAACATCTCAGCTCATTAGGAAGACACGAGATAGCAGAGGACCCGATACGGAGCGTTTTGGATCCCCCCAGCCCGGTAGATCCTCCTTCCCGTACCATGCATGGGACCCTTAACTTTAACCCAGCCGTGCCTTTTGTCTGAAAGGGAGAGACTATTTATGAGGAGTCATACAAAATAAACACAGAGAGTTCACCATAAAATATGACAACCACTTTAAATAATGTTGACTTAATTAAACTTTAAACTTTATTTATATATTTTATGGCCGTAGTGTGAGCTCTTCTCGGATGTTTACTTCAGTGAAAAATCCATCATGTGAGGGCCTTGAAAGGAATTAATCCCCTTACCCCTGGCACAGAACTCAGCTCCAACAATTCAGATCTAAATATTTAGTGATGGATGATACATGTTTATAGAACAGAGGGCAGCATGACATTTAAATGGGATCTGGGGTTGCTATAGTGAGCGGACATTGTTGAAAAGAAACTGGAAGCTGAAGCCATGCCAGTTATCGGAAGCCAATAAGTCAGTCCCTTGTTGCCTGATTTTTCCCTTCCATCTATTCTTTCTGGGTTTTCGAAGGCTTCTTCACAGAAAGTTACAAGCAATTTTCAGAAGGAAAAGTTCTGCTGACTCTTGTACATTTGGTAGTGCATCCCATGGTTAAACTAATAGCCTCGTTGGGTGTCAGCCAAAGGTTACAGGCCTCTCAAAATATTCTTGGAAAAAAAAAAGAGTTTATCACTGAACTGAAGTTTCTCATTAGTAACCCTGTGTTGTCTAATCTGTGAAATTACATGATTAACTCTTTTGCAGAGACAGCTTCAGCCAGAGTTTGCAATCCCACAGGAAGTTATTAAAAGTATCGCCGAGATAATTTCCCTGCTTTGTACTTGGCCCTTAGGGTAAAGGAAATACATCATTAGATGAGTACTTTATAATAAAGCTATAGATCACTAACAATTATTAAATGGCTGTCAAGAATGATTATTATTTTAAAAGTTGAGCACTGTGCAATTTGAAAAAAACAAATAAAAAACCTTGAAAGAAATTACTTCCTTTGTTTTTGTATAGAAATTAGAAACATGCCTTCCCACCCCCCCCATTCTCTTTGAAGTGATTATTGGAATATAATCTTTCTCTGTACACAGCCATCTTACCTTCGACATTACTTTCTGAAACACTAAAAACATGGAAAGCCACCGCTTGAGAGAATACTGCTCAGTGATGCAGAGGATAGCAGGGTATTTTTGCATAAACTGAGAAGAACACCTCAGTGCATGAACCCTGAACCCCTGATGCCTCCACTTATTCAGAGGTGGTGGTTCTCACCCAGGAGCAATCCTTGGTTTTTTGTGAAAATTGAACTCAGGGCTATCTGGGACACAGAAACCCTCCCATCATGTATTATGGCTGAAGTCACTTGCAGATGTTTTACATGATTTGTTGCACTTGATTTTGGCTTTCGAATGAGTTCCTCCCAGATCAATGGGTGGTTTAGTCTGCATATTTTGGGAGCAGAGGTAGGAGTTCATATCTTTATTATCTTCCCCAGCTACCCAGCTAGTCACCAAGACCTTTTTTTTTTTTTTTTTTTAACCATTAGTGAAAAGGTGAAGTGGTGAGAAGCAGGAGACACTGACAATCTGACAATGCCTGTGCAGTCAGTCAGGCTGTGAGCCTCACTTGTGACACAGCTGTCCCACAGGGATGGCCATGCAGCATCTGGCTAGATTGCATGACAAATAGTCACGAGGGCTTTGATAGAGGTAAAGTGTGTGGAAGCAAGAGCCAACAAGCACTCTGCTGGAGCTCAAATCATATTCAGCCAAACAATGATATGGGGTTCAGTTATAAGCCTGTTGAAAACTAAGCTGGAATTTGAAAGAACATCATTTGGGCATCTAGGAAAGGACAACTGCTACCACACACCTCTGAGAAAGCTTATTTGTGCTTGTGTGAAAAAGCCAGATCTTTAAAAAAAAGTTGTGTTTAGGATTTAACATGCAGCCCTAGGGGGCCTGCCCTAAAATGCACAGCAGGACCAACCTCTCAGGACAGCTTTTGTGACTGCCTCACTGTTATGGTGCCTCACTGTGACCAATACACCCACTAGTTTCAACCTAGGAATTAGAAACAGTGCTTTGAATCAGAAGAGATGAAATCTAATTTTTACTGCATAAATGCAAGTGGAGAGATTTGCTCTTTCTAGGCTGCATTTTTTATTTTCCCTAATAACTTTTGCCTGACCTTAAATAAGCCATGATCTCCTAGGAGAGAAGTTGGTTGACTTGCATATATTATAAACAAAATACATGTTTATACATTTTCAGTATAAGTGCAGAAGAAGGAAGAACTTAGAGACTATCTTCATTCTGTATCACTTGAAGTGGTTGCAGCTTGTATCCTCTTTAAGAGTTTAGAATAAAATTCATACCACTATGCTCATTCTCTTTTTTTGGTAATGTGGTCAGACAATGGTTTGGATTAATCCCTAATGCTTTTAATGGTCAACCTAAGATCTACATGTCTAACTCTTTTCAAAAAGCTTGAATTGGTGAGGGGAGTTTGTCTAAATTGTTGCATTTACATAAAAATATTCTTCTGATTCTAATTCTAGTTTCTAAAAATAAGATGATTGGAAGCAATTCGGAAGTGCAGGGTAGGATAACCCAGTCTCTGTAACCTTTCGTGACCTTCAAGTGACAGAGAAATTTTTTTTTTTACTGCATTTTGTAATAAAGAAAAAGAAGACTGATGCAATTTCCCCTAATGTTTCTTAGTCAATTAATAAGAGACAACCTCAAGAACCTCTAAGGTTCCTCAAGAACCTTAGACGCAAAAGCTTCTGGAATATATTCAAACTCATACTTAAATAAATGCAATCTGAATCCTTTGACATTTGTTAATTACCAGTGTAAGACTGGGTTTTGATATGAAATGAGAAAATTCTTGAAGAATTGTAGAGAAGAAAGTTACTGTAGGTATGAAAACCAAAACTATAGCCAAACAGGAATAGCTTAAGCTGTCTATGCAAGTATCCATATTTCCATGAGAGAAATTTCTGGGGTCCAGAAACTGGAAAACATTGAAAATATTGATGCACATTCTACAGGAATACTTTCAGAATGGAAAAACATCACCAAATAAAAGCAACAAATGTTAATCAAAAATCTCTCACTCTAGTCTCTTGCTTTGAACTGGAATGTTATATAGATGTCTAAATTTGTAAAAGATAGCCGAACACACACTCCAAAGCTGATTAGGAAAGCAATATAAACAAAATTGTGACTTGGGAAATGAATGAAGAGTGTAATTTTCTTCATGTAGTTACACATTCTCAGGAGTTGTGTTCTGGCTGGTATTAATGGTAAAACACTGATTTATATGCAATTAGAGAGATCCATAACAGCATGTGACAGAATAAATGCAATTGGTCACCAATAAAATTCCCATTCTTGCAGAGAGAAGTTTGCCATCCTCATATGGCATGGCAAGTACCTAATTTTGCCATTCATTTCTGATAGGCATGGGGTATCTCTACAGGAGATACATTAATTTTCTTTTGGTTTTACTGTGAATTATGCCTTTATGTCTCTGAGACCAGTTTTTGTTTGGATTTCATTTGAAAACCAGCTTGTCACAGATAAGAACTGAGCAATATGTTCCTTTCTGCAGTACTGACTTATTTTTCCTTCTTGCACTACTGATTTTTCTTATTTCTGTCATCCAAGAAAGAGATAACTCTTTACACATAGAAAATATTATTCCAATATCTAATTAAATTTTTATTTTAAATCACTGTTCCTTTTTCAGAAGTCTTGTACAACTGCCTTTCACTAATTAATGGGTATGGTCCTATTAATTTTAAATTGCTTTTCTGGGTCCCCATTCTAATGATTTTTAGATGTTGGATCTGGCTACTCTTGTCTTAAACACATTTTTATGAGTCAGTGAAAGCTCATGCTCTGTATGTATGCATGGCATTTGAAGAAAGTGTTTCTTATGCTGAAAAAAGAGGAGGAGAGCTCTCCTCAGACAGGGGTGGATGTTTCCAAATGCATCTTGTTTCCCTGTCACCAAGTGACTGTTCTGCATTGCTGAAGGCAGCAGGAATGCAGCAGTTCCCAGCTCAGGGTCAACCCCCCATCTTCTTATCACACCAATTCAAGTAAAGGTGAAAATATTCTAATCATACTAAAGGCTCATTCCCTAAAGTGTTAGCACCCTTCTTGCCACAGAAACAGGAGAGAATGGCCTTTCTTCTCTGCTAGCAGTTCCTCCTAGTGCTAGCAGAGAAGAAAGCAGGGGACCTAGCACCTTTTAATGTCATAATTTGAGTGAGGCTTTGAAGATTAACAGTGGAAGAGGAATATTAAAAAAAATCATACCTAGAACAGATGTGCAAAAAGCCCCCAAACCCCAAACTTTCATTGAGTATTTCCTTTACACGTTTTGACTTTGCAGGCTACCCATTTTCCAAAGCAGAGATATCAGTTAGTTTCTGCACTTTTTTGCCAAAGCAGAAAAGAGAATCACGCAAAGCATGATCATTGCCTGTATTCATATTTGCAATTACTCTTACACTTCAAATGTGGGGAAAATCCATTATTCATAATACTGTGTTTTAGTTGGTAGAGCACCAGGTTCACAGATGATTAGTTGACAAAATGAACTTTTTCTGAAGTTCAGGGGTCTTGCGTTATATAAAATCAAATTTCTAAAATCAGTGCCTTTGATGTCTTCCCAGTACAAACATTTTACTCACAATTAAGTACTTGGGACAAAAGTCTGGGAGAAGGGGGAGACAGAAAGGGGAGGGGAGATGTGGTTAAAGGCAATCCTCAGCAGGACAACTTAAAAATATGACTATGATTTCTCAATAACTACTACTGACTTTCCGGTTTTTGTGAATTTGCCAAATGTGTTTCTTTGGGTCAGATCTTACTTATCTTGCTCACAGAAGTAGTATTATCAGCTACGCCAGAGAATAAAGGAGAATAAAGAAACCCAAATTTTGCTTACTCTTTTTGTTTTGCTAATTCTCTTAGGATCACTAAATAAACAGAGGTCTGTGTTGCTAGATGAGTCAACAGACTATGACACTATACTTGTGCTCATGTTAGCTACATTTTTTTAGGGGAAATATGTGTCTTAATTTCCTTGGTTCTCAGAACAAAACAAAATAAAACAACCATAACAAACACCAAACAAAAACAACAAGAAAAGAAGACAAGAAGAAAAGGTTTGCCTGCATTTAGAGAGAAAGCTCTGCTACCCACAGTTGAGGCTTATCCACATGCTGCATCTAGCCCAGGTCTAAACAGATGCTGCCACTTTTGCTGCCATAATTTTGTTTGTAGTTTAATAGCTGTTTTTCTCTCTTTGTTTAGTCTTTGCTCAAATTTTCATTTTCAGTGCAAAAGCCAAAGGTGGCCTATGTGAAGGCTAACTCTGCATGTTGACAGCCACAGAGCTGTAATAAATTGAGCTTTTGCAAATCCCAGCAATGATACGGCCTCACAGCGTACCAAATATCTATCACTTGCATTTATACCTGAACCTGTGTGCATACTGCATGTCTACCTGTACCTGTATTTTCAAAGCTCCTTTTGTACCTCTGTATGCTCTATTTTGCACATAACACCAGTCTCAGACAGTTCAGGCTATCCTGCTGAATCTGTTTGGAGCAAAAAAAGAATTTGTAAGGACATAATGTATAGCCTTCATTGCAAAGTAAACTAGGAGCAAGCATGATGGATGAGTTAAGAGAGCAAGACTGCAGAAAGATGTGAGTCTGATCGGGGGGAGCTGGGTTGACATTCCTGGGGTGTTATTTCTAGTATTTCTGGTAGGAAGACTGAAGAGGCTGGGTAAGTGGCTTCCCACATTGCTTTAAATCTTGTTTTGCCTAGAGTTTGAACAATCTCTCACTCTGTAAGCCTGAGGTAGTGTCATGAAGACCCATTTTCCAGTGTATGTCTTAGGTGACACGATTTATTTTTTTTTACCTCAATATCACCATTCTCTTTCTAAAGCACTTTATAGTGTTTTCAGCCCCTGCTGATTCAAAACCTTTCTAAATTTTTCTAAATTTTGTTCTTGTCTGTGTGTTATAAAATCTCCTTAGGAGGAACTTTTGCTCCTTACGTAGACACAATAGATGTCTGAACTGGTTAAGACATCAATTTATATTCAAGGATATTCATCACTACCTGCAATTAGATCAGACCAAGGACTTTGACCTTTACTTGAACGTTCTGTCTTGCCCTTGCCTAGTGAGAAGGTCTGCTGCAGACAAGTGCACATCTGGAAGAAGGCCTCTTTTCCTTGGGTGGTAGGAAGTTTCCTCCTAACATCACACAAATGGCCACATGGATATTGTCAAAATCCCACAAAACTTGCCCTGCAGAAGAGATGAGTTCAACTCCCAAACTTTTGCCTGGGGACCTGTTACTGAGCTTGGGGCAAAATAGTTTTCAGTCTGTAAACAAAAAGTTTGACCTGCTCATCTTAGCCAGCTTGTATAAACAGATCAGTTCAGCAGAGAATGATGCAGGTTTCAGGAGGAAACAGGGACTCTCTGCATGCCTGGGACACATTGTGCCTTGCTGCCCTGCTCCCCACTGAGCAAGTGGCAAAGCCCTTAGGATGTCTCTTCCTCCAGGTGAGCCTCTGCACGGTGGGAGGGGAGAAAAGGGAACTCCCTGAGGATGTCTCTGGATCTGTGCAGGAAAATAACCTCAGGGTACTTGGCTTTCAGCATTCTCAGAGGGAAATGGTCACAGAAGATGGAAGAGGGGGAGTACCTGTTGCCAAATGGCTGTGATTACAGGGGTGGCAAACTTCCAGGGAAACGCAGCCTCAGTTCTATCAGGATCCTTTGTAAATTGCTATTAAGAAGTATTTTTCAGCAATCTCATTTTTATTAGCCGTTTGTGCCCATTATAGTTTTCTAGTTGCTAGTTTGTTATGGCTGTAACATAAATAAAGTTCTAAAAATGTCTCATTTGAGGAATTGCAGAGCTGGGCATGCCATTTAGACATAGATAAAAGCAGATGTAAAGGGCTTTCTTTGTAATGTGTCTATTTTATATTTAATAGAACTGTCATATAAACCTGGACTACCATTTAAAATGCAGTTTCTAGGCTATAAAATAAACACCATTTCTAATATTGCTGTTGGCTTTCACCTATGGGGTGCAGTTCATTAAAAGCTCTATAAGGCATTTACGTGGGGTTACCATATGATTTACAGTCTAGGAGGCACCCCAGGCAACAAATATGTTTCTCTCCCAGCTTAGGAAACAGTTCTTCAAAAGTATTAATGATATCTGCAGGATCAGCCAGCCATGTGTGATTTGCATGAGCAGAAGTGCAAGGCTGGTGGAGACTGACACAGCTTCTGTGGCAGCAGCTCTGCTAGGGACAATTGCTTCCTTCAGGAAGAGTAAGCCTGAGAAACACTTTCACATTCATCTCTCTTTACTGAAGTTTCTAGGACAAGTGTTACCACAAAAATAAATGTACCTGGCTCAGATTTCTGTGGCAGGACTGCTTGTGCTGGGCTGAGGGATTAACTTGTTTGCTTGCCAGAGCTGGGATTAATGACTCTCTGGAACAGAGTCAACTTCTCTTCTTTGGCCACAGGAATGGGCATCTGCAGGAGATGGTTAAAATAAGGTGAAGCACCTGAACATGAATTCTACATTACTGATTTAATATGAAATTCCAAGTTTATGGACATTGTCTGACATGGTTTCAGTTTCATCCTAGGATTGAATGCATTTTTCTTAGAGGATTACTTCGAGAAATGCCCCCTTGCTTTCCAGGAGACGTTCAGGCTTGTAGGGAAAGGGTCCTTTGTGCTGATTAAGTGCGAATAATTTTCTAGCAAGATTCTACTGCCTTGAAAAATCAAACTAAGTGTAATATGGAGTTTAATTTTAGCAGCTAAAATTTTCTCAGAAATTCATTCTCACTAATTATGTCTGGTTTAAGGTAGGACTTGATGATTTTGGGGGTCTTTTCCAAGCTAATTCCATGATTCTTTGACCTCTTCACAGAAGAAATGGTCTGGTACAGACCAGATGGCCCCTGCACCTTATCCAGTAATATCAGGACCTTGCCCAGCAATGCTGCTCCATGACTGGTATGACCTGAGCAGCAGGTGGGATCCAGATTTGTAGGGTGGCACTCAGTTCCCTGGGCTCTCACTGTCACAGGAAGACTGGACACGGATTTTGGAAGGGTAGCCTGAGATTCAATGAACAGAAAATTGGTTTGGGATGCAGGGGGAAGTCAGGGGTTGACACGGTGCACAAAGACTATTTAGGAAAAGAAACTGGGAAGATATAGGAAGGTCTGAGGGTTCTGAATTGGGCAGATGTACAGAATAAAACTGAATGGTGTATGCAAGCTGTGCAGGAGAAAGAAGAGTGCCTGGAGGAAGGGGAGCAGCAGAGAAGAGGTGAAGACTTCAGCAGGTGGAGTAGAACCTAAGCAAACTGAGTTTTACTGTCCTAATGCCTTAGATCCCACTGGTAAAGCACTTGTCTTATCTTCTGCCAACAGTAGTCCACAAGGAAAATATAAAGCAACCAGTTCTGTCTGTTCCTCTCTTAACACAAATAGACTAAGTATACTCCGTGAAAGAAGTCTTCAAAAATCAGATACAGGTCAAACTACATTGTGGTATTTCAGAGATTTTGCAATCTTAAGTAGGTACACTTCTGTAACTGAACTTCATAAAAGGACTTTAAACTGTTCCTGTATCAAGCAATCATAAAGTAAAAAAATGCTAGTGGTACAGTGATCCAGGAAATTCCAGCTAGGATACCCTGTGCTTGTACCTTGTACCAGGTTGCTATATACATGGTAGTGTTTTAGCAAGGCTTTCTGAGTAAATGAGACTGGTGGGCAAGTGCATGGGTGGGCACATGTCCATACATCTGTACACATGCATCTCTCTATCTTTATGCAAGTCACTAACCCTAACCCTGGCAAGCAGTCCCTTGGTTTATTTGAGCTGTATTTGACTGAGGGTACCCCTGAGATACCAGCTTCACACACAGTTGCTGGAAGTGTATGGCTTCTGCCCTAGCCTCTAGCACAGAGATGTTTGAGGAGACACTGCAGGTCTAGCTACAGGTGCACTGAAAAAAATCAGTCAGAGGGAACTCTGCTGTGACAGAAAGGAGAAAAGAAAAAAAGAGTAAGAAAAATTTGGACTCACTAATCTCACACTAGGCCCTGAAGGTGCATGGAAACTTATGTTTCCACCCCTGGGGCCTCAGTTCCCTATCTGTCCATTAGGTCCTGTCACTGAACATGAGTGTTGCAAGAATATTTTAGTATTTGTGAGAAAATAAACAACCAAGTCAATAAACTTTCAAGTTAAATCACAAGGGAATTCACAGAGGGAAATTAATCATCTTTCCATAAGACTATTCATACATGAAGATTAATAGTTAAAAAGCCTCTTCACTTAACCCTAGACACTTCACAGCAATCTATGTGTTACGATCCAAGTTGTTTTCAGTTCTCTTTAAAGTAGGTGATGATCTCAAGTGGCCAGACACCCTCTGGAGATATGTTTCTCCTCCAATTACAGAGAGAATCTATGGTGGCCAGACACCTTTCTGGAGTGCCTGAAGTGGGTGGGATGAGCTCAGAATGCAGCAACAGCTCTCCAGATTCTTCTTCAAACATCCCACAGATGGGAAAAATCTTGGCAGTAGTGCTTGATGCCAAGTGAGAGGGAAACAAAATGGTTTCTAGTAGTGATATCCATCTTGCCATATTTTTTAATTTTTTCACTTGGGAAGGACCTTCCAAAGTTTCCTTGTTCCAAGAGATTTTTGATATACAGAAGATATACAGAAGTTCCTGAAAGCCTCCAGATCAATTGCCCCAGGTATTGTACAAATTGAGCTGTGACTTATTTTCCATCACTGATGGCTGCATATAGTTCTGTATCTTTATTCAGATTAAGTATCTTCTTCAAAAATGGCCATGCAGCCATTTTTGGTCACACACAAGCACCATGAACGTTCAGAAAACTTACCTGTAAAGATAAAAAACTCAGACAACTTTTATTTACAACTGTATATGCCAGGACCCAAAGCATGTGCCACATATTTGGCATATCCGTAAGTCACGTTAAAATTAATGCACCATTAAGAGCTTCACTTGAGGTGTAACATAGGACTGCCTGGCAAACAAGGAAATGGTGCAGAGACCAAGAGTGCTCACAAAACTGGAGAGAGTTGTAATGACTTCCTTATGACCCATCTCCAAATTGCGTTGAGTGGAGCTCTGGCACAGGAGAGAGTCTGGCCCATAGTATGTAAATAAATAACAACGAGCGAGTCAAAGCAAAGACAAAGATGAATGAAGTGATTCACACAGCGTGGCTGTAATTCTACATTGTCTCCAGGCTATGGAAGGCAACCCATTAGACTTTGGTTTAGGTTCTCAAAATCATTTTTAGTGCCATAATGGGTGATAATGGGTGACTTTTTTTTTTTTTTTTTTTTTTTTTTTTTCTCGTAAATGAAAGCCCATATTCTGGAGCTGTCTTCTGAAAACAGAGCCAGGAGGTACAGCACTTTCAACAAAAGCATTAATAACTGACTGTCACTACAAGTACAAATGTAGTTTTGGACTGAAAGCAAAGTATAATTAATTTTAAATTAATAGGTCAATCCTTAATTTGATTAATAAAATTTTGAAAACCAGTCTGTACATTGAATTTTTTCTAAAACTTGCATAGAAGCCTACTTTCTGTTTAAAGGAATATAACTGACAGCAGGACTAAAGGAAAATTTGTAAGGGTAGCTTTTTAAGCAATTGCGAATCAAAATTGGCAGTTTGTTCTCATGGATTGCATGAATTGAATGCCATATTCAAAAACTGAGTTCTTTGGCTACTGAAGTGGGAGCATTTAAATTTTGCTTGCCAGCAATGGACAAATAATGTCCTGACAACTTCTGTAATCCCACCAGCATGTCCAGGGAGGGGTGACAATCAAGGAACACACTTCAAAATGTTAGGAGGATGCTGAAAAAGACATCTGTGGACAGACAGCTCAACTGGCAGATGCTTGGTATCTCCCAGTTGGAAAGAGGGAATATGTGTAAGAGTCTAGAAAGATGGGTGGTAGATTCCTCTGCATAGGAAAAAGTTATTTTAAGTCTGTGTTAGCTCAGTAAAAATCTACTGAAAGAATGTCATGTCTTTTGGTTTTGGCTGAAAGAATGTAAAGGGAATATGATCATGGAATCATAGAACAGTTTGGCTTGGAAGGGACCTTAAAGATCATCTAGTTCCAATCCCTCTGCCATGATCTAGCAGATTCTACCTGCTAGATCAGGTTGCTCAGGGCCTCATCCAACCTGGCCTTGAAAGGGTCAAGTATCCACAACTTCTCTGGGCAACCTGCTCCAGTGTCTTACCACCTTCATATTCAAGAATTTCTCCACAGCATCTGAGGTTAAGGAAACCTCCCTGTCCAATTTTTCATCTGCTAGAACTTTCAAGTGCTTCTCTACAGGGCTTCTCTCAATGGTTTCTTTTCCCATTCTGTGCTCACATCTGGGATTGCCCCAACCTAAGTGCAGCACCCTGCACTTGGATTTGTTGAACTTTATGAGATTCTCATGGGCCCACTTCTCAGACTTGTCCAGGTCCTGCTGGATGGTATCCCATTCTTCTGTTATGTCAACTGCACTCATATCTCAGCATTTTGTCATCTGCAAACTTGCTGAGGATGCACTCAGTCTCATTGTCTGTGTCATTGGTAAAGATATTAAAGAGCACCAGTTCCAAGGCAGAGCCCTGAGCAGCACCGCTTCTCACCAGCCCCCATCTGGAAATAGAGCCATTGACCACAACTCTCTGGCTGCAACCATCTAGACAATTTCTCAGATGCTGAATAGTTCATCCTTCAGATCCATGTCTGTCTAATTTGGAGATATAGTTGTTGACTGTGACTGTGTCAAAGGCCTTATGGAAAACCATAATGGTTTTACCAAATGGTAAACAACATCAGTTGGTCTTCCCTTATCAAGTGTTGCAGTTACTCCATCACAGAAGGCCACTGGATGTGTCAGGCACTATTTACCCCCAGTGAAGCCATGATGCTCCACAGGCCATCTAGAAATTTTACCTATAGCTTTTGGGCTTTGTCAAGCCCTGGGTGCTGAAATGTGCCACTGTAGGGGCAGGGATCTGGGCTCCATCTCCTCCACTGAGGAGATCACTTCTGTGACCCTCTGGGTTGTCACTCCACATCTTCTTTGTGTAGCTGGCATGCAGATGGATGACAGGACTGAAACAAACTGTCAGGTGCATGAACCTCAGGCTTAGAAATGACCCAGTAACATACAAAGCAGCTGTATAGAACCAGAGAAAGCAAAAATGTTCATCATCAGTAGTCCAGTTCCCAAATAACTGAGACCCCTAAAATGCCAGGAAGATACTGGATTTTGCTGCCTGGTGGCTGGACAAGAAATTAACTCAGTAAGAAAAAACTGTGAAGGTCAGTCGAGATACAGAATGGGCTTCTAGGTGTTCTCAGACTAGAGAAAGGACTGTCTCCTTCTAGAGGGAGGACATGCAAAGTGTTCTGTTCAGGGAATTCTGCAGACGAAATCATAAGCACCAGCTGGCATTAGGGCCCTGATGGTTAGACTGGTAAATTCAGGGTAAAAGGGAATTGTCTTCTGGCTCAGCTCACTTACAAGCTCATCAGCACATTTTTTGTGTCTTTACAATCTTGATTCCCAGGCTGGGTGGAAGGCAGAGACCTTATATTTTCACCTGGTTGTTTTGGTTTTTTTTTTTGTGGAAGACTAAGAGAAATTAGTAAAAAAGCTAGAAAGACCTTTCTCTGTGAGCTGAGGAGTGGAGATGACTGAAAGGCTGGGCTGGGAGAAAACGTCTGCTTACCAGAAATAATGAAAATAATTAAGCACTAATCTGACTTGTCTGTACAGATGGATTTCCAATATAAGGGAGCAGTGAAATAGCACATTCCCCCAAGGGGAGCTCCTGAGCAGGGAAGCATAATTCTTGCCTGAGAGTTAAGTCTCAGTATGGCTCTTTGCTATGAAATTACTGCACTGCTGAAAATACACACATAGACACACACAGGCATACTGATGCTGGAAGAAAAGCTGTGCTGGCATTTATAAGATTGTAAGGTCAAAGTAAATTTTGTCAGATTTACTAATTGTTTTCAAAATATGTCTTTTGTTTAAGCTTATTTAAAAGTAAACTCTGACATAATGTGATTTGATTTTAAATACCTTTTGGTATCAGTCATTCTGAATTATAAATAGCTTCATCCTTCTTTCTTCTTATCACAATTTGACATAAGCAAGATAATAAGAGGGATTTTAGAAATATTGATGCAAACCAGCCACCTCTGAATCATGTCAAGTCAATAGTCCCCAAGCGTTAACGTTCAGATCATAGAGGGAATGTGCAGAAAGGGGTTGGAGAAGGGAGAGAAACTTCTATGGATTTTGAGCCTGAAATGATTAATTATTCACTCAGTTTAAAATTGTTAAAGACATTTTTTTGTAAGTAAGCATCCATTTCCCATCTGCACAGAGAGTATGGCAGTGTGACCACAAGTGAGCACAGTTAAATGAAGATAGACAAGTCTTAGTGCATGCTGTAAGTGGATTGCTGTCATCACCAAGGCTAAACTAGAGGGACTAGGGGGAAGATGAGATTTCATACTAGCATTTTTCTATACTTGTAGTCCTGTGGGTATTTCTGAGTCTTGCTTTGTTCCTTGAGGCAATAATGTTCTCGTTCTCTAAATAAAGATTTGCTAGATTTGCTTTCCTTCAAGAAATCTTCCAGGGACTGGATGAGGTCTATCCTGTCCTTAGAAATACTACACCAGATTAACACAAGAGGCAAGGGAAATCCAGACTCCCATTTGGAGTTTTCCATTGTGTCTTCTCCGAAATATCTTGGTCCCAATCCTTCAATCACTATCATGTAACCAATTTTTTTACACATGAGCATGGTAATTCATTTCAATGGGAATGCTCCCATCAGTAAAATAGTTCATATAACTTATTTATTGGAAGGACTGAATCCTGTGTAAAATGGAGGTATTTCCCACAAATTCTGTCTTCTTAATGCTTCCAAGTAATGATCAGTCATTCTATTGCCATGTCAAGCTTTTCCTTGGTGAACCAATAGAACTAGGAGACCACAAGTTTGTTCTTGTCTATTGAAAAAAGATGTGATGTTCCTGCAGAAATGTAGTCTGCAAGGCTTGTAAAATAACCCTCCTATCCCACCTCAGCACTCAGTTTTGGCTGGAGCCCATAATTCTGCGAATCATGCTTCAAGAAGACTACAAATGAAATAAAGAGATAATCCAGAGGTGAGCAAATCAAATAATCAGAAGCCTAGAAGACATTACTGGGGATGCAGTGGATGTGGCATGAAAAGAATTTGCTTAATCTACAGAAAACAGAGGGAGACATGACAACAGTCCATAAGCATTCAAGGGGATGTCACAAATAGGAAAGACTTACACTGATTTCCATGTAGACATAACAAAAAGAGATGAAGCTCACTTGCAAAATGGGAGATCGATAACCCTTAGTATTTTTGTAATTTTCTAGTTTTAGAAAGAGGATAGAGGTCATCTTTTTTTGCCTGGAGAAGAAAGATGGAAATAGTGGAATCTTCTTCACAGAAGGCCTTCAAACAAACATCTCCAGCTATGAATAGTCAATCTCATGTACTGGCAAGGGGATGGTTAGAAGACCTCAAAAGATCCCATCCATCCCTATCTTCTGTTAACATAATCAACAAAATTCACAGCTACGTACTAAAGGCAAGAGTCCTATTACTGGGAGTAGAGAAAAGGCAGAAAGCATCAAAATATTGCTGCCAGACCTCAAATGAAGCTTGTAAAACATCAGTAATATTCTGTTTTGATCAGGGAAAGACAAAGACAACTTGAAAAGAATAAGCACAAAACTCTAATTTGACCTTCCTACTCCAGCATTCCTTGATCACTTTTCCTCCTGGCCTTTGGATTTTTATCTCAAGGTGGAAAACGAAAATGACACCCCAAGGATGGCATAAAGGCAGCTTCGTATTTCAAAGACTTTTTGCCAAAGTCTTTTGCAAATTATTATTTGCAACAGTGATGTTTATAATGATAAAACTTATAGTCTTTGCTATGTCCAAAACACAAGTAGAAGACCTGAGAACAAGCAACACCCACTACAATAATTCAGCAGGAATAAAACCTTGTAAATTTCTTTTCAAAAGTGAGTGGAAATGCCATCTAATGACACTCAAGTAACTTACTCCGGCTGTTAAGGTTGAGAGGAAGATACTTTTGATGAAAATCTCAAGTTGAGTGTGTATTTAAAAATACAGAAATTAAAATATATTTTTTCTTTGTTATTGCATGAAAATGGCATTTGCATAACACTTAGGGAGGAAGAAGGCTGCAAAAAACTAGGGAGTGAAACTAATGCAAAAGACTATAAAGAAATGGAGCTGTCTTGCTCCTAAAAAAAAAAAAAAGGGAAAAAAAAAAAAAGTTCAGCATGGATCCATATGGTGTGAGATTTCTCTTCTGTGACATTTTTATTAAGGTTATGTATATGACCGTTCATCTTCATTCTGCTGGTGCTAATTGCTGTCTATTGGACCCTTCGCTACTGTGTACAGAGAACACATGCTTCCCCTCGACACTGCCATCGCCGCGAGTGCACTGGGCTGCTCTGCTGTCCTCAGATAGGAACCTGCTGCTGCTGCCTGACCACAACAGCTGGGAATATTCTGCTTTTAAAAGCTTATCTTGTTGATACTTGAGTTGAGCTATTACACAGTGGAACAAGCAAACAGAATGAATGGACCCTCTGCGGGCAACTTATGGTAACAAAAAAAGCTTCCATGTGCTTTTGAATGTGTCTCTTGTCTTGGAATTGACAGTGATGTTTAGCATAGATGTTTCCTGCAACAAAATCATGATGGTATAGAGCCAGAAACAGGCTAAAAAGAAACATCCACAGAAGACATGTTCAGCACTTAAGCTTCTTTGCAACTCTAAGCAACACCTAGAGACCAGTCCTGCAAAAAATCTTGCACTCATGCAGATGGTCCTGCTGAAATACAAGGGACTGTTTTGTTCTCTAGAATGGCTAATTTGATTAAGAGTTACTTTATGCACAAAATCAGTGGGTAAACCATATTTCCTCAATCTTCTACGGGGCTTTTAAGTAATCAGTCTGAGAATCAGGTTATTTATTTATCAGCATTAGGCCCATACACACACATATATATTGCATGTACAAGCAGATCAGAGCACAGAAACACAAATATTCCCATGTTATGGACAGACCACCCAGGCAAATACAGAAATCTATTAATTTTGCTTATCACTTAGACTCCAATTTAACAAAACATCTAATAGTGTCATGAATTTTTCTGTCATGAAGGAAGTGTTGCAATCATCTAATCTGACTTCCTACATAATCTAGACTAATGTATGATTTCCCCAAGCAATTCTGACTTTCACATACATTTTTGCTGAAACTGTAAAAGTTAGCAGTAGCAATAAAAATAATTATCAGACTTAGATTCATGAATTAGTGATTCTTAAACTGTTACCTTAACACATTGCCTTTTGTGAATGGTGCTGCACTTAGCCATGCCCTGAACTACACACCAGTCTGCCAACAGACTCCACATGACCTCTAGGCAGGAAAATCTCTCTTCTGAAGTCTTAATGAAGGTGTTGTCTGAGCAAGCACAGGCCCTGAGTGACATGTGCATTATTCTGTGCATGGATGAACATCTGAAAATTTGGCTCTGAGACCACACTGGGCAATCTGTGAGAGCTGAACTTGACACCTAACAGCCAGAGCAGTGGTGACTTCGGTCTCACAGTGGTGGTGATTCTTGCTATCTGACCGCTGGTTTAACCCATTAACATCAGCTAAGTGGCCAGCTGTAATTGACACGGGCAGTCCGTGGGTACACGGCCTTTTCCTGCTTTCCTGGGGGCAATTCTGGCTAAAGGAAAAGCTATTCTCTTCCCCTTCCCTACCACTTTTGCCTTGTGCAGCTTTCTCATTTCTGCTTATGCAAATGTTTATATGAAAAAACTGGATGAAGCTTAGAAGTAAATCCACATATTTCCCTGTGATATTAATAAGGTGAGACATTTCCTTCTAAAGACATAGACAGATATTTTTTTAAAAGATAATTTAGAGTCAATGCAAATGAATTCCTGATTTCTGATTTTGTCATTATAATGAAAATTGAAAATTATATGCATCTAAAAAAAAATCATTTGAATGCATGTACCCACTACTTTCTGTCCCTGGTACTATTTAATCACTTTCTAATTATTATATTTAGTTCATGTTTGAAATGAAACTCCAAAGAAAGCACTGAGAAAACTAGAAAATGGAACATCCCAATTATCCTTTTATTTATTTTCTTTGTTAAAAATATCAGGCTAATTCAATGAAAAAATATTAATTTTTTACACTGTTTCTGAAAATAACACATTTGAAACATTTTTATTACTATTATTATTATTATTGTTATAACTATTATTTTCTAAATCTCATTAAGGGTAAGTAGCACCTCAAGAGGCTAGCCAGCAGTAGCAAACACATATATTTCTGCATATGTACACACATAAAAATATATAAAGGTCACTTTTCAAAGGATACCAATGTTATGAACAACTTCAGAAATTTCTACCAAAACAAAACCAAAGAAACAAACCCCAAACCAAATTCCCTCCCTCCTGCCAAAAAAAAAAAAAAAAAAAAA
>WBNO01016047.1:235447-294856 GCA_013400575.1 Peucedramus taeniatus | reverse complement strand
CCACCCTAGAAAAATTACAAACTATCGATTTTTAACTGCCTGCCTGCATTCAATAGCCTGACTTATCCCTTTTTGTGCACAGTTCTGGAGTCCTGGCCAAATTCTTGTGGCACATTTTGATTTTGGGGCTGTGATGCTGCCCAAGTGTGTCTAGATGCAGCATCCCACATTTTGTTTATAAAACCAGTTTTTTGTGTGCTATCTTAACTTCATGTTTGCCCAAGAGATGACTGCATTTTAGATGATCAGGGAAAGTGGTTTTTGTGTTCACATTTTTATTTAGTTGGACAAAATTATTTCCTGTACATCTAGGAAAATGCCATGCAATCTTTAAAATTTTGTGGCTACAAATGCACCTAGAAGTTACCCTTGAGTAATATTTTGCTGTCCTTTTCTTCATCTTCGCTTTTCCTTTCTTCTCCCTATCATAATCCTGTCTTTGTTCTTATTTAAACACTTCTTGCCCCACAGGCTTCAGGCATGACAAGTCAAATTACTACGTCTCTTTGCTCCTATGTACAAGAAAACAAGGATGTTATCCTTACTTGGGGAAGGGAGGACCAGACAACACATTCATATAAGTGCCTTGCCAGCTTTGAAATATCTTGCAGAATTCTGTTAATGTTTCTCTGCCATGCATGAGGCTTGCATCAAGTGCCTTTTTCAACAGCATCACTGTAGACAACCATTTATCAGGTGTATATTGTATGGCAGTGTGGTGTTTGGAAATTCCATTTGCCATATGTTATTCATGATCCTTGCTCACAGCCTTCATTTGTCAGGGGATTTAGAACTCAGCTGTGTTTAGTTTTTGGGGCTTGAGAACAAGTTGACCCACAAGCAGACACCTAATGATATAATTTGTTCAGTGCAAAAGGTTTGACTGCCCTCTATCAACCTTTATGCAGACAACTCCTTTGAATGCAGTAATGGATGACAATATCAAAAGCATAAATCTCGGCAAACTTCAAGGTTTCCTGGAAAACATGACTCTTAAACTTTAGGCACATAGACATTTGGCACGATGTCAGAAACTTTCTGGACTATTCATTTATCCAACTCTGGCCAAAAATAACCAAAGACTCTATGTGTCTGTTGATTTGTTTTGAAATCCATTCAAAACGGCAAAGAAGTTAAAAAGTAAGAGACCAGCAATTGAGAAACAAGACTTCTGAAGTATGAAAGATCCTTTTCTGTATCTTACAACATGTGGTGCTAACAAGCCAGGTCATGTCCCTCTTACAAAATGCTTTCTGTGAACTTAGTGTGGTTAAATTAGCCAGTAGAAATTACACAGTTCAGGTTCCTTATGGGTTTAGAAGGTAGTAAATAGAGGCCTTGCCAGAGGACCTGCTTCAGAGGAGTTGAAAATGCTGATGACTGTGGGCTCATGCCCATGGGCAAGGGAGAACAGCCAGGGTAATGTTCTTCTTAAGCCTGATTGGCTTCCAGGGTCACAGTTTCCCTCTTTGTAAAATCTGTCCCATTCTTAACTTTATACCTCCTCTGTGACATTCCCTGGCTTGTTCTTCTTCCTCTTCTACATCTACCCCTTCTACTTTCCCTTGCTCTACCTCTACCAATGGTAGGCAAAAAATCTCATCTTCCTCTTCTCTACTCAGCCTCCCTTTGCCTTTCCCCTTGGCATGCATCCTCCTTTCCCAAACAGAGTGGGTTGTCAGGGAGCCCCACAATGCTACACTTTCTCCTTCTGCTTTGTCTTGTTGCTCATGCCTCTTGCTGCCCAGCCTGGGAGGACCTGTTGCTGTGCCAATGGACATCCTCAACTCCAGAATGGAAATGTGCCCTTGATAGCACATGATGTCACTGCTGGGACTTCAACACTTCCATCACTATTAGGTTTCGGTTTAAACTGTAAGGAAATGGGAGAAAATAAGAGTATTATTTTTATTATTATTGTTATTATTGTCAACAGTGTCTCTTTAAGCAACTTTAGTAGCACCAGAGACATATGAAGTTGGCTGCACTGTTCCTCACCTTTCCTGCTGTATATCCAGCATCACTTTTAACAGCTTGAGGTTTTCTTCATTAAATCCTTTTTCACTCTCACTCATGCCAGAGTGCTTACATATCCCAACAGGAGTGATCAGAAAAGAAGAGAAATTATTATAATTTATGAAAAACCTATTTGCTTTATTACTGCCTCATGCTATTCCTCTTGTTATTGTGCAGATGAAGAGTTACAGTATTTTGCATTTTGATTCTTATCTATGCAATGTCTACTGAAAAAAAGTTCTTATTTCTGTATTTCTGTTTGGGGCCCTTGGCTGCACTGTATAATACCTGTAATAGTGCCAATAGGAGTAATAATACAACAAAACATAGAGAAGTTTTCCAAAAAACACAGCACACAGAAGGCTCATGTGCTTGTAAGGGGTTTGTGATAAATAGGCTGGCAAAAGGAATTGTACCTTCTGATACCATCTTCTACAGGTGCAGATCTGAAGGTGCTATAATATTTCTCTATGAAAGCCAAGCTGCCTATGAAAGAGGAAGGAATCAAAATTACACTCTGCTCTTGGAAAAAAAAATATTCTGTAGGCTGCAAGCATTGGAGTATGACTTTTAGGTACCTTAAGGGAAATCACACTGGTTTTAGTGTGACAGTTCTATGTACATGAAATGAAGGTGACCAAGGAAGGACAGCTGACTGTGCAAAATACGAAGTGGAGAAGATATAAAGACAGAAGAAGAACGGAAGGAAGATATGGAGAGAAAAGGGAAAGAAGGCAGCAAGTTTTTAAGACAGGGCACTAAATCCTGGCCTGTATGTGGCTTGGAGACTTCAGTGTCTGCCTTTGAAATATGCCTTCAGTATTGCTGAAGATAATCTTCTCTTTTTCTCCTGCTATAGGAGCTCCTTTTCTAACAACCAAATGAAAAACACTTATTACTACTTCCAGCAAAAGATTAATAAAAATGAACAAGAAATATTATTTCAATGTTCATATAATGGCAATACACATGCATGAGAGATGTCTTCTCTTACCTTTCTTCAAGTGCTAACTGCAGCTATACAGCTGTGTTAACAATACATGAACACAGCCAGGCTTATGAAGGAGTGTGACATCTTCACTAAAGAAATGGTCTGGGTCTTACAAGGGGTCCAGAAGTAGCAGCATCCTGCTGCCAAACAAGAATATCTGTCTTGCTGAGTGATCCTATCAGGTAATTCCCTTTTTTACCAAAAAGTCAGATTTTGAGGTGGAAAGATAATGAAAGGCATCATTGCTGGATTTTGACATTTGCAAGTGGGTGATGTAGAGTTCCCGAATTTGGCTCATCTGAAACTGCTGAACATGTGCGTAGTTTGGCTCTGCTCAGAGCACAAGTTATCCCATCTTCTTCTGTGAATTATTTGGCAGGCCTTCTTCCCCCTGCCCCCACAAAACTGACAATTTTCAATAGTAAATCTCAGCTCTGAAAACACCATCCTAATTGTGCATCCAAGCTTGATATAAATCAATTAGTTTCTTCCAGTGGACCTCTGCTGGTTTCCGCCAGCTCAGCATCCAGCTTTGAGAATTTCCTCATACACACTGTTCCTTCTGCTTTAACCAGTCCTCACTCCCCTCTCTAACGAGGCAGAGTGGTAAATTGTAGCAGACATGCCCTAATTTCCTTATCACAAATGAAACTTCTTTTCATTCCAGATTCCCTGTACAGTTTGGCAAGACCTCCCTGCCCTTATTCATCTCTGTCTCATCTTGAAAGCACTACTAAGGACAGTATTGCCAGGCAGTTTTTATACTTATGGGGAAAGCCTGTCCCAGAAAATAGATGACTCTGTGGTAGTTGGTTTTGGGTAAAACATTTCTGCCCCTGGCTAATCAATGTAAGGGCAAACAGGAGGTGCAGTGAGACGATCCACTGCAGAGCAGTAGGTGCTAGCCCAAACTCCTGTAGAACTCTCTGGTCCCTTCCAGAGAAAAGTGGAAAACTCACAAAGAAAAGAACCCCTATTTATTCTTGTAAAAGTGAATGGGAAATCTTTAAAGTGAGTCAAGATGAGATCTGAAGGCTCTTGCAGTGTCTGGTTCATGAGAGACTTTAGAAGTCCACATTCATACAAGGCTTCAAACATGAAAGCTGGTGGAGTGACAGCTGGTGGCAAAAGAGACTTTATGGATTTTTTTATGGAGGTCACTCCAGATCCTAGCACTAACAGTGCTTTCTTTGAGGCTCGACTATTTCTACCTTCAAAGGAAAATTATGGCAGCTGCCACCTGCAACTTATAAGAATTCAAAAGTGAAGAGAAGAGAATCTTCTCCTGAAACAACCTTTGGAGAACCCAAAAGTGAGGGGAGCGAGCACAGTGGAAGTGGAGGGATGAGAAGCATGGTCCTACTTAACATTTCTGCTGTGCACTTAGTCTGCCTAATAGACCTAAAAAATACTTGGCTTGGGGCCTACTTGCAATTATAAACAAATATTTACTCAGTCTTGACAAGTTCATTAACTCTTCATGTATATATCCTTATGCAGAGTACAGCCAAATCTTTAGAAGCTGTTGGTTGATTTTTAACATATATTTATATGTCAGGAAAGTGCAAACTTTTAATTTCATTCAGCTTTTACTTAACTGATTTGGCATCTACAGACTATGGTCTGTAAATTGGCACAGGAACACTGCAGTCAATGGACCAAGAAGTTCTCAGTGATGCAGGCTTTGGCTCTTCATCTTTTGGCTGATAGTTACAATTTTCAACTCAAATACTTCAGATTGCAAAGATTTTTCCTTTGGCTAATCATTGGAAGTCATGACAGAAATACAGAAAATGTGCCATTATAATCTATAGAAAATCATAGGAAAATATTTTAAAGGAGCTATAACCATGCAATTTTATCACATATTTTGGGCGAGAGTGCCTAGGAACAGACTGTTACATTGGTCCCAAATAAAAAAGTCCTCCAAAGAAAAGATTTCATAGAATAGGACCTATCTTAATGACCTGAATCTGTGAAGAAGTGAGCATCAAGAAACCCTGCTGTGAAAAGAACTCAGTGCCTTACCCCGTATAAGGATTCTCTAACAGGAGAATATTTATTTTTCTGTGTATTTACCTACACATGAATTCAGTTGGGTGCTAATTTTGGGTGCTGTGTAGGGGTGAATGTATTATGCAAGTACTCTGTACTGTGCACTACAGTCTGCTGCCTTAACAACAATCTTTAAGTTCCGTTTTTCTCCAGATTAATGAAAAACCAAATAACTCTTTCCATCAGAGGTTTGCTGCAGGAAGGAAGCATGGCAAGGCAAATCCTCAGGACAGTGGCACACAGTCGTTTACAGCCACTTTTACTAAAGGAATGGGCAACTTACATTTCTTATCCTTCCAAGGACACTTTGAAGGATATTTCATGGGGTTGACTGATGTTTTCTCTGTGTCTCTTTTGACACAGAGATCTGAGCTAGATTTTTTTATTGTTATTATTCATCTTGTTTGAATTGGCTAATTCTGTTAGAAATAGCTAGGATCAAACATATATTTTTTTCCTAGAAGATGCTCTATGTCCTGCTGTCTCTGAAGCCAAGCAAGTAATAGGATATGCACAAAGGCTGCCAAAGTTTTTTGAGCAATGGCTTTGGTCACTTTAGAAATGTATTGTATGTTCCCTCATGAAGAAAACTTTCAGTGGGGCATACAACAAACAACGGAGCTTTTCTGCCACAGCTCCTGTCTCTCTCTCTCCAGGCAGTGCACCCTGCTCCTCCTTCCCTCACTTTTTAGAGGTCAGCAAAAGCACTTTAGAGCCCAACTGAGTATGATGGAGGCAGTGTTGCCATGCAATTAATTGGATACATGTGACATCTCAAGGTATCAGTGGCAGTTAAAAAGGAATTTTTGGGGCTGGTGACTAAAATTTATTTACCCTCCTAATAAATCTGAGGCTGCACTATATATACAGGCATAGGCATTATGATCAAAAGCCCTCTGGAAGATTCCTATGGCATTTACAGCATCTAGCCAAACCCATAAGAGGAGTTCTGTGTGGAAATGGGGAGGGTGAACGGCTGATGTGACAACTGGCTCTGATTCTTGAAAAGGACAACTCCTCCACACAGGGAGAGGGAACATAATCAGAACAAAAGTAAGTAACCATGTACATTTAATATTTTGGTCAAGGTGGATTTTTTCCTCATGGCATTCCATGAGCCTCTGACTTCCCCTTGTATCTTCCCAATCATCCCACAAAAAAGGCAGCCACCCTGCCTGTAAGCACCAAGGGCTCTGCCTCCTCAAGCCAGACTGAAGGGGAGAGAGACGGGAAGACGACATGCTGATACAGGGGAAGCAAAGGAAAACAGAGGGAGAGAGATGTGAAACCTGATCCATCTAATAACATCAAGACAGATAGTGATTTTCCACTCTATCTAGTAGGTCAAATGATCTTATAATGCAGTGTTAGAAAGAAGATGGAAATATTTTCATTTTCTCTCAGAGTCAATATTTCCCTAGCTGGAAATTAATCACTGTAAAAGAAGTTTAAGGGGAGTCTGTCAAGGTTTATTTAGGCTTCAAAATAACTTTTTAAAACACTGGCTTTTGTTGTTGTTGCAGGTTTAGAGGTCAGAGTTTCCCTCCACAGCATTCTTCTCTTGACAAATGATCTTTTCAGCAGTCAGACAGGTATTTTTTTATTTTAAAGTGACTTCTTGTGTGTCCTGCCATAAGGAAAACTGTGCAGATACAGTGGGAAAGGTAGAACAACCACAGTCAGATCTATCAGTGTCTCATGAATCAAACAAGATGTCTTACCCTTTTTTTTCTGATTTTCTTTTTTTTTTTTTTAATATAATTGCAGTGAATCCTCACTTACCAACCTGTCATCTGATTCTGAAGCAATTAGATTTTGAATTTAGGTAATGCCTTATGAAGTGACTATTGCTAAGTTATGGAAACTTTCAGTAAAATGCCTGGATTAATGGCAGCTGGCCATTACTTGTGGATGTTCAAGTTATCTTTAAACTAGCTGTAAATTGCAAGGTGAGACAGAAAGACTATATCTGAAGAAAGGGTGAGAATAACTTCTCCATCTACAAAATAGTACTACTCTGTCTTTTCACTTGACTCTCTTTCCCTGTTGGAAATTCAAGATGAAAAGATACCAAAGCAATGAGTCTCTGCCCATCAGTGATGCCTAAACTGGATTACTCAGGCAAGCTTGGGCTCTGTGATACAGCTGTTTTCAGAAGCAGCCGGGATCTGAGAATGAAGGGAGCCTCTGAAGGAAGCAGCAAATAGCACAGCTTTCCTTTTGCCACTTCATTTGTGAAGCTGAATCAGATTCTGTCCCACACACCAGAAATAGCCCTCAAAAATCTGAACAATTCACCAGGAGGTCTGTTGAGACCCACAGCGGGAGCAAAGCTGGCTGCACCTCCCTGTGATTTAACCACACTGGAAGGCAGGAGTCTCACTGAGGGCCTGTGACTCCAAAATGTTTTTTCTTCTTATCATACATCAGAACACATCTGTAGATGCTTTCTGGCAAAGATGCCAGATGTTTTGGTTCCCTTTATCATCACGCATTGATTATTTCTTGTTTGTTCAAGGCTTGTTTATGGTTTTACATTTTGTTTCTTCAGTGACAATTTTAATTATTCAGTTATAGGTACTTGTTATTTTGCTAGGCACGTTTAATGTTCTGCTTTTATACTCCAGGGGAGCTTTGCAAGTTAGTAATAATAAAAGTATTAATGAGAAAATAATGTTTTAACTCTATCTATTCTTGCTGCAGTTTTTTGGCACTCCTTATTTAAGGAACAGCTTCCCTTAAGAATTTACCTAAGAACTACAGATTTTGGATAGATTCAGTTCACTGTAAACATAATGGTCTCTCTTTGTCCTTTATGCACTGGAAGATAGCAGATCTTTCCCTGGGAGGCAACTCAAGCAAATCACTATGACATCCCTTATCTGGAGGCTCAGAACCAAGCTGGGGCACAAAGTGCCTCCCAGACTGCCAGAGCTTCTTTTGATCACAGCACTCCACAACTTCATACAGGTTGGTATAAAGTCTGTTTGCTACAACCAGCAGATACTGCTTTACACCGAGGGATGGAAGTCTAACCTACCAAAAACCAGCCACACAAAAGATGATTGCACGCGCTTCCGTGCGTGCGTCTTGTTTTGTAAATGCTTGACTACCAGTGAATTACTGACACCAGGAAAGGAGGGCTCTCTGCCTGGTAGGCTTCAGCAGAGCAGTGCTTGTGGCTGCTGAATACACTTAGTGGGTGGAGTTCTGGGTGACCTGTTTGCCATAAAGCCCTGTTAGCTCTGTAAGGGATCGTGTTTGTGGCTCCCTGCAGTTGGGTGTGGGCAGGGAAGGGTGAAACGGGGAGCAGGGGAAGGGTTGAAATGAAGGACCAGGCTGAGTTCTCTGGAAACTAGGGATCACAAGCCATGAATCATCCAGTAAATACAGAGCCAAACGTTTGGATGAACAGAGCCCTTAACAATTAATTAATTGTTGACTTTAACTGCCTGTGCTGCAGATGTGCTATCATTTTTACAGAGCAGTCCCTCACCAATCTCTTTAAGCTGTTTACAAAGTAATTGGTAGATGCAAAAAAGAAAAAAAAAAGTTCTTGTATGAAAGTTTCTTCCACAAATGCACGGACGCGTAGGCGTGCACACAATGAAAATAGGAGAAAGGTTGCAGTCTGCATGATGTTTGATTTTATGAGACTTTATGAATGTCCCTTGGAAAAGACTTTATGTCTTATGCTCCCATGCTTCCTGGATTTTGATGTTTCCCATAAAAAAGCAGAATATCCCTTCATTTACAAAATGAGTTGGATTTAACTCCGTAATTTGTAAATATTTATACATATTTCCAAAGAATACATGGGCTGAACTGCATTTTTTCCTGATTACTTATATGCCTCAATATATCATCTTAGCTCCCACATCTTGTACTTGCAAAAATGAACTTTCAGATGAAAAGTCTGTACAAGATTACAACAAATTGGCAGACTGTTGCAAGAGGAATAATCTAAGTGGCATGCAATTCAGACCTGAGCAAATGCAATATGAACTTATTTTCTATTAGAGTTTTTCAGGTTTGTTGGTGCAGAAGAGGTTTCTGATATTAGACCCTACAATCACTTATTCACGTGCTAAACATTTTACTAAATTTTCCCACTGCACTCAGCAGAGATAATTGTATGCAAAGTTCTTCGAGGCTAAAGCTCAGTGGTTTGAGGCTTATGTGCAACATGGACTACAGAACATTTTTAGAATATATTTCTTCCATTTATATTTCTTTTGCTGCTACAGCACTGAGCCATAACTGTTTTTTTTTTTTTAAACTTGTAACACACTTATGTAAATGAAAAATGTTACAAAAAATGGCAAGAGAAAGTTCAACCACCCAAAACTCTTTGAAGGGAAGCTGAAGCAGGTGTTCAGAATCAAAGATGTCACGTATGCTCAATCCAGGATTTGCACATAAACTCTGTTACTCGAGAGGATGTCGGCTTACACCACTGGATAGCCTCACTGTAAGATCTTAAGGCACTTAATTCCTTTTTCACCGAGACACTCTGCAAATCCTTCTGAATAGGATAGGACATGGTAATTAAAGGATGTACTGAAGTGCAAAATCCTTTCTCTTTGACTTTTTACTATGACCCTTCTTTTACTCCAGGTGTTTTTATTTCTTTGAATTCATGTGTTTTCCCCTCACTCTTAACCATAAAAAGGGTAACAGTGTACATGTGCATAGATGTGCATTTCTGCTAGATTACCAATAAATGTGCAGAAATTTTAGTGTTGATTATTCATCTTGAGAGGTATCAGCCTGACTTAGCAGAGGCATGATTTAAAGAGTGCTCTCAACATTTGGAAAGTCAGATCATATTTGCTGGTCAGTTTGGAGACATTTAAAAATAGATTAAAAACCTATATTTCTAATGCCTTCACAGAGCACCCATCATTATCTCCTTCTCTGTCCCCCTGGGTACACGTGTCCAGAGGAGGAGACATCTCATGACTCACCACACTTGTTCCTGGAGCTCTGGACTGTAGAAAAGTTCACTGATGTTTATAGGATGTTTGTGGTGACCCCCGGGATACACTCTCATAATGAATTTCAGACTGTCTACCCAAGTCTTACGACTATCTATCCAATCTTCCTGAATTCTTAACCTCACACTTCCTCCTACTGCAGGTCCTTCAGGGAGACACTGGATACTCGGGATGAAACATTTTAAAGCCAGTGCCTGCAACCTTGTCAGTACATCCAACACAAGACCCGACTTTGTTGTTTATTTTTGCGCAAATCTCCACCCCCTTCACTTGCTCACAGGAAAGGCTTTTTCTTACAGATCATAGCCCTGCACTTGAGAGAAATCCTTCTTCCTTTCTTTTTGTGGGTCTTCTATTTTTCTCACAAACAGAGAGAAAATACTCTGTAAGAACAATTTCAGATCCTGTTTTACTGGGACACAAGTTAAAATACACTTTTTTTCTGCTGCTTTATGCAACCCCAGAGTTAATTATTATAACTTTAAAAAGAAATAACCCCTTACTTCTTCAGAGAGCCAGCCCTTAGTAAGCTGACCTAATAGAAACTGGAAGCCCTAACTAACCCCTTGGCTGATTCATGATTTATCTATGCCAGGGTGAAGTGTTCCACATATTAGCTGGAGGAAATGCACTTCTAGTTTGTAATCTTGATAAATAGTTACTGAACTTATTTATTTTTAATGCTCATTTTAACCATTCATCATTATTTTGAAGATCTTTTACAAATATTGCCTTGAAACTTCCGACAAGTGACTATTTGTTAAAGGAAAGCTGCACAAATGAGCCAAGTTAGAAGAAACTCCCTCAAATGAAAGAGGGATGCCAACCCACCAGACAAATGAACATTAGCACTGGATAAAACAAACTGCACACAAAATATGTAAACATTGCAGGTGGTTTGCTCTTACCATACTTAATGTTCCATGCTTCTTTTATGAATGTCTTATGAAGGGCTAATGGACTACTGGAACAGCAAGCCAGTGTAATTCCGCCCCAAAGCTAGGGGACAGGATTGGAGTGTAGGAAAAGGGAAGATAGGTGACTCTGACTTTGTGGAAAATAACTCATATGGAAATGATTAAATGATTTCTATAGCCAGGACTATTTTTTTCCCTTAATGGCTTGTTAATAAACATTCTTAGAGTATGTTTATCAGCATCACCTGATTTCAGGAGAGTACTTGTAAGCATGAGTCATCTGTGTGATTGATTAGCATGTTTTCTGAACCTTTTAAAATGTGTTGTCCCACAAAGCACAATTATTTTTTATGCAAAGATCACAGATTTGAATTGGCTCTACTAACCTGTTGCTTTTACAGCAAATGGTGCCATAGGGATGATGGAAAGTCTGAATGATCCAGCACAATATTCAAATCTCTGTCCAAAAATCATGTTTAATCTATTTCTGGATATGAAAGGTAGAGTTTCTAAGCAGAAAGCAGTGGAGGGATTCTCAAGCCATTATTTTCAGGGAACACTTTGCTACCTGATATTTAAAAGGTGGTCATAAATAACTCTAAATCATTCTCTTGTAATTAACTCTGCAATAATAGGGAGAAAAGCTTAGAAATTACGAAGGACTTTTTTTCTCCTCCACCAAGAATAATGAATTGGTAAAATGACCTCAGGGGCAAAGTTGTTGGGACAAGGCATAAGGTCAATCAAGGAGCAATTAAATGCTGTCCTGTGGGAAAGCGGTAAGTGCAGTCCCAAAGAGTGAGCTAGAAAAGGGCTGAGAGTAACAGAGGTAGAGGAGGAGAACATCCCCCTGACAGCAGCATTCTGTAGACTCATGATCTTTCAGGACGAAGCCACAGAACAGGAGGTCTGTTAGGACTGTAATAAATACTGAGTTATCAGAGTAAGAGGGAATTTGGATATAAACTCCAGATGGATTTAAAGCATAGGCTCATTACTCTCACCTCTCACGAACCGTGCAATAAGCCAATGTGCATGAGTCCAGGACTTCAGTCAGCTGTAACTGTTCATGTTAGCCTGCCACAAGTAGGTAGTTGCCTGCAGATGCTTGGTCTGTCTCAGTCCCTTCAATCTCAGTGACCTTGACAAAGACAGCATCCATAAATCCAGAGTTCTAAGCATAGAGCAATGACAGATGCTGCTTCTGCTGCAAGGGAGAGGCTAAGGCAAGTCAGTCTCATTTACACTGAATTTGCTTGCCCCAAGTTACACCCCTGCAGGGTATGGAACACCAGAGCTATACAGACAAAGGCATGAGGACTCTGCAGTCTGTGTCCCCAGCTGCGTGGCCGTGTCTGAGTCAGTAAATCAATGCCAGGCACCATTCCTGCAGACACAGGTCTGGTGTCTGTCCCTGGCCATTTGCAGGGGCCTGACACACATATTGCCCCTTTTCTCATCTTGGGTATTACTTGGAAGCCATTATGTTGGAGAGCACTCCCAGCCACCCTGGAGGGGATGGTGGTGGTGGATGAAGTTCAACTCCTTGTAGGGCCTATTCCCAAGGACTGGATTTGCACACTTATTATCTACCTCCACATGCACAGTCAGAAACTCTCTAGGCGATAAGGCATCATGAATCCTGGTCTGAAAGTGATATTAAACTCAACAAGAATGGAGAGATTATTCCTCTTTGTGATGAAAGACATAGAGCAAGAGAAAAAATTCCACCTGGAGTTTGCAGGTTTGCTGAGGTTTCTTTGTTTGTTTTTTGAGGACATTGAAACACCTGCAAATCTTTCATGCTGGTAAATCTGATACAGAGCTATCTTTGGAATGAAAAAAAAAAAAAAGAAAAAAAAGAAAAAAAAAAGAAGCCAGCAACACGGCATTACTTTAAAGCTGAGGAACAGCAGGATGGGCAAGAACACCATAACCAGGCACCACTTCTAAGTGGACAGCAAATCTGGCTTCCTGCAGCCAGCAAGTCTAGTTAGATCCACAAAAACAAATGAGCTGCAAAGCCCAGCTGAGTAGAAGCATGTACACAGAAGCTGTGACTAGGCCCCTTGTGAGCAGCTAGCAGGGCCTGAGCTAGCCTAGATCAAAACAGGTTAAGAGCATCTTCATTCCCGTGTAGTACTGATATGCCTCAACAGCGCTGGGTTTCTTCAAACCAGTAAATGCTTGTAAGAACGATTATTGGTACACTTTGGATGAGCAGACTCCTGAAATAATGTTTATGTATCCACATGCTATCTTTCTCCCGGTTTCTCTCCCCATCCAAACAAAAACTGAATTCACTTGAGTTGGACCCAATGATCTTTCTGGGTCCCTTCCGACTCAGACAATTCTGTGATTATGTGACTCTGTAAACTAACAAAGATACATGTTCCCATCAGGCTTCTTCTTTCCCATGGAAAAGGAGAATGTGATGCAGGGATTCTTTGATCCAACTGCTTGCTAAGTTTTCCTCATGAAAGTTCAAGGAAAGATCAGTATCTGAGAGGGTAGATGGTTACCTACATGCTGTTAAAACCCTGCCACGTGCAAGAAAGCACACAGAAGAGAGAGCAAGAGCTTGAAATTCCTACAGGCATAATTCTACTCTTGATATCTTCCATTTTCTTTCTCCACCATTTTTCTGGTGAAGGATATGTCAACCCCAGGCTAGTATAATACTCCCTCAAACTAACCCCTTTGACCCAGGAAAACCCTACATGTAAAGATGCATCTTCATATTTAAACACTTCAGTATCCATTTGTCAATAAACCTTCACAACTCTATCTCTTACTGACTTCTGGAATTTAAAAATATTTGAAAAAAAATAAGCACAGAGAGCAGCCAACAAACAAATTCAAACTCCCTTTATTATCTGAGGTTCATAAAAAAGCCTAAACAAGAGTCCCTGCCCCTAAACAAAAATCCAGACTCTCCCTGCCAGCACTCAATGCAGTTTCATCTATTTCCTTTTTCTAATCCTCCTTTATGCCCATTAGCTGGTCCTTTTAGTGTAACAGGGTCCAGCTGCATCTGCACCACTACTATTTAACCCCTCATTGCCTAGTTCCATACTTCAGTATGTACAGCAAAGAGGAGAAAGGTAAAGACCTATGGGTTGCTATGAATAGTCTTATCTGAATTATAATCTTCTTTAAATACCCTGGAAGTATAGGTTCCTTTTTTCTCAATTTTTAGTATTTATAGAAAAAAAAAACCAACCAGTATATTTTGGCATAGGAAAAAAATCAACTTCAATCTGAATCTGAATGAGAACTGGGTGCTAAATTAGCCAGTGTTTACTCACAGGCTGGTGATGCTTTCAAAACCAGGGCAACTTAACCACAGATTTGGCTGGTTGAGATTATCATTAATTCAATTTCTTAGTCTCAATACGCTACCTATGTGTTTTAAGATTTCTTCCCTTCTTTCTCTTAGCTACAGATTTATCAAGCAGAAAATAAACAGTCATTAGAATATGCTTAGAATATAGATCTCTTTTGAGGATTCACTAGGCAATTTAGGTCCAGTTAGATTCTTTCCTGGGAGGAACCATTTGAATGGTTCTTTGAGGCAACCTGGGATTTAACAATTTTTGTCCAAACTAACAGTGAAGTAAACATTTCTTGTATGGCTATAAAGCATTGACCTCTTCTCACATCATTCTTGCTTTTTTTCTAAGGATTTTATTAGTAACTCAAAGATTACAGCAAACACACAGTGGTAGTTGATTAACATAGCATTTAGCTAATTAGATGAGGTGAGATGTGAATGTGATGATTCCTTGGGTATGTTAGTTGCGTAATTTGGAATCTTTACCATCATGTCATACCACATCTGAAAGTGATTAATTTTTGGGTGCAGTGTTCATATTATCCCAATTCAGGGAGCACATTTTCTGAGTCTTATTATCTCAGATTTTATGCTGATTTTTGGTTTTTGACAGCACAGATTAAGAAACCTTGAACAAATCCAGAAATACAGAGCTCGCCCCAGAGGTGGTAGCTTTTGCTCCTCATTCTATAAAGATTCACACATTTGCTTAATGTGTGGGTTATGAGGAGTTCATTTTGCCCACCACAACACTTCTCCTATTTTGCAGGCTAAATCCACGTATGAATATAAGCAGGATTCTAATAAGATAGCCAGACTTACTGGCTGGACTAAGCTCTAACCAATGACTGGGGGTTGGGGATATGCACATTTTTAACCATCAGGGTACCTAAAGACAGGTGGTATTTTCATGAGACTCCAGCACTGCTCTAAGAAATCTAAAATTAACCTTCCTGAGCTATTCTGAAAGGTAGTCAATGCCAAATGTTTCTCATGTATAGGTCACGACTTGATTTTTTAGCCATGTGGGTGTGATTATATTCTTCCACATTATTTTTCCCTTCTGAAATATAAAAACCCCATATAAACAGATGATATTTGATCATCCTAATATGTATAATAGTGAAAATTACATGCAAAGAATGCTCCCATATGTAAAATACAAAGAAGAAAGAAAGAAAGTTAAGAAATTTTTCTTTCTTTCTATCTAATTTATATTTATCAGCATTTTTATTTGTAAGATAAATGTTATATCTGTTATGTTTATTTCGTGTTCTAGATAACTAAGGACTTATTCTAAAACTTTTAAATAAACTGAATTTAATCCCAATCAAAAAATCACACTTTGAGTCAGATAGGATGTCAACTTTGAAATAACAGTGTTTCATGATGAGGTATTGTTTATGTCTTGCAGAGTTCATAGGATCTTTATCAAAGAAAAAACCATGAAAGCTCATTTCTGAAAACAGTGATGTGCATTGTATTTATTTAGAGCTATGCTTTTAGTTGCTTTCCACTGCTCTTTTCATCAAAAAGAATAGCATATTCTGATTTGAACAGCAAAAATATCACATTGTCTGAAAGAAAGGATCTAGCTTCCCATTCGTAATGAGTAGGACAAAGTCTGTTGCAAATATGCTTGTGCAGAGATTTATGCTTGTGCAGCTCTTTTCTAGTAAGTTATGAAGAAAGATATTCTCATCAAAGCTGAGATACAATATTAGAGTGTGATCCACCCACTCACAGCTGTCTTTTAAGCCATGTTTTCTGTTCAGAAGCTACTGTTCCACTGAGGTAGCATTACTTGATGTGACTACCTTTTGTTTCTTGCCTTTCCTGATTTGTTCTGCGTTAGAAGGGAAGTGGAGGTAGTGGGAGTCAGTGGAAACCATCCTGAAGCATTTGAGGTCATGGTACTGCCACTGCCCATATGTTAATAAGAACTCAATATATAAGGCAGGACTGTAACAGAACTAATGTTTGCCTGAGCTCCTGAAACAGCTGTCTCTTTAGAAAAACCTGAGTGGTTTTCTATAGAGGTAATGAGTGGTAATCTACAGAGGCAGAGATGCCCAAAGGGTTGTGTAATCTGAATGACTGAGAAGAATTTCTGAAAAGTAAAACTTGAAAAGAAGGTGTTCCAGAGGTTTCTGTAAGCAAAATGGCATTATACCCTATGCTGAATGGTGTACCAGGATTTGGCAAAAAAAAAAAGCTATCCCACAAGATCAGTGTATTTTAAGCATTTTTTGCCTTCTCCTTTGTTTGTTTTTTTTTCCTTCTAGGAGCAGGAAGCTAACCACCAAGCACTGGCATCCTTATTTCTCTGATAAGAAATGCCCTGGTGAGGAGCAGAGAAACAAAAAATAGTTCTGAAGATTTTAAAAAAATCAGTGAAATCACTTCAGATATTTAGAGAAGGTTTTGGTTGACTGGGATTTCACTGGTGTAATTCATCCTCCTCAAGAAAAACTATTTGTTTGTTATACTCCCTCTAACTACCATTTCCAAGAAAATGAAAATAAAAAGAGGTAACAGCATCCTCAAAGGGAGGACTATTACAGATTTTTGGCACTAATCTTCTTCCAGATTGCATCTATTTTTTAAGCATTTTCAAGGTCCAAGAGTATGGGGACTCCCAGATCACACATTAGTTCAAAGAGTTAAAATGTTCAGCAAGCTAAACTCCTTGTTTTGGCATGTCTATCAAAGGCTTTGAGCCTTTAATGTAATTGAAAACAATTGTCCCAGTGGGGAGGTCTAACACTCTGACCAGTTGCAGTTAAATACTTGAACTGCCTGAGAAAACTAGAGGGGTTATAAGAATTCAAGGGTAAACTGCATGACACGGCTCTGGTGATAATAATGTTCCAGAATTTATATTTATTAATATTGCCTTCTTTTGGTCAGACTCCCACAGGAAATCCTGAGGACTACATGTCTCTGGCATGTTTTATCTTAGATAGTCCCATCCTTGTGGAGTTGCGTGCTGATAGCAGGACAGAAGAGTACCTTTGAAAATCTCTGGTCTTTATAGAAGCTGCGGATGACAACAAACAGGACCTTCAACACTCTGGGAAGACAATCCATCTACTTTCCGTAGTTATCATTAAAATGTCTTTCAGACATAGGTCATAACTGGAAACCTATAAAGGATGCCTGTGTATTAGGCACTTCCCACAAAGCCTGGTCCCTAGCGATTAAAATTTATCACATTGTTCTTCTGGTTACAAATACTGCTGATATGTGTCATTAGTGCAGAGCACTGCTCATAATATTTTGACTTTACTCCAAACATGTTTTTTTTAAATTGCGAGTTTCCCATAAAGAACCCACTCCTGAAGTTTTTAAAGACACACATTACTTTAGCATACTTAAGCCTCTTTTAAAGGTTGTTAACTATCTTATTTTCCTGTTAAATGTGCACTTACACAAAATGATTTGATGAGAAGCTCCACATCCCCCACTCTGGTAATTGATATAGCATAGAGAAGTTATTGTGCATGAAATCATACAGCCTTATCAGTATACAGGACAGTTTATAAATACTCCATCTTCTTAAAAGTCCTGTCCTGACTACAACTTTGCTTAGTGGTGTTCTCTTTGAAATATTCTCTGGTTTGCGTACCTAAAATTTTTGTACAATTTTTAAATTTGCATGTTTACTGAAGAAGAAGCACAGCATAATTTTTGTCTGAATCTACCCTTCTTGCTAGAGTGTAGTTATTTGATGTAAGCTGTATTAGATCTCTAGCTGTGGGTAACAAAGTCCATTTTTTGCCAGTTTTTCTAATTAAAAAGTTTACAACACCACACTACATATTGCTTTTCTGTGAATCATAGTATCATAGAACATAGGTTGGGAGGGACCTTAAAGATTATCCAGTTCCAACCCTCCTGCAGGGACAGGGACATCTTCCACCAGCCTAGGTTGCTCAAAGCTCTGTCCAGCCTGGCCCAAAACACTTCTGGGGATGTATGTGAGCGTGTCTCTGCCCATGTCCTTAGCTGCTGAACCCCTTGATCAACTGTAACAAATATAGAACAAGCAGCAGTCTCACACACACACACACACAAATTCATCTTTCATGGAAATAGTTGATTGGGTTGAGAAAATAAATTGTATTATGCTCTTTCTGAGGAGGAGGAGGCTGGTGCCTTATCTTTATGGGACATCAAAGAACTCGCTTCATAGCACAAATGCTCCTGCTGTGAGCCATTCCTGGGACAACTGACACCTTGCTACCTGGGACCTTGTCCCACAAGACATTCTGTAGGGAGTAGCTGTCTGTCACTGAAAAGACAGAGAACAAAATAAGGACTGACACTGGAAGGTAAATTTCGTTTTAAGAAGAAGAAGAATCAGTTTGCAGGCATAAACAAATGTTACATGCATGAATATCTGATATAGAAACCAAGTAAAAAATATTTTCCATGCCATCCTCCTAATCTTCTTCTGAGAAGCACTATAGTCAGTTTATTCCTTAGAAAGCTAACTTCTTTGCTTGTCACTCACCTTCTCATATCTGCTACTTTCTGTCTTATCCATCTTTCATGTTTCTTCTTCCTTTACTCTGAAGAAGTCACAGTTCCCATCAGAAAGACATTTTGTTTTCTGTAAGCCAGGGAGTACTGCACTGAAAATACCCCAAGCAACTGAAAGGGACAGAGATCTCTGCCCCATCTCTTTGATTCTTCTCGCTAAATGACATATTTGAGAAATATGGGAAAAATTAAAAAACAAAAGATAAAAGTTTAAAACTTAAGCTGTGGTTTCAGTTATCTGTGCAGAGAGAAAAGTGGTTCTTGCATCTTTGGATTTCACAGAATCGTAAACAAGCAGTAAAAGTCCCTTTACCTATGCTTAGGAAACAAAAACATTCCTTCTCCTTGTTCCCAGATGGCACCACAGCAGTTTCTGTAAAACCAACAACATGAAAGAGAAATTTTGCTGATGTGTGAATAGGCTGAAGCCTGATGCAAAGAGTATTAAAGTCTCTCTGGCAGGCCTGCCAATGCCTGTAGTGGGGCTTGGATCAGGCTCCATGGGATACTCAAAAGCAATGCAAAGGAAATTATTTACCCCTGTTATGCCCTCCTTGCAGCCATTCCCACAGAGAGCACAGCTCACTGACTATTTTCACAGAAGCCCAGGAAACAGTATGGTATTAGAAAGCCAGATGATAGAAGGTGCTGAATTTTGTCCTTTAATATATTTCCAGTAGAAATGTGTTGGTTCCCTTCCCCTAGATGTTTTAGGATCAATTTTGTGTAGATTTGTGGGCCTTTACAAGGACAAGCATCCCCCCTCCCTTAACACCAAAGGTGCTCCAGCACAAGGCTGTGCTGAGCTCTATTGAGAAATGGTGGATGGTGCCTGAAGGACAAAGGCTGCATGATGGTAGGGCCAGGAGATCCAAATTTCAGCTCCACCCACAAACTCTGAAGACTTCCAGTGAATCAGACTGGAACAGGACTGCTTCACAGAGAGAGGAAAAGAAGGTGGATATAAAGAAGAGAGGGTAACTCAGATCCAGGCTGCGTTGCATGGGGGCCCCCAGCATATGAATACATGAATTCCACTAGCCTTGTGATGTTTTGAAAAGTAAACTATGGAAGAAAGACCAGAAACTTCAAAGAAATTCCTGATTTAGAAATTGTCTGATGTAAAAGGTGTTAGCGTAGAGGAGGGTAGAGAAATAGCCTGTTCTCAAAGGCACTCTACAAGAGGTCAAATGTTGGTCTGGCTCATATGGCCACTTTTTCCAGTTGTACAGTATATTGTGTAAACTAAATATAATGTAAAGATGCAAAAGCTTCCAGAAATGTCATCTTACAGACGTTTGCTTGGATGCAATCCATGATTATGTGAAAACATTTACTTTGAGATCTAAAAGCCATGGGTTACGTGGGTGTTCTGTACATTTTGCATTGGAACTTATACTATAGAGCCAGAAAAGACTAAGAGACTTTATTTGAAATTACTTGTGTTAGTATACTGGCCTGTGTTGTACCCAAATGTAAATGTGGCTAAGTATATGTGACAGGGAAAATAGGATAGTTCATGGCATATTGGAGAGAGCTGCCAGAAAACTTTACAAGTGGCTGGGACCTCAGTCAAATCTCTGCTACCATTCTCATGCTTGCTCTTGCCCCAAAAAAACAGGTTACTAGAAAATCTCTATACCAAAACAGAGGTAAATTTTTCAAAAAGAATGACACATTATCTGAATTTTGAACTGAGCTCACCAGTGTGTTCTCACATGACAGGGCATGCATGACATTAGGCTGAGGCATGGTCCTGCCCTTCAAGGGACAGAAGCTAAGAAATGGCCTTTTAGAGACCACAAATGAACATCAGTTATTGTATTAAATCATTGTCTTGCAACTCCTGCAACAGGCACAAAAACAATATGCAAACTCCACTGCTTCTCAGTGTTAAGTATATGTTTGTGATGGGCTGCATCCAGCAGCTGTGCTGCAGGGGCAGCAGATTGCAGGGAGTGATGTACATTTGTATCAGGACTTGGTGACCCTTCAGACTATTCAGTACTATTCAGTACCTCAATATCCCTTTACTGTTTATAATTTGCTTTATACGTATCAAAAGAAAAAAGTTAAGGATCTCTGCTCCTCATGCAGTCAATACAGAGGTGCCCTAGAGTTTACTCATACTAATTCCAGAACTGCAAGCTGTACAGCTGCATCTTTTAAGGCTCTAAACAGATTATGACATTGGAGTTGAACATAGTCTTCATGGACCTCCCCTGGTGTGGGTACTGTATAGCACCTGAGCTGCTCTGGGTATTGTAACAGTTCTTTTGTAGCCAGATGGAGGGTCTACAGCACCTGGTGTAAAAAGGTGCTCTGAAAAGTACTCAGTAGTCTTCAGCAAAGGCCAAAAGCATGTCCTTGACTATTGCAGTGGATTTGGACCTCAGATGTTCTTAACCCAAGACAGGTCATCAGTGCAAATCCCGAGAATGGTCCTTCGGTGACTGAGCATAAAACAAGTTTGAAGCCATTTTGCATCTGTCTGTCATCTGGAATGAATGCCAGAGGCACTGGGGAAAGAGATGTTAACTTCTAGCAAAATGTCTGTCAGCGTTACGCTCTCAGCCTGGAAACAGGCTGGATTGCCATGAAGTCACGGCACACAGCTGTGGCACGGGGGAAGTTAGAGTTAGGGTTCTGGCAGGTTTTTGAAAGATGTAAAAAACTCTACAAGAGTTCAAAAAACACAATTCCCAGAACACAGATTCTAAGAGTGAAACGAGCACAAATATAATTATTCAAATCTGGAAACAATGAAAGAAATGGGATGATCAAATAAGTTAATGCCCATAAAATATCCAGAAATCTCATTTGGAGTAGGATTTGGAACTCTTACTGCTGTGTCAGTGCAGCTGTGTGTGGGATAACCTGCTATAAGATTGAACCCAGGGGCTGGGTCCTGGCTGTTTGCTATCTGCATGCCATGAAATTTTAGCAGGATTCAGACTCAGAAATCTGGGCACAAAGCAGATTCAAAAATTGCAGTATCAATATCCTGATAATTAAAAGACTTTAAAGGTCATATTTCATCTGCTCATAGGAATAATAATTTAAGAACATCAGGAATAAGTTCATCTTTCTTCTAGTCAAAAGAGTCCTCCCATTTCTGTTAGTGGATAGGAGTTCACATAAGGAACTTCAATTTAAGAAAGCCACACATGGCTTGGCCAGTATATTTATATTATATAATTTTATATACTTTTTCTTACTAGTGTTTATGCCAAAACAAGAATCAGACAATTATGAACTGAAAATTATGTACTTTGTTTCTTTCAACATCAGAAAACCATATTTTGTAAACCCAAACCTGAGCAGTGTAAGAAATATAAAATCAATGAGCCAATATTTTTCTTAATGTCACAGCCTGAATTTAATTTAGAGATATAAATTTAGCCAAATTGCTTTTCTTAAGCTGATAAACATCCCTGGTTTCTCTCTCAAGCTGATACATTTCTCTCTGATAAACCTCAAGCTGATATACCTTGAGTACTGTATATGGTTCTGATGTCCCCAGCATAAGAGGGTCTTGTAACTCTTGGAGCAAGTCCAGAGAAGGGACATAAAGTTGGTAAAAGGACTGGAGCACCTCTTCTTCAAAGACAGGCTGAGAAAGTTGGGGACAGGAGAAAAGGCTGCCTGGAAACCTAATAGCAGTCTTCCAGTATCTGAAGAGTCCTATAGGAAAGCCAGAGAGGCATTCTTCATCAGGAACTGGAGCAATAGGACAAGGAGTAACAGGTACAAATTGAAAGAGGGAAAGTTTAGGTTAGGTATTAGGAAGAAATTATTTATGTGAGGGTGGTGAGACACTGGAACAAGTTGCCTGGGGAGGTTGTGGATGCCCCAGCCCTGGCAGTGTTAAAAGCCAGGTTGGATAAAGCCTTGAGCAAATTGGTCTAGTGGGAGGTGTCCCTGCCTATGATGGGGGGGTGGGACGAGATGATCTTTAAGGTCCCTTACAACCCTTAACATTCTATGATTCTATGATTCTATAAAATAAATAAAATAGCACTGAAATAGTTGTCATGTTGCTTGTCAATAATTCCTTTTTTTTTTCCCCTTAAAAACTGCCACGACATCACAGAACTCATCAAAGGCTTCCCTGCACCTAGTGGTAGTGCCTGTACTGTATTGCAGATATCTGTTTGTGGAGAAGGTGAGAATTAATTCAAACCCCAAAGTCATTGCTTAAATGCATTAACCACTTAGCTTTGCAACACGCTGAGGCAAACATTGTTTACTTCATGTCCGTGGAGATGGGTCCTGGATTTCCACTGGAAGCTGTGTGAAAATTGAATCGTAACTGTGAAAACTGGAAGCAAAAGTCTGCCCTTTCATTTAGTGAATGTGTTTGTGAGAGGGAAGGAGGAAAAACAGGGTCAAGCTGCCTCAAGTGAATGTTTTAAACTTCCATATACTCAGGCAGATATGGATTTAGTTTCTAACAGAGCAGGCTAAAACCATGGCTTTATTTTATATTCACTTAAACATTTTGAGCCAACATTAGCTGAGGTCACAGCTGAAAATAAAACAGGAAGTACTGTTCTACTTTTTCATGTCCCAAGAAAATCTCCACCTTTTGTTCCAAAGATGCAACAGAAAACAAATAAAAAAATATTTTTTAATCAAGCAGCAGGGACAGGACAATTCAGGACTGATGGTTTCTACGATAGTTCTGACTTATTTTGGTTTGGTATCCATGCAACTAGAACCTCTGTTACACCAATCTGAAATCTCCTGATGTCACAGCGGAGGGGAGGAGAGGGGAGGGGAGAGGAGAAGGTTTTGGGGTGACATAATTGCAGCCTTTCCATACCTGAAGGGAGCCTACAAGATTTTTTACAAAGATGTATGGTGACAGTACAAGAGGGAATGACTTTGAACTGCAAAAGAGTTTAGAGGTTTAGATTAGATATTAGGAAGAAATCCTTTATTATGAGGCTAGTGAGAGACTGGAGGTTGCCTGGAGAAGCTGTGGATACTCCTTTCCTGGAAATGTTGAAGGCCAGGTTGGATGGGGCTTTGAGCAACCTGGTCTAGTGGAAAGTGTTCCTGTCCATGACAAGAGGGTTGGAACTAGATGATCTTTTAGGTCCCTTCCAACCCAAATTATTCTATGATTCTATGATTCTATGTCTGCTTTTCAAAAATTATACTTTCTATGGAAGAAGTTCTACTTAGAGCAGAAAATAAATTAACTCTAGTGATTAAGAAATTAATTAATACCTTAAAGGCTCACTCACTCTCTGCATGGAAAACAGAAATAAAATTTTGCCATTTGGACTGACACTAGCAACACTGCTGAAGGACATGAGTTTCAGAGGAAAGTCACTGCACCCTATGTCTAGTCAGCACCACTGGTAGAAACATAGAAAAAAAGAAAGGAGAACTGGCTGTAATTAAAACCTTGATTAGATGAGGGGTTCTTTTAGTTTCAGTTTTCCAAAATCATGGCCACACTTAGTTTTGAAATTGCATTGGGATCTCAGTTCTGTATAATTTTGTTGCTTCTAAATGGTGCCAAACATCTGTTTTCACTACCTGTATTGTGAAATTTGGCATTGTTATCAAAATCCCAGTTCTAGGGGTAACTTGAAATAAGAACAGCTTTCATTAACGCTAACCAAAATGATTCTTACAGAATCATTTGTAAGATTCATTTGTAAGTCAAACATGTTTTTGAGGCTCAGAGGCCTCATATATGCTTATATGCCAAACATATAAGGCAATGCCATCTAGTTATCACAGCTGATAATTCCCTATGAAGTACAGCAACTCTCTAACCACCACTAATGATTCCAAGATGGATTTTCTTCCTAACTTAAATGCAAAGCAGGAAAATGACTCTTCCTTTTGCTGTTGATAATTTTAAATGCTATAATTAGGCACTTTTATGTTTATTTTACAGTTATATATAAACAGTACCATTTTGTGCTTTTAATTATCTCTTTGCAGCTTCTGGATTTTCATGCATTTTACAATTACAAGATTACTTCTTGGCATTTACATCTGCTTCCAGACATACACTTCTATAACCAGTGCTAATAAATTTTTCATCTTCCATTGACATCACGGAGAGATACTGAACTTCTTTTAAGAGTTCCTGCCCAAGACCTATGAAATCCCTCTCTTTCTTTATTTTAAGAGGGCAGTCTTGCCCTCTGCCTTGACCATCCGCCTAACATTTAGGCAGATAAAAGTAGATAAACCACACCTAATATCCTGTGCAAAAATGCTGTATTCCCATTGATTCCAGGGCAGTCCCACTCATGTACACACTGGCTGATGAATGCAAATGTTCCCCCTCTGTGGTGGCAGAGTTATGCTAAAGAAACAAAACCCTTCCTGGCTTTTTTCTTAGTTAGAGATCTAAACTTATAGCTTATTGCAGGCCACTCAGATATGAGAGGTCTCGTCCCTTCCAACCCAAATTGCAACAAAAGTTTATGAACTAGCAACAGGCTGCAAGGCCAAGACAGGCCCTTGATCATACATTCTGACTAATTGCCTTCTCATTCCCTCATTTCGGTTTTAAACTGCCCCAGAGGTCTTTCTCCTGGGCTGTGCACTGATACATTTTGTCGTCCCTGCACTCCAGGGACCACTCCCAAACACCTCGGGTTACATCATGCCTGCCCTCCCTTTCACGCTCTAAAGCACCAGTTAGGTGTCCATGACAACATTTTGGACACCTGAAATGAAAAAGCATTTACAAAAGGACATTTGTATTTCAGGGCCACAGGGGATTCACAGAGCTGTTATGTTGTGTGTCCATCACTCCACAACAAGCGAGCCCTGAGCAGAGCAGACACAAGTCTGTACATAATGCTTGGATTCCTGACCCTCTTTTACTTATCAACAAAGATATGGCCAACAAACTATACAATTCAGTGCTGAAGCTCTCACCTTGGATATTTGCAGCATTAAGAACTAAGATTTTTTTCCTGTTCCTTTTTTTGCCCTTTCATTATCTTTTCCAAATAGCAAAGTTCCCTATCTGTATACTTAGACTATATACTTCTACTCCAAACCCTTGATTTCCATGACTCTGATGGATCATGTTTTTCTCAACTCTTTCCTGAGCTTCTCTCTTATCAGACTTCAGCACGGGTCACTGGTCTCTAATGAATTTTATGGGTAATCTGGAGAATGTTTCTAATATGTTACAAAGATTCTGATAAGCTCTTTATTCATTATCCATCCTAGAGCGTGACTCTCTGGGGGTGAAACCACTTCTCAGGGTTGTTAGGCTGCTTAATGCTCACATATATATTTCTTAAAGGTCAATAAGATCATGCTGGCTGGCTTGTAAAGAAGTGACATAATTGCACCCACTACTAAAACCTGATGCAATACTGTTTATAGTCAATAGAAAGATGGAAAATGCTAGTCCTTTTTCAGTGAAGATATTCTGACAAAAATCATGAGTGCGTGGAACTTCACATAAAATAGTGACTGCTCTCTGTTCCAAGAGATTTTCAGTTTCTTGTGGTAAATACTGTACAAAATGGACTGAAACAATCAAACAATGCAAAGATAATAGGTGATTTTTCCCTATGTATATTTTTTCAGAACAAGTTACATGGAGGAGGAGCAGTGTCACTTCTTTATGATGCTATTCAAGAAGCTCTCTCTCTGTGATTGTTTTTTAATACATTCTGAAGCTTTAAGACGTGAATTGAGGGGGAAATACAGCTAATAACAAAGAGACTCTAGCCAATCTTGCTTGGGAAAGGAAAAGTTTGTTCTAGTGAGACATCTAGCTGCCCTTGCATGCTAGTATCAGTATAAAGCAGAAAGAAAATGGTTGCATACAAAGCTGAAAGTTTCAGATGCAATTAGGAAAAAATATATTTTTATTCATCAGTGAGAGTAAGCTGACAAATCACATCCTTGCTGAGGTCCCTTTAAGTCTAATATATGCCTAAATTCAAACATGAGGGTTCCAGCACAAATAATCAGATTATTCTAACCCGAAGAGTGAAGTGCTTTTCTGGAGTAAGATCTGTATAAGAGAAAAAGGGCCAAGTCTACCCAGCTGTAATCCCAGTGAGCTCACACCAGGTTCGAATCTACTCCAGGAAAGATAAATGGCTGCATATCCATAATTTACAGGACTATAAGTATCAAGAATGCTGCTGATGTCAGACTGGAGTGTACAGTCCTCCCTCAGGTGACATTTCCATTGGCTATGAGACGTGTGGCTTTTAGAAAAGGACTACAGGATTGAGCCTGCCACAGCTTATTTTAAAAATTTCTCCTTAAAACCCTCTGTGTCCCAGTTCCTGTGCTTTCCCATTGAGGGTTTTTAGCTTGTTTTAGCAGAGGTTTTTTTTATTATGTGATGTGACTGCAACAACTTTTGAAAGACTCAGTGCTGGCTGTCATCTACTCACATGGGTCTTGGGACTTGCCCCTTTACTGAGACTGCTGAGGGCTAAATTTTGCCCTGACACATTCAGTTTTTGGGCTCACAACAGAAGTGCGGCACCTGGAGGGGAAGACAGACACAAGTGTCTATTCTGAGTTCATTCATGGACTGTAGTTAATAAATCTTAATTAGTTAATGACTGTTTTGGTTCCAGTTCTTGGCATGTTCAAACTGTGCCTCCAAAAGGGTACTGAAGAGGTCAAAAACTTGGATATTATTTCTTCATTATAACGATGAAGTTTTAAAAAGTCCAGGGCTTTTATTCTGAAATTTATTATGCATTCTTTATTTTGGCAGGTCTGAGATAAACCAGCAAACATACTAATGAAGACAAGAACTGTCCTGAGGAAATACCTCCTATTAGTTAATAAGCAGACACAGTGGCCTGGATTAGGAAGAAACATGACAACATTGTTGAAAATGAAGACATGTATCCTAAGTGAAGCCAATGGGTTCACAGAAGCCAGGGCTGTGTAACCTGCTGCTGCACATCAGGGTTCCAGGAGAGGAAATGAACATTACACATGGTGAGAGCAATGATACACCAGGGTGAGATAAATTTACTGCTTAACTGCATTTCATCTCAGAAATTTTAAAGTAGCATTTCTGTACTGAGACAGATTCCGGAAGAATGGCTGTCCAGCGCAACGTGCCTTCCAAATGGAAAGATGATTGTCAGCTCTCTGGTTCATTAATTTTTATCTTCACTGATAAATGAACATTAAGTGGTCAGTTGTTGACAAAAGCCCTCTTTTTAATTGGATATGTGAACTGGACCTTACATAACCTGGCAACATACTATCATCCCTGGACCTTGTCACTCAGATAAAGCCATCTTGGCTTCTACAGGAATGTGGGTGTTCTGTGTTGACATTTCTGCTGTTTGGAGGAGAAGATCCCAGACATATATGCTCTAATACAAAACCAGGATATCTTCCAAAGTTTTGGTTTAGTAGAAATTTGCCCAAAATAGGCAATAACCAAGGGAACCACATTTGAAGCCAACTAGAGAAAGTTGCATAGCTTGCACATTGTTCATAGGTTTGGAGGCAGATATGACCAAGCACACTGAGAACTGTTTGCAAGAGATTAAGGAGAGACCAAGGAGTCCCTTAGTCAGGAGTTTTGCTGTCAGTCTATCTCTCCATGGGCCTCCTGGGGAAATGAAGTTCAAGATGTCACTAAAGAGACTGTGCCTACGTCTGCCAAAGCTTTCTCAGCTCGTGGTGGGTCCACTAGTAGAAAGATCTTGCCAGCACTGTCTCTTTTTGTGAATAGAATTCCAAGATATATTCTGAGAGAATTTCGATGGCTGTGAAAGCTAGAGTTCATGAACTGCATATTTTTCCTTCTTTTTTGTTTTGTCTTCTGGATTTCTTTTTAGTCTTTGATTTATCTCTAGCTGGGAAATCTCCCAGTCTTTTGAAATACTTAAATTTTTGTTTTGGAATTGCTACAGGTCTGTATGAGGGTCAGTCAAATTCCCCATCACAACAGATAATACTGCTGACACTCCTCCTTCAGCTTCAGAACAGCTTCAGCTGTTCCCTACAGAGATGACAGTTCCAGCCTAGTCCCAGATCCTGGCCATCACCCCGCTGGACCCAGTGCTCAGTCCTACACAAGGAATGGCAAACAGTCCAGGGCCCTCTCCTCACCCAGAGGACCACCAACTCACCACCAACTACTTTGGGTAGCCAAAATAAAATGGGTGCTTTCACATCTGTGTGATTGCTTATTTGGCCCATTTCATGGCAAGTGCTCACACATGATGAGCCACCAGAACACCTGAAAGAACCTTACCTGCTGGCAGAAGAATGGTGACAAGAGCTGGGGAACAGCAAGGGCAGATTCCATCTGCCTTAACGTAGCTGGAATTGGAAAGGAACTATGACCACAGCCAAAACATCCCCCCTTTTGAAATAATCCTAAACATTCACTAGAGAGCGAAAGGTCAGCCTGTCCCTCACAATGCGCTGGTGCCTTCTCATGCCTCAGCTTTTGAGCTTCATGGTCCTTTCTCTTCTGTAAGATAGACATCACAAATTAAGTGCTGAAATAGGAACAGTTTTTTGGTTTGTGTTAATAGTCCATGGAGCTCTGAAGAGACAGCTTCTGCAAAAGAAAAGTTACCACAATTGGCTTGTCAAGAGTGCTCTCCTGGTGTCTGTTGTGTGATCCCACTGCTTGATGCAGTTCCAGGAGGCAAAATCATCATAACCAAAAGAGAGTTCAAAGAAGGGAGACTGATAATAGGCCTGGTCTTAATTTGATAGCTGCATTGCTTAATTCCTAATTTATTTTGATGTTAGTTTTAATGACCCAGACAGAGTGATAATCTGGGGGTTCTTTGCTGGGTGTTGATGGATTTAAGTTGTTGAGGTTTTCTTTTTGTTCTTTTTATCTATTTCGTTATGTTTCAGTTTGTTTAACTAACATAATAAAGTTATTAATAAAGTTAAATCATTTTTGTCATTGAACAAAACAGTTCAGAATCTTTAAAGAACTGAGCAGAGATCACCCAGCCAACTTAAAAGCCTGTATTTAAATCTTACTTCGTAAACTCATTTAAATCACATGTTCTTACATGTTCTGTCACTTGAAAGTTGTTTCCTTTGAAACTTTCCCCTTTATGCTTTCCTACAGGAAATACGATAAACTTGTTTATTTCATTTGTCAGTTTTGTGTTTCTGAATTTCTTCATCAAATCTGTTATCTTCCTTAAGTATCCAATCCTTGCCCAAGTTATGTGCAGAGAGGGGAATGGTTTTACTGCTGTAATTCCAGTGCTGGAAAGACAAGAAAAGAGCAAGCAGAGGTGCTGACTTCTGAGAACCACAGGAAAAAAAAAGACATTAAATGGGCATTTTACTTTGGAGGCAATCTTGCAGGATGAGAAAGTCCAATATTTTTAGGATCATGGGATAAATTCATCTTGGAAAAGTCCTCCAGAGGTTAAATGGTTCAACTTTTCCAGTCTAATGATGCATCACAGTCAAATACTTGCTGATCTCTTTACTCTTTTTCCCGGCCTTGTATTTTCTTAGTGAACTCTACCTTCCATTGCTTTTTGCTTTGAACTGGCCTTATCGAGTCGTTAGCATTTGCATAACAGGAGTACATTTTATTTATTAGTGAATTGGGAAGAGCTAATTAGAAACAAATTATCTGTAGGCTGGAGATCTGCTGAAATAGCAATAAAGGCCATTTTTAAAATAGGCTTGTGAAGAAGACCCTGACACACGTGGAAGCCTCTCTCTTTCCTTGTGTAGTGTTGAGTTTTTCAAATTCTTCAGCTTTCACAAAGGGGAAGAGGGTGATAGGCCTCAGACATCAACAAACCCAGGGGATAGAGAGAAACAACAGCTTTTCACAGCTCCATTTCGAAAGGGAAGGAAGGCTGGGAATCCCCAGGGTCTCTTTAGGCAGGAAGAGTTAGTTTAAGAAGAAAAATATGATAACTGTTGAGAAATAAGCAATTTCCATTTTTTTTTTTTTTATCATTGCATCATTCATTCTCCAGCAAGAGATCTCTCTACTTAATGCTCTGAAGAAGAGAAACACTTTCTACTATGGAAATGTTGTAAGGGTTATCCATACTATTTTGTGCTTTGGAAAAGACAAGAAATGTTATGTCTAGATGCAAAAAAAGGCCAGCCTTATTTGCTACTCCCTAATTTTCACCAAGTATAGATGTCTTTTCTTTTCTGAGGTCTATTTTACCAGTATCATTTCTCCTGCTGTAATGCCTCTAGTGAATTTTCAGAGAGGAATACCAAAGTTGTCTCTGTTTTTATGGAAGTGGCAAGGATTGGTTACAACCACAGTGTAAAGGAAGTTACTGAGCTTACTATGGACCACTGCTAGGAAGAAAACTCCTGGCAAGCCTGTGCTCAAGCAGCCTGTGAGCAGATGAAAGGTAACAGAAGTGTTCAACAACATGCACTGACCCTCAGCTAGTTAGTGAAGTGAGGCTGTCAAACAAAACTGGGCAAACTGCACCCCCATGGTTTTATTTTGTATTGTGTATGCCAGCCTTGGTGTTTCTGTTTATGTGGCTGGTAGCCAAAAATTATTTAAAAGACCTTTTCAGACCACAGCAAGGAAAAAATTCCCTTCCCCGTTTTGAACTTGGGGGTCTAACAGACTCACCCTTTCTGTCTAGGTGGCAAAAATTTGGGATTAGGACTGCCTCTTTCCTTGGTGCTTGCACAGTTTACATCACAAATTCAGACTGATTAATACCTAGAACTTTTCACACAGAATGAGCCCAAAATTAATAATGATTGTAGCAGGATTTTAATAGTCATTAACCATGAATATTTACTTCCATAAGTTTTCTTTCCCATGCTAAACACGCATACATGTGGATGCATTTTTAAGGAGTTGGGAACTATTCAAAACAAAAGTTATTTTGAGGGTTAGGAAATAGCTTGTCTTACAGCTGCCAAGTGATTTTGGAATAACTCTTTGCATGATGGAGTGGAGGAAAAAATGGAGATAAAAACATCAGTCCTTCAGTTCAAGGAGACTAGATGTTTAAAAAAGAGAAGAGGAATAAGGAAAGGAGGGAAGGAAAAAAAGCTTTTCACCTTCTTCTGCTTCTCCATCTAGATCTGCCTTAATTTTCTGTCCTGACAGTGGGAGGAGGAGCTCCATCTACATTCTCCTGTCACTGCCCCTTGGCAGGCTAGATAAAAAAGGCAGGCAGCCCTTCTCCTGAATTTTTGCCTTTTTCACTTTAAGCAGGTTTGAAAGAGAGAAGGAAAACATGCATTGATGGGCATGTGGAAATGTCATTAGTCACATTTAGATAAGTTTATAAATGTACAAAGTAGCTCTCAGGGCCAAACACAGAATTGAGGTGAAACATCTGAGCCTCATCCAAAACTAGGGACCTTCAGCTGGTGTAAATCAGGTATTGTGATACATTCCAGCTGAGGCACCAGTTCAAGGCTTCATCTCCACAGCCTGTAAAGTTCCTGACTTATATTTAGGATATTATAAAATGTTAATAAACAGTTGCAATATGTGAGCACTGAAAAACAGTGAAACGCAACTGTCCCTTTGATTCATTTTGTGCTTGTTTTGTATTTTAAAGCAGGAAAAGAGGATCCTTTCCTTTACCTTCAGCACACTTTGTTCCAATTTCACAGGATGATGGAAAGCCTTAGGATGGGCATAGCCATTATAATAAACACTGACTCCAGGCTTGCACAACCTATGAAAGTTGCATACAGATACCAACACTTCTATAAGCATGATACTGCTTTACTTTAATATTGTAGACTAACATGAGGGTAAAACAACAGAAGCAAACCATCACTCTTCCTTTCTTTTCCTTCTTCCTCTTAAAAACAAACAGGCATTTTTGAGAGGAGAAAGGCTAAAACCTGTGCTATAGTGGTACTTACCTGAGGCCAGGACAACACACTGAAACTTCCACAAAACAATATTTTCATCTTAAAGCACCTAAAAATACAAAAAAAGAAATAAAAAAAAAAAGGACATTAAAAGTTATAAGTCAAGGTCATTACATTAGTAAGTCTTGCTTAGGAGATATTATTATGCAAGCTAAACACAGAATCCCCATCCCTCCCTTCAAACCTTGGTGGCTTTCTGTCTTGTCTCCCAAAATTATCCTTTTCCTCAAAACATAAGAGTATTTTTTCTGGAGAGTATATAAAATATTTAGGATGGTTAATCTGATCAATCCTGTGGACAGGTAATTTTTTAGATATGTATTTAAGCAGTCAGAGAAATCAGTTTTGGAAATACTATCTTTTCCTCCCCCAAAGTTAGCAGGAAAATTAAGCTCTGAGATAAAGTTTATCAGTGTAGAATTTACAAAGGAACAAGGGAAGAGGAGGAATGAGAAAGAGTATGGCACTGAAAGAAAAACAAGCACCAAGCCTTTTAAAATTTCTTGAGTGCAAGTTGAATGGCCACTACTTCTTGGTCAAACAAAGCAGCCATCTCTACTCCTTCTTGGTATCAGGGCACATTGCTTGCAGTGACATTAACTCTTTTATTTGCCATTAATGGGAAACTGCTTGCTTGGATGTTGCTGTAGAGTCAAATGTCAGGGAGAAGATACGTATTCTGCAAGCACAGAGGAACAGGCACATACAGTTTGTCTTCAAAAGAAATCTGAGTCCTTCACCTGGCACTGTCAGGCCAGAAGGAGATGCCACACTGTGGGAAGCCTGTTGTGTGGCATTTCATTTTATCAAACCCAGGCCCCACTTGTGAAATCTGACGTGTGGCAGTCGGAGCATTGTCAGAAATTGTGGGGACAGTCAGTGTGGGTTCTCAACTAAGTCCCAGAGTGCTGCTTACACCGTGAAGCACTCCTAGCCCTAGCAGCTGCAACCTATTTTCACAAATATCTGAGAAGTTTCTTTGGCTTCCTGCCAGTTTGAGCTGTACCAAACACTTCTCTCCTTCCCCTACCTCCGCAGTCCTTTGTAGCTGCTGCTCAGAACTTAGAACTTTCCTCCCTGCAATGTGCCGACATCCCACCCCAATTAATTAACCCAACAGTGGCTTTGTCTCTAGAAAGCTGTGACTTCCCACACTTTATCCCCCTCATTCAGCTTAAAGACATCAGCACATTCCTGACTTCATCACTTGTTAACTCCCTTTTGCTAACAACCAGTGCATCCTCTCTCGATGGCTCCTCTGATTTGATAGGACTTGAATTCTCACACACAAAAATGCTGAGAGCTGTTCACTTGCTATTGTGGCAAATAAAGATCTCTAAAATTGTGTTTCAGCACAGCTTCTGTATCCAAAATGGAGAGGCTTTCAGACCTTCTCAGACTGTGTTGCAACGCTGTTCATCTTGCAAGCACCTGGTAAGGAGCAGCAAAGCCTGAGTGACAGCGAGACCTCTGCTGCTTTGTGTTTGATTACCATCAATTATTCCTTTGGAAAAGTGCCAGAGGACTTAATGAAGGTGGCAACAAGGTCATTATATAAAACATCAAGTGAAAAGTTCTTTTCAGCTGCTGTTCCAAAAAATCAAAAACCACATTCGATATAGCAGCGTGATGTGTCTCCAAACAGATTTTCACCTACACTACCAAACCCTAGAATTTATGATACTTTAAAAAAAAATTACAATTTAATTTTCTATTTATATTTTAGAATGATAAAAAGTATTTCAAGAATCAAAGGATTCTCCACAGATCATCTACAACACTCCCTTGATTAAGTACAGGTTAATTTACACCTGTTTCATTTCACACTTGCTTGTTCAACAAGGTCCTTAAAAACCATCACTCATGCGGATCCCATGATGGAATTCTCTCCTTTTCTTGAAATAGATTGCAGTGTTTATCTTTGCATTTGATAGAGAGATTTTAGCTTGTTTGTTCCTAGAATTTACTGTTGAAGTAGACAGTAGCAATAGCTGCTTAGAAAATAAGTCTGTAGTACAGGAAGCTAGGGAACTGTAAAACCATTTTTTTTAATCAATGTAATAATATTCCACAAAATATCAGGCATACTCAACTTGAAAAGTCAGAGGAAGCACATAAATGTTTAGCTGTTCATTCGACTCCAGACTGCTTGGATTAAAAGTACTTAGATGTTTAGACAAAAATAAGCATTCCCATAAGAATTTTCAGCGATCTTCATATTCAACTATAATAAAATAAACTTCACCTGAAGTAATCAAGACAAAAGTTCCTGACGTCAGGGATGTTTTAAAGTGAAAAAATAAATTCTTTGTCCTTTTCACACTTTTGTGAAAGTTCTTTGTCCATTCACACAAAATATATTCCAATAATTTCTAGCTGATTTTTTCACCTGTTCAAAAGAAAATCTAAAGATGTATTTGTTTCTAAACCAATAACCTTGAGTTAGCAGAGGTATCCAGCCCCAGTCACTGAAGGCTGTTCCTCAGCATAATGTTTCCTTACATCATTTTCTCTTCTTGAATAACTAATTATACTCACCCTTGAAAGTCACTACAAAAATCATTGAATAGCTGGTATTTTAAAAGTGTTGCTGGAGTTTATGTCTAGTAGATACCTTAGTAGATAATCTGTTCCTCTCCAAACAAAACGGTCCTGTGCTTCCATCACTCCCTATGTCCAAAGGATTCTTCATTTGGTACAACATCAGCACTCTATTTCTTAGCTCTCAGCATTCACTGCAGTTTTGCAGGTATTTATCACACCAATGTCACCAGACCAACTTGTTACTGTTATTACCCTCTCTTTCTGCTTTGAGCTTTCTAGGCTGGCTTGAGGGGAAGCAAACTGACTCTGAATAGGGTCGCTCCCAACCATTCCTGTTCTTTCCTTTAAGCCTTAGTTTCTGCCAAGGACTGGACTGCAAGGAGGAAGAAAGACATAAGGTAAAGCTAGCAGTCCTGCCTGGTGGTTGCTAAGAAGTGTTCAGACAGCTGTAAATTAGAGCAGCCCCTGGTACATTTTACAGAAATATTCCTCTGAGCAAGCCAAAAGTGCTGCTCACGTTGGGTTGTGAGTAGAGGGGCATCATAGACCTCAAATCCAAAGATCCAAAGCAATAATTTTTTTCCCTTCATTCTAGACAAGAGATTGCCAGGAAAAAGCTGTGAGGAACAAATCAATGAATATGCATGTTTCACCTGTTAATTCCCCGTTTCTAGCATCTGCTGTGACATTTCCCAGAAATTATTTCAGTCATGATGCCACCAGTAGTGACAGGACCCAGGACCTAGAACTGCAGGGACAGGTCAGCAGCTGACATGCAGTTTGGGAAAGCTTCTGAAATGGAAAAAGGATGTCCAGACTGAGGTCCACATCTCACCTTCTAAACACTAGTTTTCAGGGGTTGACCATGGATCAAATTTGTTTTACAAACCAGGCAGCCAAGGCATTTGCCTCTCCAGCCATCTCCCTTTGGAACTGTTGTAACATTGAATTTTGTAAGTAGAAAAAACAATGGCTAAGCCCATTTTTTTTCACAGAATATTGCAGAGAGTACCAGTCAGAAAGTTTTAACTGACAGGCATTTCACATCTATAGAGTGAAAATGAAGTCCGTGCCTGCAGAAGACTTTCTTACAATCTATGTTGATCTTTCCCTATTAACAGTCCTTCACATTTGCATTTCTTCCTGCTTCCTTGGAAACCAGCACCAAAACTTCTAACGAAATGAGAGTTGAAATCTGTTTGCAGTTTGTGGATTTTCTGTCAGAAACAATTGGGCACAACAGTAAGAAAAGTTTTCATCATACCTGTCACTTACACATTTGTTAGGAAGCAAACAACGAGTTTGACTTCTGATAATCAGTATGTTTGCCTCTTCATTGTAAAATGTAAGTAACAATAACATAAGCCAGCCCTGTTTAAACTCTTGCTTATAGAATTCAAGTAGTATTACATTTTTTTGAATAGCCAGACTAGAATAAGCATTAAAGTAGCTTTCATGCAACTCATAATGCCAAAAAATAAATGCAATTCTGCACATTCTTTCCTGAGAGCATCCACAAATGACGTGCAAGGCATACACATTGGCCAGAGGCCATGAGCAAAAGCATTGTGTTAAAACTTTGTATGACATCAAGCCAAAAAACTACTTAGCATTTGTATCTCAGATCTCAACTGAATTATGAATTAAATAACCAAATCAAAACAAAAAGCATACAGCACACTACATGGCGTATCTTGGTTATACACACACATATACACGTGCATGTAAGTGGCATGGATCTGCTGTAAATGGATACAGCCTTGGTGTTCTTGTGTGTGTGTGCACTCCCAATGAAAGGGACAAAAAAAATATTTGGAGCTACATTCAGAAAAGAACACACTCCCTATGCCAATAAGTGGATTATATCCCAGGTGGGCTCCCTCTGGTGTTGAGAAGATAATGTATTTCTCCATTCAACCCCATTTCTTTATGTCCATCAATGAGGGTGTTAAAAAGCCCTAAATGTGATCATGGCTTTATTATGGCAGAGTTCCTAATTCACATAGACCCTTATGGATGGTATACAATAGTATAGCTTTTCCACTATCTCATATGAATAATATATGAGGCATATATATATATGTGTCTAAATATCTGTGCACTTTATTACACTCAAACAGCTTTCCATGCATGTACAGATCACTTCTCACCTGAGAGATTCTACAATGCCATACTGTAAAACTTGCTACCTGTAAGCAGTGTAACTCTTCACAGCTAAACAGGAGAATCTGAATGCCCAGAGAACAGCAGGCCCTGCAACAGCCAGGATCTGGTTCTCCAATGTGTGGAGCATTTTTACAATGCCTCTTAAGCTTGAATCATGTCTCTTGATAACACCTGTGCACTTGTGAAAGCCCAGCCCAGGAACCATGTGAGACACCTCAGCTAATGGGGGAATACATAATTATCTATTTAACTGCTAGATTCTCAATTTTGGAAACCCAGGACTCAGCATTGTTAAGGGGCATTGTGGAATAGACAATGGGTAGAATAATTTTAGCCATGAACATTAACTAGGCACCTTAACCCCAATCTTCTTCCACTTTATTTACCACCCATTTACCACCTTCCACTACACCTAAGGAAGTAGTTCTGGAGATTATTTCCCTCTTGTGCCATAAAACTATCATTCAGTGAGAGAGTACAAATATCATCCTTGCCCTTATTTCCCAGATGATAAATGCTTAACTGTTTGTTTTGTGATGCAATCCTTTCCTTGGAAAAACACCACCTTCCTTTTTTGTCCTGAGGTGGAGGTGGAATCAAGGTGACTCCAGGCTGGCTAGCTGGAAGAGAATGACCTCCCTGCAGACACAGCACACCTCTCCCCTGCTGAAGTTCACAGCAGAGCTGGGTCACTTCCTGCAAAATGACACAGAAAGGAGAAGGAGACAATAAACACACATGTCTAGCATTTGTTCACAGATGTTCACTGACAGGAGAGAAGTAAGGAGACCAGGCTCAGCTCCCAGGCCCAGGGAGAGCGTGTCCTCATGATCCCAGACCTCTGCTCCTGCTCCCAGCACGCCCAACTTTCCCCTTCCTCCTCCTCAGCTCCTGCAAGCCCTCCCTCTCCATCTCATTCTTGCCTTCCAGCCCGCAGCTCATTTATTGCCACCCACGCCCTGGCTGCTGCCTCCTCTGTCCTCACCCCTGTGCACTGATACATGCTGGCAACACAATGCTTGGGCCAGGTCCCAGGCTTGGTAAAAGCAGGGGAAAAACCCAACATTTGCTCTAGTGGCCTTCTTGGACCGAGTCCTGAACGCATAAAAGCAAAACTGGTGTTAATTTCCCTTTCTCTCGGACAGTGCTGTTAGAGTTGGCACGCTCTCCTTCGACCGGTGAAATAAGAAGCGGGGGGGTGGCAGCTGGGGGAGCAGGAGCAGAGGAAGAACAGAAAGCATACGTAAAAGGAGGAATGATTGCACACATGTGCTATGAATTCTTCAGCTCAGATTAATGTTTTCCTGTGAATTTAATTGACTGCCTTCTGGTTTCGGCCAGATGACCAGTTACATTTCAGGACAGCTATAAAGTGGAATCTAAATGAAGTATTTGGACAAAGGGTGCCAATGTCTGTGAGCTATTCCAGAAAATTATTAAATAAACAAAAAACACTGGAACTTCTAACTGCAGAGCATAATTACTATTCTTGTTCATTCACATGTAGTATTAATTCCTACTACCGACAAAAAGCTCCACAAACCAAATTGCTGCTTCAAGGGGTAAGCTGTTCCTGCATACTCATCACATGTATGGCATTGAGATCTTCTCTTAATGAACAAGCTAGCATAATTTATTAGAACAACTAGAGGGTTTCACTGCAAATTAATTACACTTCAATTTTCTTGTTATTAAACTGTTCTCCCTCCCAGTACCAAACTGTCATCAAATGGCATTGAAAGAAAAAAACTGTGATAGCTTAGAGTGAGGGGACCACACCCGAGCAGCAAAAGTGACAACAGATTTTTAGTGCTGTCCTGTCTTAGAAGTGGATTTGGTTCTTTTCACCAGCCTGTCTGCTGATCTATGCTGGTGAATTGGTTCTGGTGCAGCCAGTTCAGCCTCATGGAAGTGTCAGAATGACCTACCTGGGGGCCAGGTTCCCCCCTTACTGCCCCCTCTGTGGGCTAATCTTAAAAACAGCTACAGAGAGTCATCATCTGCAAAGGAAAACTCCCAGCTGGCATCAACCCACCACAGCTTCCTCCTAGACCAGCTACTCTCCTTCGTCTGTGTGGGTGTGGACACATGGCACAGGGCTTTTCCTCATGCCTTTCCCAGTTCTTCACTGGCTGGTGGCATAATTCACCGGGGAAAACACCCCTGATCCAAATCGCAATCTGCCTCGGCCTTATGAGCTTGCAGAACTAAGCAACACAAGAGAGCAAAGCAGAAAGCAGCTGTTCCTGCCTGGGGACAATTATGCACAGAATTAAAGAGGTCCAAATGCCTCCTACTCCTGCATTTATTAGGACACATTCACTCTGCCCTGCACCCCGGGGTCCCCAGAGTCCAGTGCCCAGGGCGAAGCAACTGATCCTGACAGCTCTCATGAAAATGCTACAGGTAACCAGATCAGGAGGCATGAGCTGAAGTAAGTGTGGTTCAGTGGATGTTGCCCCAGAAAGGGTGGAGTTACATAATACTGTCCGAAAGAACAATTAAAAAGGCAAATTGTAGGGCCTTGGCTGTGCCTTATCATTCCAATCTAGCTCTGCCATCTTGGTTTGGACAGCATTTGGCAGAGCATCCTCAGGGATGGGAAGGGGTCATCACATAATAGAAACATCTTGCAATAACATAACAGTACCTTTCAGAAACTGATCTCAAGTCCATTTATCAGTTCTAATTCATAAGTGTGTAGCATCAAAACTATGATATCTTAATTCACTTTGACCTCTCATATGTGCTGAATTTGCTTTGGAAATAAAATGCATTGATTTGATTCAGCTGACAACAACGGCAAAAGTGGATCCTCTGCAATTCTGGGTAAGAGGCCATTTCTCTTTTGAAAATGTACCCAGCCATCTTTAAAAGCATCTCATGGGAGTTACATTTTCACAGGTACTGGAAAATCATGTGCCTGTAATTTGAATGCCACAAAGGTAAATATTTAGAATGATAACAAATTTTGATCTGTTTCTCAGAAAACCTCCTGACTCGGTCGGTTCAGACTCCGTTTCTGCTCAGGAGGCAATAATGACTGAAAATATCTCTAAGTGATATATATATATGTGCCTAATTACCATCCCATTCTCTGAGCTGACTCTGGATGGAAATCTAGGGTTACAGAAACACAGCAAGGACAAGAGCCAACATCTGGGAATTGAAGCTCAGCAAATCTAAACTGAAGTACGATGGAAATTTTTTAACAGATGGGGTAATTGACCATAAGAACAGTTTGTGGAGAGTTGTGATGAATTCTCTCCACCACTTGCAATTCCTAAATCAGGACTGGATGTTTTTCCAGTAGATAGACCAAACAAGAATTAAGTCAGAGAAAGCTAATGGCCTCAGTTGTAGCAGAGGTCAGACAAGAGGATACCAAAGGCCTCTCTCGGCCTTATAGTCTTTGAATCTCCTAAATAAAAAGTTCAGGGTTTGTGGATTGTAGCATAAATCCTATTCTATTTCAGGCTGCTTTCAAACTTGGGCAATGAAAGGAGAAGGAAAATAAACAGATGCTGCAAGACAAAGTCATGTGAGTGATGAACAAAAATCCCTATCCATGCATCAAGCATGGCAGAGCATCTTCCCAGGGGTCTGTCTTATCAGTGACCTGCTTTACTTTGGCCTATTTGTCAGTGGCAGAAAAAGAAAACAGCCCCAGAACCTGATAACTATATAGGACTGATTGTATCATGTAGTGATAATGAATTTGAATAGCTCTATTAGAAGAACAGTGTGGCCTGAAATATCCCTCCCCTTTTCATGGACAGTGACTTTTCTGGGTTGCCTCTTATCTAACAACAGGGTGTTTTTCCAGGGCACAAATTCTTTAAAAGCAGAGAAGTGTTAAGAGATTCCTTCCTTGCTTGATAGGAGTTACCTCCTCTTGGATGTGACAATTTGATGGCTGAACTCCAAACCAGACCTGGGGAATGGTCTGGTTTTAAAAGAAAAAGGAAGAAAATAGATATCTGTTTGGAAAGCAGGCACTATGACAAATCTGCTTGGAAGCATAGCCAGCCAAACAGTTGACTCATCACAGCAGAGCAGACCATGAACTCCAGCACCACCGGGAAGAGGACAGGAAGAAGCAGCAAAGGCAAAGAGGGTGGTGACAATCCCTTCAGGTGGGTCTGTGACCACAGGGTTTGGTCTGTAGAAAAACCATGTCCAGGACTGCAAAATGCACTGCTTTATAAGGGTTCCCTCAGTGTAGGGCTCATTTTGGACTTTCATGGAACCCTAAGAGCTGATGACTTGTGGCCCATTTCATGTGTTTTCCTATCATAAATTTCTCAATTTGCATTTTCTGAATGGAGTTTCTCAAAAATATTAAAAAGTCTGGGGGAAGATATGCAAAGTTTCACCCAGCTCCCTGACAACTCCTGTTATTCTGCTCCCTGTGTTTGTATCTCCAAACCACCAGCATGCACTGCAAGGAGCTGTGACATTTAGAGGGATGTTTGGGAAGGGAAGAAGTCAGATTTCTGAAAGTCCTTAAGTACCTGCTAGGAGGTAAGAAGAAGGCAGAAAGAGATGGAATTTTATGCTACTTGGAACTGCATTTTCAGGATCCTTTTCATTATTTCAATCCCAAAAGAGAGTCTATTCCTCAAGCAATGGCAATGATTAATAGATTGGTGCCACAAACAGGCTGGGTGTACCTCTGAAAGTTTTGTTAAGATCAAAATTAAATCCAGTGTTTGCAACAGATGGTTTTGCCTCAGTAAACTCAATTCAGGATGCAAACTGTATCTTTGTGCCAGATATTGCATAAAATTGATGTAAGAGTCCTCATCTAGACAACCTAAGATAGAACGGATGAGACAGAAAGATACGGAATGAAAGAAAACACTCATTTGGAGTGGGTAAGCGAATGTGTAATGCAGCTATGCATGATACACTCGTGATCATATTGCAAATGTTTGGGCATTAGGATGTGAACCTATCTCCCTTAAATACCAACATTGTTCCAGAACCACAGTGCTCACATTCAGAAAACTTTCCAGGAATGGTAGAATGGCCTCATTAAATTTTCATCTCAATGAAGAACTAGAGTCCGCTATCAGCACCAAACTTTCAGACACCTCTATGTGAAGTCTGAGTTCACAGCAAACACTTGAAATATTGCCACAGTCTTTGGTGGGAGTAGATGCAAGCAAATAATCTGGTACCCTGTGCCTAATGGTGCTCTGTCTCTTAGGTGTTAGAATAAGGATTAAAACAACCTATTGGATAAACAGTCAATTATCCAGTCTTCCCTGTATCCCCAAGGGGGTTTATTTTATGCTGTAAAATATGAGTTTGGACTGCCATTATCATGATTGTCACTTGCATAGTTATAGATGTTGCTGATGGTGATTAACTTATCTAGCTCTTCTAGAGTCCAGCCACAATATATTATCTTGATGACCACTTATGGCAGTGGGAACTCCACAGATTAGCTAAATGTTGGGAAAATTGGGAATTTCTTTTTATAGGGACAAAATTTCCTACTTTTTAATTTTACTGGGCAGGGGCATACCTCTCAGAGTTTCTATTACATGAAAAGGTATGTCTCATTTATCTGCTGGATCAAAAATAGTTTCAGAAACTGTAAATACAATATGATATTTATCAGATTAAAAACTGCACTAATTTTCCAAAGTGCAAACCGGAATGAGACTTGCAGCTCCTCCCATGCTGGTGGTCTCCTGTAATGGGTTTGCATATGCGACACCACAGCCCCCCTTCCCTCTCCCCCTCACCACTGTGTTCCTATCAGCCTCCAACCTTTAGCTTGTCAGCACTAAGGTCTGTCCAATTATTCACCTTTTCAAAAGTGATTTATTTTCAGGATAAACTAATAATGTCAAAACCAACACTGTTATGCTCTATCACCCACCAGTATGGGCCAGAGAAGGAAGGGGGTAACCGTATTGATCCATTTTGCCTTGCAGCTTTTACCTGAGGACAGATGAATTTTACAGCCAATGACTGTAGGAATCATTAGGTCAGTTTATTGTAAACAACTCCCTACTCCTCCTTCACACTTCCTAATAACATTACTCTGTAGCATTTCCAGCACTCTTCCCTACCTCCCGTTTCAGAGGGAATTGGTTTTTTCATGCAGCTCCATCTCTGCTGATAAGGCATTACACAAGCTGACCAGTGATTTGTGCCACTGAAGAAATTAGGTAGAGTTTGTCAGACTGTTTGTCTTCCAAAGATTTTGTTAACAAAAATGAGAGAACTCTAGGCAAATTTCTTTTTCATCTTACAAGGGACTGGTTCAGTCTCAAAGACGTGCAAACTGGCAGTTTTACATCCCAAATAAGTGTTTCAGGAAAATCAAGACTAGCAGAGTGATTTCTATGTTCCTGTTTCCTTTCTTGTAAGGAATAATTTCCACCACTGGCATAATCTATGTTCATATCTACCACATGTTACCTGGCTGATGTTGGCAGAATACTACTTAAGGTTGTTTTTACTTCTCCCTCTTTTTTTTTGGCCACTGCCCATGCAGTTGCTGCAGCACCAGTGATGCAGGTTGTGCTCCCTCTGTTCTGTTCAAACGTGGCACATGGAAGAACAACTTACTCTTACTGTTCATGGCTGTACAAAAACCAGGCAAGACTCTGCACAGAGATATGTGATGCTTTTAAAAAAATTGTAACTACAGCTGAAAGAGGGCTGGGAGAATTTATTAATGTTACATTCTTTTATATATACGAGCAAAATCTCATGAACTCTTGTTCCATGACTGTGTTCATTCCATTTTTGAGGCATCAGCCAATTCACACAGTGGCAAGAGTGTCTTTACAGCTGCATAGATACTCGGGTTTGCAGCTCCTGGAGAACGTGGAGAGATCCCTGCACTCTGTTTTAAGTAGGAGTCAGCAGATGACTAAGGATAATTTAATTTATGCAAGGAATATATTTCATTTACATTTTGCTCTCAGAAAAAGCAAAAGCACAGTAAACAACATCTTATCTACACCCATATATTCAGCTCAATTCCATGGAGTTTTGCCACTGTCTCAAATTGGAACAAGATCAGTCCTTAATCATTAAAAAAACACACTTTTACGCTTGTTCTTCTGCACTTTAAGCAATATATTATATCAGAATGGAAGAGACTTCTTTTAAGGAATGAACAAGCATTCTGGTATATTCCACAGGATTCTGGATGACAAATTTCTAGTGTAATAAATTGCCCACTCCATGGCAAATTCTTACATGCAGCCATTTTGCAAAAGTTTATTTTATGGATTCTTTTTATTTGTTCATGGGCAAAAGAATATTTATTTCCTGACATTCTCTCTATATTATTTTTCATTTAAAAACTGGAAATTGGAAAAAAAGTCATCTATTCTACTCTTGTTTCCTTCATGAGAAAAAAAATAAAAAGACAAAGTTTTTAAAATAAAATTCATTTGCAATCCAATTATAGGACCTGAAATGAATCCTTGCTACTGTGTCCTTGTACTTTTACTTCATTAAAGCTACATAAAAAGTAGGATTATCTATTTTATATAACTAAATACTTTTAAATGTTTTCTTCAATTATAATCCTGGAGATAATAAATCCATATTATTTATTATAAGACTAAATGAGGAAACGAGAACCTGAAATGTTCCTTTAAAAGTGCTTATTTCTGGTCCCTTCTGAAGAACTCCTCACATATCCCATATGATCATTAACAAAGCTCATTACATTGATACACATTAATATAAAGCAATTTGCTGGTTTTCATATAAATCTGTAAAAATCCAGAGAGCACAAATAAAAAACACAAGTAAAATGGGATAGTGTCAAACCAAGAAGTTCCTAACCAAATGCCAAATTCCACTGATGCACTCTTGATTCCCTAAACAGGAGATGAAGAACCATTACAAATGAAACATTTCTGCTTTTTTGTTTGCATATGAATGACACTGAAAAATGATTTTTTTAAACTGTTTTACCTGGCACTGGATCCTGATGCACCCAGTCACACCCTAACACTGCAGGATGTCTCTTATTAGGCCTTTGTATTATGTACAAGCCTATCTGAATAGGTGTTACCATTCTGATCATCATGAGCACTTTGGGTCAGGTTAAATTGCTCTCTTTGTCTCTCTTTGCTGAACTGTGAGCAGAGGTATCTGCCCAGCAGAGTGTTAACCTGACATAAATTATCAGACAGGGCTACCACAACAGGAGGAGGAAGCCGAGGAAATGTGTGGGTTAGCAATCACCAAGCCTATTAAACTGCTTCGAAATCCCAGCCCTTGGATTCGCAATTTCTCATGTTTTGGCTTGACCAAGAGGCAGGTTGGTGAAGCAAGAGGATCTGTGAGAGTGTGAAAGGGATGACCCTGGAAACAAAATATTGGTTTTACATCGCAGGGTATCCGTTACAGGAGAATTTCCTCTGGCGCCAGCAGGTATTTGAGCAGGCATCTGGATGGATCCCAAAGGGGGGAAGGAAATGGAGATGGAAGTTTTTAGAGGGGATCAAGATGTTAAGCCTTAAAACTGTTTGAATGACCCACAACAACTAACCTGCAAGGTTTTATCTGCATGATGACTTTTGGTGATATGGAAGGGTTATGGTTGATTTCTTTTTTTCCTTTTTTTTTTTTTTTTCTAAATTTTTTTCATGTTGGTGGGGAATTCCAGCCAAGACTGCAGAAGGCAACCAGCAAAATAATGCAAAGTCCACCCTCGATCAGTGATGAGGAAAATCATCTGATCCATCGCAGCCTCCTTTTCTCTGCCCAGGACACACTGATCATAAAGCTGATCCTGAGAGCTCTTTGCTGCACTCCCGGTGCTTTTCAAAACGCTGTTAGTGGTATTGCTAACTGCAATCACAAAATATTACTAAATGGACAGATAGAATTTTATCCTGCAGGCAAATTTTGTCAAATATTTGTTCCCTTTGGGCTTGGGAAAGAAAATCTTCCTTGGGGGTCTGAAGGCTGATTCATTAAATCTGAGCTGTCTGCTGAAGTGCTCAGTAAAAGTGACTCTGATTTATTTGGATTTGTCACTATAAAGGTCTCTGGAGACAGATATTTATCCTATGGGATTCTTGACAAATTGGCCAAGTGGTCTGGGCAGTCCAGAAGGAGAATGGTCTTCTTTGACCCCTCACATGGCAAGAGAACAGGTAATTACTCCCCCGATCACAAACATGTACTGAAATCACGTCATTACCAAGACTTCTCTCCCCACCCAGAATCTGGTTATCTGAGCTTAGACAAGGACTCAGCTCTATACTTGATCTCACTGAAAGACACGTCTGAGATGAAAGTATGGTCTCTAACTGTAGGAACAGGCAGATAATGGGATGGATTTATGCTGTTGAGGGTACATCCTGCTGAACTGGACCGTAGAAAAGGTGTTTGTCCTGCTGTGGTCAGAATTTATAAAATACTTGATTGTAATGCTGAAAGATAAACTTGGACCCTAACTTTGTCAGTATACTTTAACATTCTCCCACCAGGGTGGACTAAGTCAGGCATCCTTCTAACTGCAAGATAGAAGAGATTGAGCTTGTCAAAAAGAAGTGAATTTGCTGCTGTTTTCTTATGATCCCACTTGTGTGACTTTCCCCACACCATAGTGTATTAGGTGGAGTAGTGTCTAGTGTCAGTCCTTTCCTTTAATTATCTGCTAGCCTGGCTGAGAGCTGTATAAACACATTATGGTGTCTTGCAAGAAACAGATATCTAAAGTGCAATAATTTTAACTCTTTCTGTCTGTCCTGCCTTTTGTACTCCTCTGAATTTTATTAAACTGTTCAATAAAGTGCATATTGGCCCAGTTTCTTTTGGGCTGACTTAAGCTACTGATTCATTTACAGTTGCCACAGGGAAATATGCACCTTCAGGACATGATTAAGGCCACTTAAGATCTATGTTCCCTCTCAGATGTAGGCAAAATTAATTCAAGATGCCACATCCAGAATTTTTGTTCCAAATTACTAGAATGGTGTTGGTAAGAAAAACATAACTAAAGAGAGGTGCTGTGCAGGAAAAAATCTGGGACAATGACAGCCTGTCTTGGAGTTCACTTGCCATTACTTAGGGATTTTCACCTCCCAGCAAACAGTTCTCCTCCCCATTCACACCCATGAGGTGAAAGAGAGGTTTGACTGATGTCAGTGTAGTAGCATAGGCCTGAAACATTCAAACTAGAGCTAAACAAGTTCAGTGGCAGCTAAAATAAAGTATGGGGGGGAAATAAGCACAGTGTGATGAGGAATTCTGCACCAGGGACTGTCATTTGCAAGGGATACACACAGATGAATTAGTCTCAGCCTGTATAACAGTGGAGTATTTGGGCCCCAAATAAACCATTTCTTAACCATTCCGTTCAGCATAAAAAATGGTGTGAAAGTAGCTAAAGTTCATATTAGAACCTCAGAAAGAAACACCATAGACTTTTAAAAGGCACTGAGGGTGGGGGTCAGTCTTGTAAAGGTAACAGCAATGGTCTCTTTACTCTACTTGGTGGTTGGATGACTTCAACCCAGAGGTTTTGCCTGGCAATCTGTCTTGCTAAAAGTCAGGGTAAGATAAACTGTACTCTGTCTCTGATTTCTGCAAGAAAGAAAACAATTGAACGACTGGTCATTCATCACTGAGCCACCCTCCCCCCTCTCCAACACCTTGTATAGGGGTGTATATTCTGAAGCTGTTCAGCCTTCCTCATCCATTTCTTCAAAAGAAAATAAAAAATTCAAGTAGCAAGATATGTATTTTACAACTTTCCTTTAATAACAATAGTTCAGAATTGAAAGGCACAGATCAATAAAGAAATTACTTGACTCTTATAATTGCTTGCACATCATGTCACTTGTATCATTACATGCCATATGTTCAAATAAGTTTAGTATCAAAGGGCCTTGTGATATATTACAGGACCCAGGCTCTCCCACTGTGCTCATAAATACATTTACCTATTCATAAAAATTTGCATTAATTTTTGTTTACTGAGGAGCTTAAACTCGGCTCAGATGTAGCTTACGGAGTTACAAATGTGTGCTTTGACCACCCAAATGCGGAAATTAGAGAATTTTATTTGAGAAGTTTCTTTAGCAGCTTTAGTTAGATGAGTTATTTAAGTTGCTGAGAAACAAACCTGGACAGAACAAGCTGCAAAATTTTTAAATTTGCTGTGACACAAGCAGCCTGAAAAGGGGAAGGGTTGCATACAATGAAGGGAAACAAAAGTAGTCATGATACATTATTGTAGGAAAAAGCAGTACCTTGGGTGAGAAGAAAACATCTAGGCTTGCTCTGACAAGCTGAGCGTAAGCTCAGCTCTCGGGGAAGAAAAGGAAGCTCTCTGCTCCTCCTTCTAACAAAACCAGCTTCATTCTTCTTGTGGTACCAAGTGGTCTGCTTTGGGTGCCATGCCTGCCTGGCTGCTTCCCACAGCTCTGTGAAGAGATGCTTCAGAGCGCATTATCCTCCACGTGACATGGCCACTGCACAGGTAAGTACCAGCAAAGTCTTAGAAAGTTGTGAGGTGGAGTGGGGAAACTAAAAAAAATCACTCAGGAAGAAGATGGGCATAAAAGCTGAGTTCTCTACAGCCTCCCTGCACCCTGAGAGTCTGCATTAGCTCATGGTTCAAGGAAGTAAGACCCTTCATGGAAGAGACAATTAGTTACAAAAAGGCATAAAGAAGCCTAGTAATGGATTTTAACTCTCCTAAGGGAATCCTGTGTTTTTACTGGGGAAGGATTACAGGAAACCAAACTAACACTTTATTTTTCTTCACAGAGAGCTTGGGGACTTTGGAGTAATTTAGTCAATGGTGATTTGCTACTTGTGCTATAGTGTTACCAATGATGGTACTCCTGGTCTGTTTATTAAACTTCTGGCTTGTCACTCATCACTAGCAGGATCAAAACTCATTGTTTTTCTTCCTATGAAAGCAACTTTTCTATCTTTCAGAATTACTATGAGGTTGAGAGATGAGTGCTTTCATCTAAAATCAAAGTCAGGCAAGTATCCATTTTGTAAGACATGTGAGCATAAAAATGTGCCAATGTAAACATCAGGTATCTGAATGAAAAATGTTAATTGGCATTTCAAGAAATGAGGAGACATCACAAAGATATTTCAGGCTTTCAACATATTTGTAGTATTCTAACATCAATCATTTTCTTGCATCTATCAGGTTATTTATCTTAGCTACCCTCTGTATCCATTACCATAGTGCCTAAGCCCCTCGTAATGTTTCTGTAGGACAGGGAAGTGTTCTCATCCCTGATTTACCACTGAGAGATTGAAGCAGAAAGGATCCCACTTTTGTGGACACTTAGAAAGCCTGTAACATAGGAGAAAATCAACGCACATATGCCAGGTCTCTGGCTAGAGTCAATCAAAGAGTTTGTCTCTTTTAAATTAGCCAGAGTTTGCACTTGGCTAATTTGCACCATAAATTGTAGAAGCAAGGTTGTGTTAGACATGTCACTGAGCCATTAGCTATAAGACTAATTCTACTAACACTTAGAAATGCAGGAAAAATCCAGAGCTAGCACCTTAAGAAGGGCTCTGGCTACACACTGCCAAGGAGAGATGAAAGACTACAGTGAGTCAGGGCATGGAGGAAGAGAAATAGAAAGATGATGTGTTCTATTGCTATGGGTGATGCACCAGGCAGTTCCCAGAGGCTTTCCCTGGAACTACCAGTTCTTCAGGACAAAACACAGCTCTCACTCTGGAGAGCCCAAGTTGGCCCCAGACATCCAGTGTGCATTGGCATGCTATGGAAGTTTTCACTGACTCCCCTTAAAGGTCCTCTGCTCAGACTGGCTGAGCAGCCCCCGGTGAGGGTTTTGCATACATGGAAAACCTTTTGGAGGAATTCATTCACAGTGTTAAGAGAAAACTTGTGGGTGCAATGTTACATATCTTTTCCTCTCCATGGAAATTTCAGTCAATCCAGCTCCTAGTAATGTACATCTGAGCATCATCCCAGATCTGTACACACAAAAGATAAAAAGAAAAGCAGGGAAAAGAAAGAGAGTCAGCCTACCATCACAGTCTGTGCTTGAGGTTTTTTTTCCCCTCACTTCTGTACTTTCAGTTCTTTGGTCCTTTCTCAGCCTTGTGGGACTCTACTGCAACACATGTTTATGGTCCTCTTTGTATGCTATCCCTGGTTCATTGTCAAAACTATTTTTTTCCCTCCAAATTACTTAAATAGACTTTTATTATGTGCTTTTGCAATACTGCTTTCTAAAACAACACCATTTTCTATATGTATTATGAACTACGATACGCACCATAAAATCAGAGGACTGCACTGTGGCAAAGTGCCATGACCCCACTTTGGGGATGTTCCAGGAGCTCCGAGAGTCACAGTTTGTGAGGCATGTATAAGGCCTGTCAGAGTCAAAAGAAATGCACAGTGACTGTGGTCTTTCTGTGTCACTTGAGTAGGATGTGTAATCTGCTTTCTCCTTTGTCTTTCCAGCTAACACTCCCATTTCAGACTCATCCACAATACACTCTTCAGCTGACTGCTGAGTTGGTTGAACCCCCGTGTATGATCACACACGTGGATAGCTGAGTATCGCCAGTTTGCTGGTTTATTATATCAGTATTTTTAGCCAAAATATTTTTGCAGCTATGTCACTGCAGTCCAGCATGTGTTTTTAAAGGCTTAATGTGGCCACCTATGGTAAAATGCAAAGCCCCTGTGACAAATGGAGCTCAAGGGAGTCCAAAGCACAGATTGTGGCCAACTCAATCTCTAATAGAATAAAGCAGCCCACAAAGAGTGGGTTCCAGAATGTGATGTTTCCCTTGGATGGGAACAGAGAACATAGCCCAACCTACTGTTTTTAATGATGGATGCTGTGGGAATCCGACTTTCAGAAATTGTGAGCACTTTAAGTGAATAGGAATTTCAGAAAATCTGCACACACATCATGCCATAAACCATGCGAGTAATAAAATCTTACCAGAATAGCTGACATTCTTCCTGCCACTCCCCTACAAAGTGTTCTTCTTTTCTAAACTTCCCTCTGAAAAAAATCCTTTGTTTTCCAAAACTTGATCCAATGTGCAAGTTACTGGAAGGCAAAGAGAACTTATTTCTTATCAACAAATTTCATGTCCTAAAGTCACAAAAATGCAAAGGATTAGGCAATAAATAAACATCACAGAAAGAGATATTCAAAACAAAACAGTTATGCCTCCATTTTAATCCTTCAATGACTATTTTACTTAAGATATATCGGCTTTTTTTCATATCTCTCTTTTGACCACTTCATAAAAGAGTCTGCAGTTTACAATGTAAAAATATTTCAGAGATGCATTCTGGAAGTAATACCTAGTAATGGTCTCTGCAGTAGAGATGGAAGAGGATACCTATCCTCACTGTCTGTGAGGAATAAATAATATAGGAATAAATTTGTAGAGGAATAAATAATAAAACAAACATGACACAGCCTCTTAGGTTTCACAGAATATTCTGAGTTGGAAGGGACCCCCAAGGATCATCAAGTCCAACTCTTCAGTGAATGGCCCATACAGGGATCAAGCCCATGACCTTGACAGTATTAGTCCCATTCTCTGACCAACTAAGTTAATTTCTCCTAGATTTGCTTCACAGAAGCATCCTGCCAAAGGAGATTCACTAGCATGTCTGTGAATAGTTAACTGAAAACTTGGGCTGAGCACTCATGTCAAGGATTGGCTGTCTGGTTTCTGCTTCAGTAACTTCTGTATCATCTATATCTTATATATTTCTGGTTTACACAGGTTGTAAATCAAGCAAGACATTGCTTAACACAGCAGCAGACCCAAAGCCTTCACCATAGATCTGGAATAGGAGGAGGATGTGAATCACACCAGGATTTGATGAACTGATGATTAAGACTTGTCTTAACTCCTGATTAAGACACTGACCTTGTGTAGGTATCGCTCTTAGGCATTAGGATGTTTAATCATGGCTTTGCTTCTGTAGAGGCAGTTTTTGCTATTCTTGTTTGTACACCTTGGTTTATCTTGTGAGCAGTCGTGCTGTTTTTTGTGGAGTCACTCTAGGAAAAAGTACTGGGTGGCATAAGGCTGGGAGGTAAAAGTCATCCAGTTATTACATGTACAGGTAATAATAAATGTTTACCCTGTGGTAAACAAAAGCACTGCTTACATTTGTCACAGTTTTTGTTATCAATGTGACAAAAAAAAAAAAAAAATATATTAAATCTAGAATTAGGTATTTTGAGTTTCGCAAAGTGTTTTTTCAATACACACTGAAAAAAATTTTCTTGAACTCCCCTTCCCAGAGTTTCAATGGGTTTGTGATATTTCAAGGTTTAAAAAAATCACAAGAAATGGAACTATGGATCCAGCATAATTTTCTACATAAATTTTCTTGGAACTACAGCTTATTTCCTTTAAATTTTCTAATAAATAAGACTGAAACTTTTGCATTCTAGGTATCCACAAAACCTTCCATTTAAAATGAACATTGAAGGAAATATTGTTGGGTTGGGGTTTTTTTCCTCATAATAAACTATGCCAGAAAAGACTTTCTCAAGAAGCTCTGATTTTTCAGGGCTCTGAAGGAAGAGACTGGGATTTCTTGGGGAGGGACGTTTTTCACAATGTCTTTTACCTTTCAAACTAAAACTGTGACCAGAAACATATACGCAGCATTGGAAAGGAGATGTTTCAGACCCTTCCCACAAGCTACTCCACTGTTACAAACAATTTTGATCAATTTCCCTAGCACAGTTCATACTCTACAATATCTTATATTATTAATACTGTTAGTGTTAGTTATTTCCATATTTTATATTATGGCATTATTTCACTTAAAGTATGTTAAAGTATGCTTCTAAAGTTCTTTTACCTTTTACTTGGTTTCCAGGTGAGACCAAGAGTAACCCAGAGAAATCCGAGTGCAACCACATTTTCTTTTTAAATCAGCAACTTGAAAACACTAATGTAGTTGTACTTTTCTTACTGATTCTTCTCAAACCTGATGAACATGATTCATGATGAGCTGGCTGCCTGGGGGTGACTTCCTCAGTTATTCTCCAAATAATACACCTGTATTGTACTTGGGCTAATAATTTAAAAACCATAAACTGATTATGTTTTCCTCGGCTCTGGGTGATCTGAGTTTCTTCTTGGGTGACTGTTTAAAATGTAGTGAAAATATGGTGCCTTGATAAATGATACAGAAAATCAGAAAACAAATCAAGCTGTGTCGTGCAAAACCATTAAATACTTGTAGAAAGCTTGGCCTCAAGTCCCAAAGCTGTTCTTAAATTACCATGTTACTCCTGCACAAGAAAGGGAAGACTGGAGGCATAAAAAGTGGGGCTTCGTTTCTAGAGGGAAATTTGTAACCTGCTATAGACCAGCATAAGCCTGTGTGAGATGTGTTCCTCATCTGACACCCGTCAGACCAGGCATCCTGAATCTCTGTCCCCGGCACCCCCAGCATGTCCTAATGGCCTGCCTTAGGGGGTCTATTACTTAAGAGTAAGAGAGAGATGCATGGTCCTGCATAACCACAGCACTGCAGAGGAGAAAGTAATCTACAGGGTAAATCCACAGATTTACATTGATGTTCCTGATGCCAGCATTTCAACTCCCTTTTAAAAACATGAATGAAGATGCAAATGCACTGGAAAGGCCAAAAGGACTTTAGCTCCATCTGTCTTTCCCAGCCAGTTATTAACCCAGTGACCAGTCTGCAGTACCAGTCATCTAAAGGAGAAACAAGGGGTTCCACCATTATCTGGGGGGCTGCAGCCACCCCAGTTTCACCCTTCCCACAGGGCTGGGTTGGTTTCCACCTTGTCAGTCTCTACTCCAAATCAGTGCTGTTCAGAAAGTCAGGAGGACTGGGCTAAAGGTGAGGGAAAAAGGATTGAAACTGGGAGTCAGATTAGGGGTACAAACCCTGGGCTTGCCAGGTAAGACATTAGATGCAGGAAGGCTGGAAAAGCAGAGGTTCAAGCAATGCAACAAACAAATAAGGAAAAAGATCTGTTGTTTCTTTAACTCTGCCCATGCTGCCCCCCCCTTGGAGAGGGAATAATGGATAAATGTGTTAAGAGTGTATAACAGCTTGTATGTATAAAGAACTCAAAGTACATTACACTATATGTATAACATACACATATATGTCTAATATGTATGTGAGTATACACCACATATACACATATACACGCAGTAATCTCCACAAAATGAATACAAAAAATGTGCCCTGTGTCTCTTCAAATGTGTGTGGCCTTTATTAGGTCAATTTTAATGACCCTGAATATTTAAAAAAGTAAAGAAGTAAAAAAACTACAAATATGTGGAAATTCTAAAGGCTCATGGCACACATGTATGCATATCTTGATATTCAGAATGCATATGTAGCATTCTGAATACTAAAGGCATTTAGCATAATAAAGGCATTTTTAAAGAGCCAGATCGTTCCTTCTGCTTTTTACAACAAAAGTTTAGAAAGTACTAAAATAAAGTTTAAAATGGAAAGGCTATAAGTATATATTGCTTTATTGTTTTGTCTTACGGGTATTTCTGATGCTGAAATTTAATGGAATTTTGTCCTCTCTGGTCACTCATGCTTAGAGACACAAGCAACTTCAACTTGGTTTTCTGTCATCCTTGCTCCAATAAGAGTCTTTTAGTTCAATTGTGACATCAATCACTTGGACTATAAATCTCTGCAATGGATATGGCCATTTAAATCTCCACCTGCACAAACAACAATCAGGCCTAGAAAATAAGGAGACTCATAAATCTCCACACTGGCGATTATTGATATTTTGGATTTGCAGCAGCAATGTTATTAAAAAAAAAAAAGTAATTCATTAATTAGGACTGATATGCTGACAAACTGTTTAGTTTAGTTTATATACAGAGAAAACACAAACAAGGCACAGTTAACACAACATGAATTTAGAAGTTAGTGAATTCCCAAGAGCCCAGGGCTTGGAGATATGATATCTTAATGTTCTTATCCTATTGTGAGGGGGAAGGTGTTATCTTCCAGACAAATGATAAAGAGGTGGTTTAAAGTTTAGATCTACTGTTTTTTCTTCTGGCTTACATGAGCCAAGGAAGAAAGATGGATCAAGAGATAGGCAATACTTCCTTGCTGGCTATCAAAAATGACACCCTGCCTCCTACTGAAAATGTAAACTGCAGACATTACACAGCACTCAGCAGACATACCAGCCACGGTTTTTGTTGGGTTTTTAAGTGCATTCAGAAAACTCTGTGTGATGCTTGCACAGATCAGAAAGAGACTTTTCCTGTGGCTCCAGTGACTTTGTATTAACTATGAAGCCACTGGTGACATCTGAGGCTGCATATTTTTTTCTGGAGCTGTGTGAATCCTCAGAAAAGCAGCTGAATAAGTGGAATTGCTCCTGCAGTAAGAACAGTCCCTGTGTGCAGTTCTTTAGCCCCTTGTGTTCAAAACCCAGACTGCAGGGCAGTGAGGTTTCAGGAGGAGTGTGAGTAGGGAAGGAGATATGGGAGCAAGTTCTTGATTCACTGGCCTCTTTGGGCTTCAAATGTGGATTTAGGAGACTATTTTACATGGAGGGGAAGAAGTGATAGCACAAAGTTCACTGCTTTCAAAAGCCTGCTCTGCTGAGACTGAATACGCATGTGCATAAATTTGTAATGGTAGCACAAGTCTGTTCATTCAAACACAGCAACCCACTCACTCACACTTGTGGTAAAAACACTGGGAATGTTTGGCTTTAGGGGGTTGCAGAGCCCGGCTTAATGCCCTCAGTCCCACAGGAGGGGCCTTATCCCTTATCTTGCTTCTTCATTCAGGCAAAACCCCCGACTTTTGAACATGCACGAATCAGCAGACAAAACAGTCCACGGGTACGGAGGAATGAACTGCTGACATCTGCTCTGCACACCAAGACACCAAGTAAAGGTTTCTATTCTGTGGGAACTCTACCATCCAATAATCCACCCCCCCCCCCCCCCCTCCCTTCTTTTTTTCCACCCCCCCCCCCCCCCATTTCCTTCATTTCATGCACACCCTTGCCGCCCTATCCACAGCCACAAAGACCCTCCCTAGCAGAACAACACTCTCCCTCGGCTCAGTGGGGCTCACAGACTGCTGGGATCTTGGCCACTTGGCACACCTGTGGACCAGGAAGCCTCCGCAACATTCACAGCTGGGAGGACTCAAAGACCGACAGGGACCGGGACTTGTCGGACGTCACCCCGGAAGGCTGGAAGAAGTCAGATCCTCCTGCCTCCAGCCCCTGGGCTGTGACGGCAAGGTCCACGCTGCTGGCCAGGCAGCGGAGCACTCCCTTCCTGGAATATGCAACTAGCTGGACAGGATGCGTTCTCAAATATAATCATCCACAAATCTCCCCCAGATTAGGTTACAGGACAGCGTTTCGACGGCACGCATTACAAAGCTCCCTGGAAGGCTTGGCTGGTGGATCTGCTGCTCTCTCTGCTCATGACCCATTTTGGCTTTCATCAAGAATCATGACACCAGCTGCCTGGGTCATCTAGGAGGCAGAGAGGGGGAGAGCAACCCTGAGCTGTAAAGGGAAGTGGGGAAGGAGAAGAGAAGGAGGAGAAGGAGGAGGAGGAAGGGGGAGGATAGAAAGACAGAGCACGGGGAGAGAGAGTAAGTAAGTTGTTTTAGTCCAGTTGTGAACATTTGAATCCCAGTTCTGAGCTCTCGGCAAAGGCTCGCCGGGATACCTCATTCCCTGTCCTGTGCAAAGGTCTGTGATTGGGGATGTGGAGTGCTCAGTGGGCAGGGCCCCTCCCCTGGGCTGGATCCGCCTCTCTTATCCCCCAGATAAATTACTAGTGTCCTCACTAAATTCCTCGGCTTTCTCTCTCCCTCTCTCTCCCTCTCTCACACAATCTCACTCCCTCCCTCAAAGACAGGCAAAGCAGGGTTGGGGGGCGGGAGGGCGGGGATCCTCTCTGGACTGATATTGTGCCTTAGTCCTGGGCGGGGAGGGAAGGGGAGGAAAATACTGGCGCCCCTTCTCTCCTACGCCGCCCTGAAATAGATTTGAGGAGCTGCCCTTCTTCCCCCCTCCCCCCTTTCCTGCTGGTCGTTTGGCATCTTCCAGACCATGTCCACTGGGTCCCTCAGTGATGTGGAAGATCTGCAGGAGGTGGAGATGCTGGAGTGCGATGGCCTGAAAATGGATACTAACAAAGAGTTTGGGGCGTCCACCGAGAGCTACGAGGAGGGATCCAATGGCGAGAATGGCTCCCCTCAGAAGGGGAGAGGGGCCTCGGGCAAGAGGAAAAAAGCTCCCCCCAAGAAGAGCCCTTTAAATGGAGTGAGCCAGGAGGGAAAGCAGGTACAGAGAAATGCTGCCAACGCCAGGGAGAGGGCGAGGATGAGGGTCCTTAGCAAAGCCTTCTCCAGGCTTAAGACCACCCTACCCTGGGTGCCCCCAGACACCAAACTTTCCAAACTGGACACCTTGAGGTTGGCCTCCAGCTACATCGCTCACCTGAGGCAGATCCTGGCCAATGACAAGTATGAGAATGGCTACATCCACCCAGTCAACTTGGTAAGTCAGAGTCCGCCGAGGACGGGCACTCCGTGCGTGTGCATGGGGAGAGGTGCGCGAGGAGCTGGCGTGGGGCATGAGCGGGGACAAAACTTTGCTGTGCTTCTCACAGGGAGCCTGATGCCAGTGGGGCAGAAAGTGGTGCTGTACAAGGGGACAGGCTCCCGGCTGCCCTGCTGCTCTGTGCCCTGAGCACCAAGCCTCCTAGGCCCCCTCTGCTGCTCCTAGCAATCCCTTCAGCAGACAGGCAGCCACGCTGGCCACAAATAAGCAGGGGCAGGCTTTACACTTTACTGCCCCAGAAACGACTGAGAAACCACAGAGGGTTGATGGCAGCTTTCTACCTGCAAGTGGGCAGGTACAGGAATTTGGGTAGAAAAGGTGTGCTTGAGGAAAGACACAATGTGTCTCTACCCCAGTGTCTCCTGACACAATACTGTCCCCAAGCCCTAGCTTTTTAAAGACAGGACTCGGGTTCTGTGCTCAACCACTCAGGTTTGCTGAGTCCAGGAAATTTCTCCTATACCTGTAAACTGGCACAGGAGAAATAAATGCCAATGCAGACTCCCCAGAGGAGGTGTCTGCCCCAGGCACACTCCACAATGCCTCTCCCTGGGCTGTGTGGTGTCCCTCCCGCTGCTCCCACCACATAAAGCCCTGGATCTTCCAACCATACTCGGCCGCCAGAAATATCCAGTTTCCAGCTCTAAAAATATATACAAATTATGTAAACCAGGGGTAAGCAAGATCTGCCTGGGCTCTTTTTAGACATACAGCCTTTACACTACCCACACGTGCAGACCCTGACTCATAAATGGATCACAGAGGGGAGCTGGGGATGTTTCACTGAGGTCAGGCTCTGCCTTTTGAGCTCTGGACTCTGGGGGAAAGTACATTACCCGCTGTGTCAGCTGCTAAGGGCCTGGGAGATAATTTTTGATTAAAAACAAAATCCTCAGTGCAACAACACAGGAAAAAAAAAATAAAACCAGCACCCAATACAGATATAACCTCCCTCCTCTTCCGCACAGAGGAACAGCAAAACATGCTCCCCGAGCCGCGGGAGGCCAGGCAGAGCGGCCGGGAGGCTGCCGGGGCCCCACGCAGCTCCTGCGCCCGTGGTAGCGCGGCGAGGCGTGAGGCGGCTCCCGCGGGTCGGAGCCCGCACGCCGGTCTCTCCAAAAACGCGAGGGGTGCCCGTGGCGATTGTGCCGGGGGCACGAGAATGTGCCGGAGTCAGGCGGCTCCTTTCTCCCTCCCTTCTGCCCCGTATCAGACGGGCTTCGCCGCCCCGAGGACGCCCGGTGGGGACCGCCGGGCCTGTGAGGCAAAGCGGCATCAGCCGCCGGCGAAAGGCAAAAGGGTCCTTGCCGAAGCCAGCGGCAACTGCCCCGGCCTGAGCCCCGCTGAGCGCTGCCCGAAG